>CM060831.1:48100000-48700000 GCA_030762175.1 Metallyticus violacea
ATATAGAATTTTATACTGAACTCAGGAATAGAACTATAAGAAAGACAGAATAATACACAAAATAAAATAAAAATAGAATTTCATTTAATGCTACATACGAGTATTTCGCTGTAACTGCCAATGTGTATGTTAATTGTTTACGTTCTTATTACGTAAACTGAAAACTAACATTAAAATTAATGGAAATTTAGGCAAATGAGCAAAAATAATATATAGCTCCCTTAAAGCATTTTTATGAATACAAATTTACTTGGTGCCGAATATGCTATTTCCTATGTATTTGTTAAAATATAGATGCTTCCCAAAAGTAAGCAATGGCGTATATAATGGAGTGCAATAGTAGACAAGGAATGTTGTCATCGTCATATTTTGCTGCTAAGTCGGACTTAATCCAAATGATATAGAAAATTGCATAAATTCCTGCATCAGTCAAAGATTGTCATAAAACAGGAAAGGCGACAATTAATGCAATCCATTATATATCAAAACATTTTAATAATACATAGTTGAACTTTTTATTTTATTTTTCCCCAAACTTAGTAAGTGAACCTTCATTGACCATTTTCTCAGCTTCGAGAAAACATTTGAAATCTCTATAGCAGAATAATTATATGAAACATGGTTGCATCAAACAAGTTGACTTTCCTACAGAGGGTAGGGCGAAAGGGTCCAGACCTGAACGAGGTCAACAGATTTTCCTGGACGCAAATATCTCAAACGCAAGATCTGCCAGAGGAATTTTATAGACATGGGTTCCGTGTTGTAGTTTATGAACTTCATACCTGGACCAAATTACTTGGACGCTATAGAATAGGCGCATGAAATCTTTCTTCTACCACGGCTAAGACTGTATATTACGAATAATGTTAAGGCTATAATAATGTTCCTATGAGGTGTTTCCTCGTCTCTAATTACAGCTGTTCCTTCCTATTTCTTTATATCTTTTCCAAAAATATCTTTTACATTTTATGAATATAAATAGGATTGTCTTCATCTACTCTCGCTGTAATACTTTAAAAGGTCTACAGAATCTATTTCGTTTCCCGAGTTATTACTCCAATGTGTGCGCGTAATGAATTCTATCTACTGCCAATTATATTTCATTTCTTATTTTTACAAGAATTGATGTTTTATTGCTTGAAAAGTAGTGAAATTCTACAAGTGGTGTGGTGGTGTGTATTAAAATACTGTCATGGGTAAAGTGGCTTAACTGTTTTCAATACATTGGGATCGCCGTATTTCAGGGGCTACTTAAATGGAAACCGCGTGAGATGGTCTATTTCAACTGCCTGGTATGCCTCACTCTCCCCTTTAAAATAAAGTAAACATTCATTTCCTTCTAGTGACAGAAGAGCCGCAGGACAGAGAGAGAGACAGAACGGTTTGCGTACGTGCAACAAAGACAACCTCATGCTGCGAGTTATTTCTGATCCTCGGGGTCTTTTATAAACCACGATAGCCGCATCTCTCTTCGCTGTTTTCTGCAGGGAAATCATTTTCATTTCCACTTCGTGTTTTCAAGCAAACAAAGAACATTATTACGGGACAGCTTATCCCCTTACTGCTAGCGCCATTTCCACACAAACTTTTCCACTGTAGTTTGTAGGTTGCGTGTTCATTGCGTTAACATAGTAACTGCAAACTTGGGCGTTGTCTTGTCAAGGCATCACACATCTTAACGGAGTGGACGTTCTCTTTCAGCAAATGAACAGCACCCTCAACTTAGAAAATGACCCAGAGAGAAGTAAAAATAAAATACGATAAAAAATAAAAGAAAATGTTAATTGTTTACATAGAGCTAGGCAATGATGGGGCTATGAACGAGAACTGAAGGTGTTAGAACGTGACTCGTTAAGTCTTGAAACTTAGACACTGCTTTCAAAGAATTCTATCATGACAGTTGCTCCTCTAGGCAGTAAAGACCATTTACTTTCATGAATGCGATGGGACAGAGGATTATAATGGTTACAGCAGCTTTTTGGGTTGAACATTTACATGGGTATAGATTTCTTCTTCTACCATGAAGAATCAAGAAAGTAGGAATGGTTCTGCCATCTTAAAAACGTTCTGCCTCTGCTTTTGTGACTTTGGGGTACACAGTTAAGTGTAATTTTCGGAAATCTGCGTTCTAACACTCTCTTTATATGTTGGTACCAGTCCTTCTTGATTTCTCTATTTGTTTATTCATATACAATATGAATGAACAAATAAAGAACAAATAGATATGCAATTGTTCTCTTATTTTTGTGTTTCTCTTTTCACCTATTAATCTATATCCAGTTAATGATCGAGAGAATTTCATTTCTGAACTTTCTATTCATCTTCTGTCCGTTTACTGTCCAGTTTTCACTGCCAAAACAGAAAACTGGTACTATCATTGTTTCGTATAGTTTTAACTGGGTATCTCTTCTTGTTTTATTTGTCAATGTTCTTCTGTCGCTTGAAATTTATTTAGTTTTGTGACAATATCTTTCATATGTTCATACGAAATGTTTTGCCTAAATAATTGCAATTAGTGACCTGTTCTATGATTTTAGTATAAATAACTATTTTACATCTTCTATGCCTTTTCCCCTGGAGTGCCATTTATTTAGTTTTTGTATGCTAAATATTTAAGTTGTATTGTTTGCCTATTTTATCTGAATGTATAGTGGCTTTCTGAAGATCATCCTCGATTGCAGCAAATATAAATTGTCGTCCGCGAAAAGTATTGTATCTGTATTTTAAAACATTTGTTTAATTTATTATTAGTCATTTATATACAATAAAAATAAAAATAAAGTAACACTATTAACAATGTAACAAATTAACAGTAATAATAGTACAAAAGGATAAAACACTAAGAAAAAGTCACACTTGAGATCGCTATATTTCGGACTCGTGGAGTCCTTCTATGGCAAAAGACAAGTCACTTGTTACTGTTAATTGAAATATATATATATATATATATATATATATATATATATAGTGTTTTATCCTTTTGTACTATTATAATTACTGTTAATTTAAATATATATAGGAACAAATCCAGGGAATGAGGAGTTATTTGTTTATATATCCTCTAAAGATATTAGATACACTTAAAGGATAAGATTATTCATGATTGTTTCGCTCCTATAGCAACACAAGTTAAAATTGAATTGATAAAGGAATATATTATTGACGCCTTCTTATACTTCAGCTATAATTTAAGACCTTATATTGATCACATTTAGTATTACTAACAAGGAATTAAAGTTAAATTAATACATTTTTCACAACTTGGTACGAATGCAATAATAAACTTCAGCTGAACATTAAAAACGACATTTCAAAACTTCTGAGGGACTAGAAAACACAACTTTCTCATAGAAAATTTCACAGCGTTTAAATGCATTTATTTGTGTATTTTTAAATAGTTGTGTTTGATGCTGTGGTTTTTCAAAAATATCTATAATGGTTATTAAATATTATTATATAGGTTGAATTATAAGTTTGTAGGAGGATATTTTGGTATTTCAGAATTGCACAAGGATTGGTTTGTGTCTCCGTTCTCAGTGGAGTCACTTTTGGGAAGAAGAAATAGGTTGAGGGCAATACCTCTCGGCCAGATTCCACGGACGTAGACTGGGTCCCTAATTTTGTTCCACAAAAGTATGGTCTAATACATTACAGGTGTAAGAACTTGTAATTATTGTAAAATTTGTTCCAAAAAGTTTCTGTTACACTTATACTTACAAGTGTACACAAGTGTTAGTATCAGTCGAACACTGGCAATTTATATACTCATCTCTACAAGTGTGGGATTATTGGTAACCAAATACTAGCACAAAATTTATTATCATTTTCATGATTTTCGGAGTCAGTTGAGCAAATATGCTAAGTATTAGCGAAAGTGAAGATAATAATGAGTAGGATAAGGAAAAAATAAATAAGTATTTGTTTACAATGATAAAGGTAGGTTAAGTGCAATTTAAGCACGGTTTATGACTGATAGAGGCGTTTCCTGCTCCAAATGCATATTTCAGAAGAGCGTCTTAATTAATGTATTTTAAGGTTTTTGCTACATGCCACGAAAATACTTTCTTTTCATTCTTCGTTCTCTTTTAAAATAATCTCTTTTGACACACTTTTCCCAATTTTTTCCTATGAGTACTTGATTGTCAATAAATATATAAATAATCAAATGGAATAATAAAATAAATGACCGAGATCAATCGGGAAGCTCGATTCTTCTCCAATTTCTCGACGATTGAAATTAACGCTTCTAAATGTAGCTGTAAGGGACCGTCTCAAAGTGGATTATTACGCTTAAAAGTGTCGATAAATGCATAATAAAGTATTTAAATTATTATATTTGAGAAAAAATAGAAGATCATTTAGCAGGAATGACAATAATCCGCTTTGTATATTAAAAATCCCTAAAGAGCATAACCTAATTCAAGGTATGGGGAAGTATGGCAAACAGCTGTTTCTCCATCCTGCTCTTATATGACGTCACTTGTAATTTTTACTAATACTTCACAAGTGTTGCACTTCTTTCGTACAACAGAAAGTTACAAGACTTCAAGCACTTGTTCTAATACACTTGTATGTATTACACCATACTTTTGTGAAATAGGGTCCAGATAGGACATGCCGTGAGGCACAAACCTTTCCAAAGAGCAAGTCATCATCATACCGTGTCAGTCAGCATGATACTTTCAATCTTTTAATAAAACCAACGGAATGAAATCAGAGAGCTGAAAATTCATGGAAAGGAAAAGATCCACCCCAGCACTAACCAGAATCCAGGAAGAAAACCAACATAAGAATGGCCGGCCGCAAGGGATTTGAACTCGATACCTCCCAAGTGTTACCGCCTGAGCCACCCCGCTGAATTATTAGATATTATAGTTTCTAATGCTTAAAGTTTTCTAGTGCGTTCTCGGAACTAAAATTTTCTGTTCACAAAGTTACCGGCCATCATAAAGTTTGAAAAAACGATACCTTTTTTAAGATCATTTAAAGAATTCAAAAACTTTAGAAACTATAACTAAATAATATTCTGCCGCTTATCCGATGGAATTCTGAATATATCGCCAGTCTGGTGCGTTTTCAGCAATCATTAGCGAATTCAGATCTGTAGTGATTTTTAAAGAAGCTATGATAGTATAAAACTAAAATACCGTGAATACTATACCAGTCAAAGACATCCAAGAAAATTTTCCACTCTGTTGTTTCTCCAAGTCTGATATTTACAGAGTCTATGCATCTCACGTATTTCAACTAAATTACTCATATCGCTGATCCACATCCTTTCGTCAAGTAAATCGCATAGTGAGAGATAAAAAGTGAATTCTAAACCAGAGAAATACAAATGTTAGAATGTGGTTTGTTTTTCCTCCTTAATTGTTTCCAAGCATTAACTGCTAGCTGCAGAAAACTTTGATGGAGAATATATTAGGTATTGTTTGTAATTGTTATAGCTTAGCCAGCAAAGGAATTAAAATAGTTTGGAATAACAGAAGAGACTATTTTTATGAACATCTCATGGAGTTAGTACAGGATACCCAACCGAGCCACGGATCAGGTTAATTGCATGACCGCTGCGTCCTCCATCTCCTTCTTGCACCATCATGAACAGAGTGCAGTATTGCAAGGGAGCATGTGACAGCATACTGCATCCCGGCATTCTTGATCAGGAACTACCCACTAGACCAAGACACGTTTTAACTTTGAATTGAATAAAATGCACCCAACAATACCTGCCTTCAATGAGCATCTGTATAATATAAATTTGCTATTGTGGCACTGATAAGAGCTTGTGGAAATATGAAGCACTAATAATAATAATGTGATCTATTCAAAAGACAGAGGATTTATGAATATCTTGTAAATTTATAAAAAGGTTATATTAAAAATAATTCACACAGTTCTATTCACAAATATATGGTTTTACTTAATATTAAACTCAATATAAATAACATATTTCTTGGATCATTTACTAAGTCAAAATTTGTGAAATTTTCTGGGTTTTCTTTTATTAGCCCATTATCTCATTATTTCACATTGACCGAGAAAAAGAAAAAATGCACTTTTTTACTTGTTACTTCTTGGAAGCAAGCTCACGGCTACAAACTTAAAGGGCTTATAATTGATATCATGAAGACGAAATGAACAGAATGCTGGCTTATGATTCTACAGCTCTGAAGGACTTTGCGTTGTGCTAGCCAATGATCGACGCGCAATGACTTTTGAAATACTGGACCGGATACCGAAAACGAGCGTTATAATAGAAGTAAAGTAACTCAGAAATTAAGTGACAACAAACTCTGTTCTTAACAAAATTAAAACTGTTCAATTACTGAATTAGTTTGGTTTACTTGTTGAACAGGTAAGTTTAAGTATAGCGAACAGAAGAGAAACTAACTTAGTTCAATGGATTCCCCGCAAGATGGCACTGCCTCTGCAAGGAAGAGGGTGCCAGCTCAAATAATAGCTTGAGAATGCAAGAATCCATTGCTGATGAACTCAGTGTCTAATTGCTTAATAAGAAAATAAACAGCCTAAGAGAAATGCATGGTAAAACAATTTTGTAAGATCATTTCAGTTTCTAATGTTGCAATCTATCGATTTCTTGTTAAATTTGATCTATTCTTGTAGCAAAGTGAGTTGTGATAAGTTACACTAAATGATTTAACATTTCTGTTTACTTGCCTTTGTTGAAATTCACTTGTTAGACTCTTTAGACAGTCCCCAGGGAAATTTGGTATAATTTGAAGATTTCAGTGCCCTTCTAATTTGTCTTGCCACTAAAACTATTAAATAAACAAAAAAGCACTAGATATAAAACTAGTTTAAGAATAATGTCCATAGCATGATTTTCATTATAAACATATTGCCATGTTCAATAAACCGCCACGGGTGGCCGAGGTCGTTAAGGCGCGCACTCGTGAGCGGAAGGTCTGGGGTTCGAATACTACCAGGACCGACCTCCCTGACTGAGGTTTTTTCCAGGTTTTCCTCAGTCCTCATAAATGGCATATGCCGGGGAGGTACCCTAAACTTCTGGAACGTTTCCTTCCTTAAAATGTCCTCCGCCTGCGGTGCCTCTGTAGTAAAAACGGGCGTTAAACACTATTAAAAAAATGTTCAATAAAAGTAGCACTTAAAACTATTTAGACGGTCATAAAAATGTCTTCCCATACACTATGTTTATCAGATAATCTTTGTATAATTATTTTTCCCACCTGAATGAATTTATTCAATACGTCTCTTGAGGAATGCGTAAGGAAAGCACTTCCTTGATCCACATTGTTGCTGTAGTTTGTAATGAAGGTCAGGCTTGCAGCAGGAATTCCTTCCAAGGAATTTCCTTGTAGAAGTGATATTTCGTCACTTGAGATGCCTGGCGCATAATGCAAGCTCCAAGATAGCACACCGGACAATTTTTAAAAAGATTGCTGCTGTTAGCGCCAAGTGAACAGTTTTCCCAGTCATCCGTGTTATTATGCATTTCTCCAGTGGAATTTTTTGGGCATTTCATTACATGAATTAACACGAGTGTTTTCTTGAGCTTCGGTCAATTTATGCGGAATCCATCGAGAACAGATCTTTTTCACAGCTAAAATGTTCATGCAAAATCAAATGCACTGCAAACCAATTGTAAACAATCTTTTCTGGTGGTACTTCATTACCAAAAGTTGAACGAAGCGATTCTATGCGTTACTATTGCGTTAGGTTTAATAAAATGGTAAAAAAATATCCAATGAAAACCTTCACGTGAAATTTCCATTTTATTTGTTTATTTTTTCATAAAATTGCCTTGTTTAAGCGCACACTGTAAATAAACTACTCGCTTAATTTTTAATCTGCAAATGCTTTCACAATAACAAATGCCAATTGTTCCAAAAATAGTATTAATGATATACGAGTACCTTAGTAGCGTCACCTAGTGTTCTTTGTAAAAACTTAAATGGTAACCCTTGAATTTTCTATACTATTCATTACGGTTTAAACATGCCACAGTAGATATGCGTTTACCAAGTAATGGACGCAAAATTTCATTCGTAATATTTTATCTGAACAAACTTAATAAGTTGATAAAATATAAAAATGAAATATTTTTGTGCTCAGTTAGTTCGTTGGTACAAAATTAGCTGCAATTATTTGCTGTTTTAAACGAAGAATGGAAAATAAGCTAGAACAATTTCAATCCCCATACGCCTCCACAAATAAATTACAGCAATAGTCATTAGATACGCTCTTCCTTTTAGTCTTAGTGTTAGAGGAATATTTCTTGTCAGTATTTACATTTTTACTGCTAAATTCATGTTTCAATATTCAATGTTCTTAAGCCGGACAAATAGGCTTTCTTAGTTGCGCAAACATTATCCGATATCATTTGTCTCTATTACTTTTTTGGGGAATTAGCACTGCATTTTCTACGTGATCAACAAAACCTTAGAGAACACATTAGCTAAAGCAGTACCCCTAATAACGGTGACTAGGTAACTAGTGTTCTTAAAAATGCAAAGTAGCAAACTTAAAGTCATTAACTTGCCATCTACTAGTTTAAAATTGTAGATAAGCCGCTCGTTAATATGCAATTTTAGTGCAGTTTTAATCTGCAAAGCTTCAGATTTCCTTTGTGTTAAATTATATTCTCCTGCCCTTCCGTTTGTTAACCGTAGCCTCACTTTGAGATAACAGGAAAACAGACTGTTCTAAACTGTATAGCTAAGCTACAAACGTCGGCGGAACACGTGTTGAAGGGGTAATTAGCAGATATCACATGAACTACTAAATTCAGAACTACAGAGGAAAATAGCATGCTATGCTACACAAAAACTTGAAGCGTGAGGTTATACATGTGGAATGTTATGTGGCTATAGCATGTCCCCATAATCGTTTCGTTTCGTGCATGCATAAAGGAAATTTCAACAAGTTCTGTAAGTGGCAATAATAAACTTTTAATAAAAAGGGCGGTTTAACAGCTAAAGAAAAAGGCAAAATGTATAGCGATATAGTAAAGAATTGTGAAACTTTCAGAACGGGACAAAAAACAGTGTATATATCACGCTCACTAGGGAAATGGTCTGGCTGTGTTTTGTTAAATATATTGATTTACACGTGTTTCATTATTATAGGGTACACCGTCTTGAATATTTTCCAACATCTGCATGGTTTATTAATACACAGTAAATTACCTAAAACTTTCACCACGAATACTTTTGAAATGAAAGATGCTATTGATATACTTTTTTCAGACCAGCGCTCATCAATTTACTTAATACAAAAAATTTTCAAATGATGCAATGCCAATAACTTCAATAAAATAAAACTAGATAATATTAAAATATCAATGGCATATTTATGAGCAATTCAAGTCCAAATAGTTTAGAGTAGGGATTCAAGTGACCTCCGTTACATTCAAACCAGGATAGGAGATGTGCATGTAAGCAAATTTTACGACAGAAATGCATGATTTTGTGATACACGGTTCAAAATAAATGTTTGTACATTTATAACAATACTAGTTATTTATTTAGTTATTTCTTATATGTAGTGTTTAGAATGGGATATTCATTGAAAAAAAACTATTGAATCTATTTCTATTCAATAAACTCTTCTGTGTAATGTCTTAAAATTAATTTTAATGCTAAAATATAAGGAATGGATACATAAACAAATTCCTGATATTGGTATCAGGTACGCAGACTTACAATCAGTAAAAGCTATTAGCTTTACAATTTTAACTAATTTCTGACTCACACTTTTATTTCAGTGCCAAGGTTGTGTCTGTTTAGCTAAATACAGTTCTTTAATATTTGTTTCAGGTAACTTAATTTTAGTCTTAAATCGGGATCAACGTTCAACTTAAATCTGTACCTGTATTTAGAGAAGAAACTCCACTTTCACAAAGTTCACAAATACGAACAAAAATATGTAGAGCTTTTTCTGAGATCATTGAATATTCGATTTTTTTCTTGCCAGCCAGAAGTCTGTTAAATAATCTTCTTGACCATTTGCCTGAGACTTCAGTCACGTGATAGCTCGATCAATTCGTATTTCTCGGAAGGAGTTAAGATACGCTGGTAAGGGTATCAGCAATAGAACGTGGGTCTCTAATCCAAAATTCTGAATCAGGTTTTCGGTGAAGTATACATTGAAGTCAGAGATGAGGCTCCAAGGTGCTGCGTAATATTTACCGCCAGGTCACAATAAGAAATTTCATTTTCACTTAAGAAAACATCCAAAAATGGAAAGCAAGATGTGTTTCCAAAGTTGATTTCTATTACCATGAAGCTAAGCCAACCGGGCAAGCCACAGCTCATCAGTGAAATATTAATGACTCTCCGATCGCTACTTTTAAACTGACTTCATAATATGCCTCCAGAAGCTTCATGTTAGATCCTGCAAATAAGGTTATTTTTTTTTTCTTTGATAACAAATGTCATAGTTTTTTCTGAAAATGTTTCCAACCGTTTGCGTTTCAAATCACCATGCTTAATGTCAAATTACCTTTTAAAAGGGAAGGTTACATCGAATGATTTGAATCATGACAAAGTACACACTGCGATATTGGGATAGTTTCCTCTGCATCTCAAATGCATGTGAAACCATATGATAAATGGCTTATATTGTACTTGCGTATTGCTTGTAGGGGACTTTTTATCAGATGTCCTCTGTTGGATGCTTAACATTATAAGTAGGGGCTTCTGGTAGAAGTGGATTTATTTACCCCGCTTACACTCTTGTCTCCCTTTGGTCTTATTGAGCAAGATATTTTAATTAAAACCATGTTGTGGTTTACCCATGAATCTGGCATGCCCTACGTATAATTCTAACAATTTAACAAATAAGATCTCGCATTCCACAGTAATAATATAACTCCATTGCTTTCTTAACTGTAAATGGGTCTCGCAGCTAAACAAACGATATACTATATTTCCATAGTTGTCTGATCGACTTATCCGTTTGGTTATAGGGGAACTGTCAAATATTTGTTGTTTTTAAAGCAAATGTTAATTTATCTTTTCACTCACCACTCGGCAGTAGCTCAAGCACCATCTATGATTGGGAGCCCCTGGTTTAGAGGACATAGTCATAAGAACTCGCACAAACAACACATTTCTCCCCTCTGTAAGGCAAAAAGCAGTCATGTCTGTTCGTATTTTGTTTACATGATAGGAAACTTATCAACCGTGTGTTGCAGATTATCCTGCATGCTCTAGAATTCTAAGTTTTATTCATATGAAATTTTAAAGCGTTGTCTGTTCCGTTTAACTGCTAAGGTACTAGACTGGAAACGTACAGTAAATAAATTAAGTGAATTTGCAATAATAAAAACACAGATCCGAATAGTTAACTGGAGCGGACAACTCTTTACAGGTTTCATACGGGTACAAGATAATTATAACAACTTCCGATAATTTCCCTAAATTGTAGACAAGAACCTGTTTTTGTCTCACAATTGGAGGAACCTATTGCTTTATAAGATTATTGGAATTATCAAAAAAAAAAAAAAAAGTCTAAATATTCAGCGATACATTGAATAATATCTCATTAACTACGTAACCTACAATTTTGACATTAAATTACATTAATATCTTATCCAGTTTTATTTTACTGAAGTCAATAAGTATATTCTTTTTTAAAAAAATGCAAAATTTATTCTATAAATACACTTTCTATTAACTGTTGGAATCGTTGAATGAGCCACATCAATGAATTCCTCAATTCGATGAAAAAAATCCATCAATGACACTTCTCGTTTCAGAGATATCTATGGAGGTGGTTTTACGTGATTCGTTCTGTACACACACCCACATATTTATTTTCTGATTTTATTAAGTTTCTAAACATTCAAGGCCAAACCCCTTATACCTGTTGAAGAATATGATCATCTCAATGCAAACTTTCTCTACATCCCTGTATGCTCTTACAGTGTTAGCTTACGAGCATTTAATACAGTTACGCAAGAAAACGTATGTCGTGTGACATGTCATCATGGTGACTTAATCATCTGAACATAAAAATATGAACGAATGAACCGCAGCAACTAGAGGTCAAAATTACTTGCGCCAAAATCATCTCCTAAATATAATAGAGTATTTAGAAAACTGTGCATTACATCTTTATCTATATAATAAACATGCAGTAACCTATACGTGTAAAGCAAACAATCAAAATAAATTAATTTATTAAAATTTGAAAATAAATAAAAATGCATTGATTTAGTTAGAAAATGAAATAAGGGCATTATTAATTATAGAGTGGGGCAAGAAAAGGGGAAAATTTGAATTAACTTCAATTGAATGAACAAGCATAGAAAAAAAATATTTCTTGGTAGAGGTGCATGTGCATAGTATGCCATTAACTCTGTTGCAATGTAAAAATTCATTTGACACAACTTCTGGAAGATTACATCTAAAAGATTGCTTCTTTTCGCGCACACATTCTGATAGCCTGTTGTGCAAACTCTGGAAAGCTCGGTGTATAATGTCTGAGGAAAGCCAGAGATTTCGTCTTCAACCCTCAGCGATGATTGGAGGGCTGTGCGGTATACGTTGCTTTTAAGATATGCCCACAGGAAGAAATCGCAAACGCGGAGGTCATGAAATGTCACCGTTACGTGATATAACGCGTCCAAACAATTGGCGGACGGCTTCCATCGATTGTCGAGTGGCTCCGTCTTGCTGAAACCACAGGTTTTCATATTAAAATCTGCTTAATGGTGCAATCTTTAGCCCGATGTAAGTTGTCAAACGGAGCGGCGAGGTCTCTCTCGATGGCAACCCGAACAGATTCAATCTTCTCTTGTGTACTTATCGTTCGAACGCCAGCTGGGGACTTCTGTTTTCTTCAAAATTACGCACTCATGTTGTAATCGCATGAGCCGTGACGTCCTAGCTGGTAATGCTGTAGAAATACCCTCTGAGCAACAATCACACTATCGCAGTGCTTATAAAGAGCTCCCACAGCGACAACGCGTATCTCACCACTCTAATGCTCCATGATTACTAAATAGCAAAGCCTTCCCAATAATGTAGCATCGGTTTCGAACAACTGACAGCGCTACAGTTGCCAACATTACATTATAATTTTCCCGTTTCTCTGCGCCATCCTGTATATAAGTACTAAATAAGACAAGCTCATGCTTAATTACATATCAAAATTTTAATTGATACTGTTTATAATTACTCACTTTTAAATAAATAAATGTAATTCTAATCTTCATAACTTTCATTAATACCAAGATATGAACATTTGAGTCAGAGAAGGAAGAGTTTATTTTACTTGACTTGTTATTTGTTCAGATTATTGACCATTTTGTTCTGGTAATATTAAAAACATGGTTTCGTGAAATATTATAAATAATATGTTATATTGTAAGTTTTTTTGTTTAAAGCTTTAGAAATAAACAGCTGAAAGAGATAACAAATGCATGCACGTTTCCAAAGAACAACTAACTTCTGTTTTGAAACTAAATTTGTCGAAAAACATTACAACTAATGACCTTTACCATAGTATTAACAAGTTTCAGTATAATTAAGCACCTGGGATACAAGATTACCTCAAGAACTTTAAACGATTTTCGTAATGCGCTCACACTGTAGTGTGCAGTTAACACCGAGTTGCGCTTCTGCCCACATTAATTTCCATGCATTTTAAGTCGGCGTTTTAAGTAGCCGTGGCAACTTTTCGGCAACAGCATTATGATAATTAAATTAGCTCTCCAAGATGAAACGCACACATTTATCAGCATATATCTTTCTTTTAGGATATAGTTTCTAGGTTTATTTAAACGCTCTTTGACATCTTTGGTTGTTAGAGTGCCATTCTATTCAAGGCCTTGAAACGGCCGACAAATTTTGCTCACAGGCAAAGGTTATTTTACGTACCGCAAATCTACGATACGGTACAAACGGCTTTACTCTCCTTTCAAAGAAAGCAATACTTACGATTTATACGCCCGAAAAAATACATCAATCCTGTTCGGGATTGAACCCGCGACCTTGGGTCTCTTTACCATCGACTTAGGGTGCAGTAAGGCAAGCTACGTTTACTGTTCAATAAAAATTTATTACACTTTTTGCAGGCACAATTTCTCACGCTAAAATTTACCTTTAAATATTTGATTAGCTTAACGTTTAATGTGCACATGATACTAGTTTCACTGTTATCACTTCCAGTTTGCGCCTGTAACGGGTGTGCAAGCCGAAACTTGCTCCGTTTTGCCTACAGCATGACACGCGACGAAGAATATGCTGCTTTCGCCTCAACAAAGCTTCAATTGAGGCCTATGGAGAGTTTGTTGTTCTCTGTAGCAAAGCTCAAAGATGGTTTAAAATGTTTAAAGTGGGGAGGCAATCAATTTCAAAGGAAGGGAGACTGTTTGTGCTCTAAAGGAAAAAAAAATGATTCTACTGCTGTCGTTGTGAGAGAGAATCGTTAATTAACATTAAGAATAGTATCACAAATTTTGAAAAATTCACTGGGTGACCCTTACATGCTGGTAACTGAAAAGTTACACATGAGACGTGTTTGTGCACAGTGGACTCCAAGAATGCTGATTCTCGAACGAAAAGACGTTCGTTTGCACTTGAAGTTGATGTTACAGGAAGATGCAGAGTTTTTTATCCTTGCTGATGAAACTCGACTACATTATTTCGATATTCAAGGGATGCTTTGCTAGCATAACATATCTGCACACACAATTTAACGGGGCAATACTACAGAGATGTTCTGAAATATCTGCAAGGCCATTTCACAAGCAAAAGAGGCCACATTTTCATGCAACAACCTGTATGATGCATTATGATAAATGTATGGCCACACATCACAAATGTTGGTGCTGAATATTTCACAAAAATCAATTTGAAATGTATTCTTCATAGTTCAAATTTAGCCCCGTGTGATTTTTACCAAATTGAAGACATAGATTTGAGGGGAGGGGGGATTTTTCATGATCAGATGTAGTGGTGAAGGCCGAGGAGGAGATTTCGAAGGACATTAAAAAAAAATAGCAGCATGCATTTGAAGACTTTCAGAAATAAGTGCATTGCATCCAATGGGAACCTCTTTGAGAAAGATCATGAAAATAGTGGATGAGTAAATTCGCGCTGTCAAAAAGTATGGTCATTTTTTGTTGAATAGCCCCCTCATATTTACGAAACATTGTCCTCAATAAAGGTATACTGAGAGTTTTCTAAATGTCTGTTAGCCCAACCACAGGGCACAACCATCCATAGACGTTTACTGCGTTACCTCTGGATCACATTTTTTGGAACATGTCTATTTTATCTTCATATTATTTTGGGCAATACTTGTCAAGAATAATTGACACACATATGGATGTAAGTCGTGAAGTTTGAGTCTTTCACGAACTTATGTTTAAGAAGCGAACTCTTGTCGGTCACAATCAGGATGGAATGAAAAGTGACTCGAACAGTCATCTTGCAGTGTCGATGCCTCCGGTCTTCCACTAACAGGCTTACAAGCGATATATCCTCTCTCTCTGTGGATACTTTGCTCACCACCTGTATGCCGTTTTGGTAACAGCTGCACAGCGCTCTCCAAATTCTTCTCTTCGACAAACATAATTACTTTGCCTTTGATGTTTATTATTGCCAAAGAGAAATACTAATGAATTTCCAGATAGATGTGAGTACTACACTTGTGAGGGAAGGAACAAAGTCTGTGTGTTTAAAAAGAACATTAAACATTCCTTCTTATGAATAGATGAATGCTTTATTGAGCATTGCATTATATTACATTATACTTAAGTCATCGGTTGGAAATTACACCTTGAGCGTTGGCTCCTGGCCTTATGCTCGATTCTTGGTCCATTTTTACTTGTTTTTAATCTTAGCCTGAAATTGTCCTAATTTGTTGCGGCCATTAATAAATATTTTTAACTTGCAACATGACTATTTTAAACCACTTTTGTTTAATGAATTCATTCCTTATACAAAACTTTTGTCGTATTTCTTCCTCCACATTTCCATATCCATACCCAAACTAATGCTTCTATTTCTTCTATATTTACTTTGTCTGTATATTTTCTGTATATTTTCTTTAATCTATTTTCTTTTCATAGGAACATAAAACATTAGTGACCTGTTTTCTTGTACTCCACCAAAAAGTATTATATTTCAATATCCTCAAATCGGTTCCAAGCTTCTTTGCAAAAGCTCTCTATATTAATTTCAGTCCCCAAGTGTTACTTAAATCGTTGCTTTTCAAATTACTGTTTATTGCACTAACCCATTCATTCTTACATTACAATTATTCTTGACATTTCAAACAGACTTTTAGGATAATGTTTTTAATATAATCTCAAAATTATGTACCAATATTTTAATACTTTTTGCATAATCAGATTTTTCCTACCTACTCGTCATATTTCCGTTTGTGCTACTTCATTTGAGGTTGCACGTCTCTCAAAATATCCTATGAACTAAGTGTTCCCCTTAAAGGTCCCCAGATTTCAAACAGTATAACATTTTATGCCTCAATCACCATATTCTATACCATACTTTCTTGCCAATTAACTTCCTAATGGGTACAGGAAACATAAAAAGAGGATGGTAAGAAAATCAGTAACGTTTCATAAAGGATAAGAAAACTCGTTCTTGGTGCAACAAAAAAATTAAATAGAAAAATATTTCGGCTACATAAAAACTTCCGGCTGCAGTGAAATCAAGACAAAAGGAACAACAAAAATCGAATCTACCGCTTCTATTTTCTATAGTGAGGCTAAAACTTTTTAACTGTAAATGTTCATGAACTTATTTTAGCCCTTGTAACATACTGCATAGCTGTAAGTGTAAACCAGATAGTAATCTGCTAAAAACAGTTGTCTCAATACTTCTACTGTGATTTTTTCCAAACATTTTCCCAAAATTAGTTGGTGTCCGAAGAATGGTTTATAAGACTAAAGAAAGAATAGAGGAATGAGACTCAAGCACCAAGAGGCAATAACATTTATTTTCGTGACTCGTTACACTGCTGCGGACAGTACCCAGGCGGTAATGGTTCACGAAAGTTGCGAGCGGGGGCGTGGTTCGGACCAGAGGGGAGTGTTCCCGAGGGATGGCTACTGATTAATGGGACAAGTTGGAATGTATTGCTCAAATTTATTACATTCCTACATCCTGCCAATAGCCGTTCCATCCTATAAGCTGGATATTTCATTTCGTAAAAGGTTGTTCGCGAGTAATTCCTTTGCCCCTATCGAAAATGGAGAAATATACAGGTGGTTGTTGCGTTTTAGTCTTTGTCTACTGAATGAAATGTGACTTTACCTTCCTCTATTGTCATTTAAACCAATAACAACATTCAGAATGTTCAAGGTCTCTCCTTTCGTCGTTTCAGCTTAAGCTTTAAAAACCGGCTTCAAAAATAAAACCAGTTTCTTTCTAGCACCAAGCATTTGTTTTGTTTTCTTTTGCTCTTTCATTTTTAAGCCCCTAAGTATGATTTCTTAACTCACTAATTCTGAATCTCTTGACAGACAATGAACTCTATTGTCTATTTATTTAATTGTTTAGCATAGTCTGCTATTTCATGTTATGAAGGGTCATCGAGAAATCGCTCCGCAGCCACTGTGTGGCCGAGATTTCACTAGGGAAGCGGATTCGGGTGGCAACACTGACCGCGCGCCGAGCATATAGCTACTGTGTTCACTTAACCACCAAGTCAAGCACACTGCAAAGTCCAAAACTTAGCAACGGTGGGAGAATTACCAGCTAAAAATTGGTTTCTAAGTAAGAAAGGAATGTCGAAATGTAAGAGTACCAACTTTCTCCTGTGAGGTGCACATGACCCGAGTGCAGTGGAACTTTGCGATGACTCGTTAGTTAGTTAAGGAGCATAATTGTCTTCGCAGTTGCGCTTGTTTCTGAAAGGTAATCTCTTTTACAAATTTATATTACAACCTTCTTATTAATACTGAACTATTGAGGTGCATTTAATTATTTAAACTGCAACACGCAATCAAATGCAGTTATGTGTAACTTACTTTTTGACATGGGTTGTCTACAATAACAGGTACCCATATAGAATGATACCCTTTTATATGAGCTAGATTGTCACAAGAAGGCAGATTTTAAAGTGAACGCATGAAACGGGCGTTTCTAAGCCTGATCATTGATCCTTCCTTACAGTTCTGCAGATGGTCCAGTTACAGTACACATTTGTTTAAAAGCATACCGGTATAATAAAAGGTGCTTATTTGCAGTACGAAGTGGGTATTTTCGAACGTGCTTTTGCATGAATCTATATTAGTTTTTTTCAATTTTTGAGGATATGGAAAAATGACACTACAAAATGACTTAAGTTCCGAATCTGACAAATTGTAAAAATACTTTTAGAAAATAAAGAGATATGTTAAAAACTAACAATCATAAGTTAGTTATTGTAACTATATCGTACTTGGGCCTTTAGCGTGGAAGTAGATTTTTGCTTTACTACCTATCGTTATTTTCAAATGATTTCATTGATTGTTATTTTATTGTGACATTTTTTTTCAAATGTCACAGTTTTTTCAAATTGAACCAAGATTTATTTATTGAATATTTTAATAGTTTTAACAGTTTTTTAAAAAATACATTTTACAGAGTAAAAAAGACATAATAAGTACACCAGGAACATAAGGTGTACTATTTTCAGCTGTGTAGGGGTATATTCGTGGTGATTCAACAAGTCCTTTCTACAACGAGGAAAGCCATTTAATTGGAGATAAATTTATTCACTGTACAGTTGGTAACATTTTACCAGTAAGTTTGATTTACCACGAGCTGTCAAGGATTCAAATAGTGACTACAAATATTATTACTACCAGAAAAATTAATAATATGAGGTTATAAACGGAAAAACGGAATATTAGATATTCCAAAGAATTGCTTTTTACTGTAAACAGTGTACTCAGATGCTTTCCTGTATGAAGATACGATCAAATCTATATGAAATGAGAATTCTATTTTAAAATAAACAATAGCTAAGCCAATTTTGAGTCATAAAAAGTTATGCTTCTTTCTGAGCTTTAATTCATCCTCAAGGAGAAAATCATTACAGCAGGATGAATGCTGTGAAATTTTAATCTTTAGCCAATTGTGTGCCATAGAGTACGCATATGAGGCTGGTAGTGCAAGCGGGAAGTGGTAGTGGAGAAATGAGTGCATTCAATCAAACACCGCGCACGTTGGCGCCTGGCTAGTCGTCTACAGTCTTGACTCATTTCTTGCTTGAATCGCGTACACTCGACGTCAAGAAACTTTTGCGTGTGTTTAAAAGACCTGCATTATAGAACCAGTCTCATTCTCATCACCAAATTCGACAATATTTTATATATGAGTAATTTTATATAGTTTTTATATTAACGTAATTCGTGCTTTACCCCGTTTATTGTGCAAGTAGAAATACGTGAAAAAATTACAGAGCTATCCTAATTAATTAATAATAGATATAGGAAGGGAAAATATGAAATTCCTTAGTCCTATTAATAAGGGTAATTAGAAAAATATTTTTGTGTTTTAGGTGTAGTTTTTCATACACACCTTTTATGTTGGTAAGCATTCGAAACAGAAGTCAGGAAAAATTCGAGATAACATCCGGGACTTGAATCAGTATTTCCGGGGATGAGGCAGCTGAACATATGGCATGGACATGACAGCTGAAATGCCTAGGCACTGTCATGGCAAAATCCGCGGTTGGAGTCCAGAACTTAACGTGGATTTTTTTATATTGGACTTATGTTGGAAAAATATAGTTTGTATTTCAGCATGAATAGAAAACTACCGCCAAGGGCAGCCGAGGTCTTGAGGTGCAAACTCGTGAGCGGGAGGTCTGGGCTTCGAATCCCACCAAGACAGTCCTCCCTGGTTGAGGTTTATTCCAGGTTTTTCTCAGTCCTCGTGAATGGCAAATGCCGAGGAGGTATCCTAAACTTAGGCCTGGAACGATTCCTCCCTTTATTAAAAAAAATCCTTTTCCAATTTACCATTCTATGTATCATCAGTGTCCACCGCCTGTGGTGCCTCAGTAGTAAAAATGGGTGTTAAACACTATAAAAAAAAACTCCAGTGCCAGGAAGAATTTAATATTTGATAATATTGTAAATGATTTAATAGTTTAAAGAACAGAAAAGCTCTTATTTGATCATGTGTTTCTAGAATTTTTTGTTTCTTTCTTCAAACCATTATCACTAATGTTTCATTTTACCTTTCTGTTAACTATTCCCGGAGTATTATTTTATTAAACCGAATTTCAGAGCTTCTTCTACTTTTATGCTTTTATGTCGGCAACTTAGCCTTGCATATTCTTTTTAAAATATAATATAATATTTAAAATATTTAAAATAAATATTCTTTGCTTAAAATTTTTAAAATATGCCTCTAATATAATTAATCTCATTATTTTAAAACGGTAGGCGTTGACTTATTGACAGCTGTCAGATTCGCTACTGTGGAACTTTTAACGAATGCATTATTATTTTATGCAATAAAGTCTACTATTATTTCACTGAGAATGAAAGTCAATAATATTAACTACAATTGTATATTTTTCTACAAGTTTTGTGCACGTAATCTGTGGTCAAATTGAGAGGACATTCGAATGTTTCGATTTCCATTCTCAGATAATCAAACGTTTTTCTGTGAAGCTGCGCACAGTTGCAAAAAGACAATAATATTCATCGTAACACTCGTATCTTTATTTACTGAATGAGCAGTAAATAATCTTCCGAAAAGAAGGCTGTAATTTTAACTATGTTGTAGCTGCACTTTATAATACAATATGCTTATTCTCACTGTTCGAATACACTGAACCTCCTACTCTCCAGCGATGCAAGGAAGTGACTAATCAACTGAAAGATAAGTCAGCTGTAAACAATCGCCAACGTGTGCATACCAAGCTTGCTTGTAAGCTACCGCTCTACTTACAGACTGTGCAAAGGCTTGAAGCTTGACGCCAATTTGTTGGAAACCACAGAGCATTTTCCAATTTACAGAAACTAACAACTTTATTCTTTGGCAATCCAGCTTAAGTAGACTAAACTTCTGTTTAGATGCTCGACTTTTTCGGGCTGAAGAAGAGGATGAAAAAAAAAAAGTTACTTGTTACATATAAAAATATTAAATAATTATATACAACTTTTCTCCATTATCTCCCTACCTCTCATAGGTAACTAGTTAATTATTTTAACCAACTAACAAGTTCATTGCAATGTTTGCTTCCTGTTGCCTATTTTTATTAAAAAGCAACCCTGGAAACATCACTCGTTTATGCAAAAAGACCAATTCTCTAAAAGGATTTCTTTGTTTATTTATTGATTTGTCGTATTACATTTTTCCAATTCATACGATAACAGAACACTTTACGATCCGGAATGAGAATGGTAAATTAAATTAAATAGAAATATATATATATGCTACTTGTTCTTCCAAGAACGTCCTATATATGTTATCTTGTAAGCTTTATAAAGCATTTTATATTGGTTTAACTTCTACTGTTGTTTCGCTACGTATAAACAATCATAGACGTTCTATCAAAAGCAAGTCTCCCTTGCCGGTTGCCCAACAGGTCTTATCTCACTGTAAGGATTTTGATGATGCTTTTAATCAAGCACTTATTGATGCGTTACCTACACAACGCTCTGAAAGTTTACTCAGAGATAGAGAAATGGCGCATATCACCTGGTTTAAATCTTACGTATTAATTCCTCCCCCCCCCCCTCTTATTTCTCGTTTCATCTTTTTCCATGCATAACGTTACCTTCGATACTCAATGTTTACTTTTATGACCGTCACTTGTCTTCTTGCCATATAAGGACTCCACGAGTTCGAAATACAGCGATCTCAAGTGTGACTTTTTCTTAGTGTTTTACCCTTTTCTACCATTATAATTACTGTTAATTTGTTACATTGTTAAGTGTTACTTTATTTTTATTTTATTATATATATGCCTTTGTATATTTGAGACGGTTACACCATTTAGCAGAAATTGCAATTCAGAGAATAGAACGTACACCAGGAGTTCAGCACATATTGATTTTCTCTCCGCACACTTTTGTTTAGCAAATCATAACTAAAAGTATACGTTTTCACTGTTCTACATTTTTTCTTAAGCGCTCAAACAAATTTCGCACAATAAACAAACACCGATAGAAACAAACAATTTGCAACTTTCCACAAACTGCAGCCATTGGAGAAAAAGAATAGTAAGCAAACTATATCAACTTATTAAAAATTAAATTATACATAGTAGCTCTAAATTGATGAGTAATTAAAAAGCTTAAGCATAATGAAGAATATTTACCCATGGAATAAATAGTACACATTAAAAATAAAGCCTGATAGTCAAGATGCATTACAAGTTCAAGCCTTTTGAATGTTGTTTACTACTGAGGCATCCCAGGCGGTGATGTACATGACATGAAATAATAAACTGGGAAAGAAATTAGTTTTAAAAGTTTTTAAAGGAAGAAAGCGTTCCAGATCTAAGTTTAGGGTACCTCCCCGGCATTTGCCATTTATGAGGATTGAGGAAAACCTGGAAAAAACTTCAGCCCTAGCGGGAATCGAACCCCATACCGCTCGCTCACAAGTCCGCGCCTTAACTAACTAGTCCACCCGTGGCGGTAAGTTCAATCCTGAATTATACGAAAGAAAGACATTAAATATGTGAAAAATACTTTAACAAACAAACTTCATGGATCCCCGTTACTTTTGAATTGCATATCTATTGGAAACAGAAAGCTGATTCTACAATTTTAGATCAAATTAAAAATCGGTATGGGCCCTCAGGCTTCTTATTTGAGTTGCTCAATTCTAATACTCGCTAACTTCTAAATTATTAAAAATTAGATTTTAAAGCCATCTTGTTCCACACTTTATCCCTTACAAGAAGGTGTAATGTTTATATACCTAAACCGTGTTAAAATAGGCATGTAAAAACCACTGCAACGAAATTATCTATATCAGTCTCAATTATTCTACACTCCGAAGTAATGTAAAACGATGAAGATGAACCTACGAAAGACGATATTTTGGCTATAGAAGGTAATTTTGTTATACAAATACATATTATATAAATACAAATTATGAAAAACATACCCTCAAGAAAATGTATACAAATGTATTACTTGACACTGGTCTTCATTATTGCTAACTGTTCTATTACACACGTGCTTTCAATATATATATATATATATATATATATATATATATAAAGTATGATTAAGAAACGCAACTGCCAAAAATAGTTTGCAACAAAAGTATTTAAATCAGGAAGATACTTTTCCAAAACTTACCAAATCTTCATTCCTGTTCCAAAACTCCCCTAATTACATTTTGATCCTTATTTATTTTCAGTTGGTATTAAATATTGAAGTTGGTCAAGAAAATGCAGTTTTATGCTTCTCTAAAAGCACTAAAACAAAACTTTAACTGCAGAGCTCCTATTTTAAGCACAACCGTTTCCTGTTCTCCTTGGAAAAGTTATGCTTCGTGAGTTTTGGAATCTGGTAACTCATTTGAAGCTCCTAATGACAGATTATCATGGAATAAACACACACACAAATATATATAAGCTTATGATTTTCATTATTTTATTTATTTCTGCATCACTAGTTTTATTATTTTAACTTTATATATTAATAAAATGAAAAATAAGGTTACTAGTAAATAACAATACAGCTGAAATTAATAACTAGAGAAGCAAAAGTTAATACAACACTGAAAAAGAAACAGAGCAATTCAATATATTGCACTGTTTGTGTGACTATTTAAAAAATTTCTTAATTTTTGCTTCTCTAGTTTTTATTAAATAAACAATTTTAATACTGTATTTTAATTTTGACACTCTCCCTACAATGCAAAACTCAAAGTTTAGAGCTGTAAGAGTGTTGCAGAAATTAAAGTAGCATCCTTGCCAATGTGTGTTTTACTAGAATATGTTGCAACTTCATGTTTGGTTTTATTGCCCTAAAATAAAAGATTACTTTTATATTATTGTAGATAATCCTTTCTAACTACAGGTTAGTTTCTTCAAATTTGCCAAATCAGTTCAGCAAAATAAAAATATTCTTTGAAGCATTTATATTCCTGGGCGCAAAATAAAATACATATGCGTGTGCTCTAACTTGGGCCCCCATGTATATGTTAGTGTTTATATTTTTAAACACTCAGAGAAATTGAGGAGCAGATAAAAGTATATGAAATGTTCCCCAAGTGCACACTTTCATTCCATTAAGGCGCTGAGCAATAACAGTCGTTTTAAGGAGCTCGCGGCGCCTTGGTTAATCTCGCTAGGTCGGCGCCGGTCGGCTAGTGATTATGTAACCCCTTGCTCTCTATGGTTGAGAGTTCTACCGCTAAGGTAGGTGAAACTTAAGTCATTGAGCGGTTCTACCAACTTTAAATTACATATCCAGTACTATGTTAGCATCACTAAACTAAAATTACAAAGCAATACGAATTATAATGTAAAAATCATTTGAGATAAGACGAAACATTGGAAAAAACACGCAATCGCTATTAATGCTGCATTTCAGCAAGAGTATAATCTTATACCCGCCAGCCGCTTTGACAGTGATGCATGAGTGATCTGCTATTTGTTAGGTTCATCCAGAAAAAAGGTATGCTTATTTGGAATAATTAATGGGGCATTTAAAAAAGAGTGTGTTCTAAATATTAAAACGTGCGAAGTATAACAATAAACAATTTAAGCAGGTTTATCATCTGATAGTGTGTACATTGGTTGATTTTTTTTTTTATTTATTTGGTTAATTTACAGACGCTCTTTAACAAACGTAAAAGGGCGATAAATTTTGCTCAGTGCCCTCTTCTTTCAGATTTGAGGTATTTTTATGTACCGTAAATCTACGACACGGGACTCATGGCTTTACTTCTCTTCCAAAGAAAACCATACTTAGCCTTTTTACACCCCAAAAAATTCCAGCGATCGGGTCTACGAGGCAAGTATGGTTACCACTACAGTATCACTGCCCTGTTTTACAAAGCTCATCATGATCTAGTAAAACTACCTGCATTCTGTTATAACTTGTTTATTTTGCAAATGTTTCTAGAACTTACGAGCGTAAACTGTTGGTTACTTGTGTGGCAGACTGATAGTATTACCGCGAGATTTTGTTTCATCGGTGTTCTGTTTTACGAAACATTTGGTCTTGTAATATGCTTAACTAGTGGAATTCTACCGTGAATCTGTAATGGTGAATTCACATACTAGTGTAAATATTTTAGGTTAGGTATTGATTCTATAATTTAAGCTCGACGCATTTTAATTATAAAGTTCATTAATGGTTATTTATGTAATATGCAGTCTCAAATCTACCACTCGTCATTCCCGTTTTTCTTGAATGATCTATTTTCACCTGAAAAATACATAGAAACTGAGCTACTTACTTCAATCTTTCTATGACGTAATTAACCCCAACACTTTCACAGTTTGCGTTATTATTTTCCACATTTCGGCTTTTCTTTCTTCGTAATTTTGTCAGACAATTGCACAAGCACTACTTCTTTATACTCAATAATTAAATGGAGCACTGTTACTTTGTTTTGAATACTAGATATTATTTTCGATGCAGTAGACATAATGCTATTTCTTGAGTTGAATATACGATTTAAAATACGTCCCATAAACAAAATAGCATCAACAAACAGTTCAAGGAGCAATAAACCTTCCCGAAACAGCCTTTTCGACGCTCGGATACAGTCGCTACACTAGTAATTTTGACAAATGACTAATGACAAAATGTTACGACTCTACCATTTTAGAATAAATGTTCGTGAAACAGGTTTTATTAGAACTTGTGGAATTATGGCCAATACTAGTGACTAATAAACCAGTAGGCGAGTTAAATCGTGAAACAGGGATCGGGACCGGCATGTGTGCATTTTGATGCTAATTTTAATATATACATATATAATTTATATACATTACCCGTAGGAACTTTATTATTTATTAATTATATGTTTTGTAGATTGCATGAGACTTTAAGAGCATACAAGAAACGCGCTACTGATGTGCCAATCCTAATTGAAAACGTAATAGTTTGCGTTTGGTGGAACCCCAGAATATTTCAAATAAGTACATAATTGTATTATTATTATTATTATTATTATTATTATTATTATTATTATTATATTGATATTTCTGTGATTTGGAAACATTTAATCTACGAGGATAAATTCGAGTGGCTGTAAAAATGTACAATACTACGCTTTTAGGTGTTTATTACTTATTACCTTTGTTTTGACTATTACCGCAATAATTTCAGGGATTGTAGAGGGCTCTTAGATAAACAATTTAAACCAGAGTAATTATGATCTGCCTGTCCAAATTTCAAGGTTATGGTATTTTCTAAAGGACTAGTTTACATAAAGTTTCTATTCGAAATGATACCCCCAGTAATGGATAACTGTTAACGATTTCGAGTTTTTTTTAACATGTTTGAGAATACGCCATAAGATAATAAATAAACTGACCGCAATATCCAGATATACAATCTTTGAAACAACAGCTCATCGCCTCAACAATAAGGTCATATAGACGGATAGTTCCCTCTACCTAGGTAAATAAAACGATAAATCAGCTAACCGTTGTTCAGTTCTGTGCTGTCATATCATTAGTTCGAGATTTTATAGTTTTATAAAACCATTAGTTCATAAGAAACGACCGGCACAGTTATTGTCGAAATATATATATTTTCACTAATACAAAAAAGGCACTTTATACTCCCTTTCAAAACAAAAATACTTCGTTTTAGCATAAAGGGTGACAAATTGGTGCTCTTTTATCTACGTACGCATTTTACCTGTTCACATCTTACAAGGGTCCTTTCAAAGATACCACAATCAAAATCGTTTTAATTTTAATGGAAACATAATTGTAGTAACAACGGTCAAGTGTGAAACTGTACTAACGGCTCACTTCCACTAAAATGTAAATGTCTGTTACAAGCATAATCATCGTGTTTTATGTATTGCAGTTAGTGATGTAGATATCTTGTATGTATATGTTTATAAAATGGTATAACTGTAGCCTGTAAATTGTATGTCAACAAAAGAGAAAGTCTCTGGACGGTAGCTTGGAGGCCGAGAGGCCATATAAAAATTTTACAATAGGGAGAATGAAGTCGAGGATGGAGATGACGCCACTTTTTAAAAGTTAAGGACTTTTAAATTTGTTAAAGGGCTCTGACCCCACCGAGATTGTACAGCTAGCTTTTTAAACTGGCCAATGTTGACGAAAGCTTCAAACTTTCAAACAACGACTGGTACGTATGGCAGGTGAACTTTAACCAGTCAATGATAGATGTATGTTTCAAACTTTTAAAGAAAGGCGCGAGACTTACGCGTGCCTTTTGGCGTCTCCTAGCCAAGGATTTTTTTATTTGAATTTAATATATAAGGAAGGTTGCTCGGCGGGGGCACTCATGTTCAAATTCCACTCGCCGCGAGAAGCAGTAATAAGATCTACACGCGGCAAGATACGGTACTCATTATAAGTTCAACTTTCAATTTCACTCGCCGCGGCACTCATCTATAAGTTTCACAAGCGTCAAATAAGTTTGTATCGGGGTAGCTAAATCTATCATAAGCAAAACACCAGAGGACGCGAAATATTTTAGACGCGCGCGCGCGTGATTGTGTTTGTGTGTGCGTATTATGTCGCATCGCATGCTTATTTTCACCATTGAATTCCTCTTGCAGTCCCATTTAGTACGAGTCAACAAAATAGCAGAAATTACCCTAAGAAATTATTGTCATTGAAGCGTGGGCAACAACACCGAAGTCACCTATAATCAACCTACAAGACCACTTCAATATTTGGCGCCCAACGTGCTGTCTTACTAAACCGCTTTAAGTGCCGTTCTGTTTTCTGTTTCATGTCGGTATTTTAAGTTATAGCGCTGAATAACGAAACTAGTTACCTTTGCTGAAATATTTGCTGCAATGTTTTAGTTCTCGTAAACGGAATGTGTGTACTATTTTTATAACACATCTATGGGAAAATTTATTTTCATTCGTTTCAAGAAATGTAGAAATGGTTTAGAGTCATGTTTAGTTTAAGGAAAATTTAAGTAGGGAAGGGATCGAAACAAACAAAAGCTGCAGGTTTATAAACACATTAAAACGCTGCATAAGCATGTAGGATTCTCCTACATGATTGATTCCTTTATTTCTACCCCGGAGAAAGTAAAGATCACTAGTAGTACTTGTTTCTTCTCCTACGCTACTCAGAGAGCTTTTAACTTGTAGTATGGCAGTGTGCTAAATCTTTAATGATATTCAGCTGATGTTAACTTTGGTGAGAAAAACCTGTCAATTGTTACCTATATAATTTAAATATACTAACGCTTGGCCAAGCTAAAGTACTAAAAATCCAAGCGACGCTTCTCCAGTAGTACTTAAAGACCGAAGCGACATTCCTCCAGTACAAACTTTGGATATAAAAGCAGCCCCGGTCTTTGAACACACAAACACACAAACTTCTGCAGTCGAAATAGTTGGTAGTGAGAGAACGCATGAAAAGTTAGGTATATCCCCTTGTGCCGTGTAACCACAACATTCAAAGTAATGAAGATCACTTTCGCGATAAGGACAACAGAGGGCAGCTCTAGTGCTGGGGTGTTCCGCACATGAAAAGAAATCCAACAGTAGAAAACTTTGCCATTTCCCACCCAGGGTGAAATGATTGCGCCGGAAAGTATTACTTCAATATTCTTTTACTGCGCCTTCGGAGTAGATTAAAGCATAAAATGACTGGCTATCTTATGTCTTTTCTACGTCTATTGCTAAGCATCTAAGAATAAGCATTTTTATCTGCATCTTTCATTGAGCTTATGTTACAGAAAATATTCACCATAAACAACGCTCAAACTCAGTTATAAGGAAACATTGCAAACATGTTACTAAACTAAACAACTCGTTATTTAATGTCACAGATAGATAGATGCATTGTAATGAGAGCATTTATTTTTATAGAGAGTTAAAGTGACAAACATGTGGGAGTGAAAGTTAATCATTTAACATCTTAATTACTGAGTTATAATTTAACTCAAAGTGCCAAGTCGAATACTGTATACAATCCCCACTGATCTTTAAAAATCAACAAATCCAGGAAATTCATGTCATAAATAAAGCTAGTAATAGACATTAATAGGGGTGACAAAAAGTCTAAATATCTTTTTCTCTAACTCTTAAAGAGTTTTCGAGAAAATTAATAATTTGACTCGTATATGGCAACGTTTCTTTCTTTTTTTCCTTCGTCGCGATTCAGCACTAAGGACATGATTTATCATGTTTGTAAATGAAGTTAGAGCTCCCGCATATTAACCTTGCACTTGGAGTCCGTTATTGTGTGAAAGAGAAATTATTCAATGAATAGAATATCTTGCACCTGCGCACACAGTTCTTCTGTAGCAAATATAATTTCTGAAAAAACAGTTCTGTGCTTTAATGAGAAAAGTACATGCGTGGCAATAAGTAAACGAAATGAATGAATGTATAGTGTTTAACGCCCGCTTTTGCTACAGAGGCACCACAGGCGATGGACACTGGTGATACATGAAATGAAATGATATATTGGAAAGGATTTATTTTTAAGGAAGGAATCGTTCCAGGCCTAAGTTTAGGGTACCTCCCCGGCATTTGCCATTTATGAGGACTGAGGAAAACCTGGAAAAAACCTCAGTCAGGAAGGACGGTCCTGGCGGTATTCGAACCCAGACCTCCCGCTCACGAGTCCGAGACTTAACGACCTCGGCCACCCGTGGCGGTAAGTAAACGAAAGTGGTTGTATGATATCTGTAAGCTAAATAGACTTTCAAATATATTATTATACTGAGATATGTAGTTTAGTTTACATTATGTTTCGGCAGTGGTTCGAAAGGCAATTGTCGTCATGGTAGGCACTGTATCATAGTCGAGTGCAAAGTTATCGCGCGTCAAACCATAAATGTAAACGTTATCTGTTTTCCAGGAGGAGGAAAAGAGCAATATCGTATGAAGTACATGAAAACGAGTTTATTCCTCGTGCGTGGTATCAAACTTAACGTTAACAAATCATAAAACGTAAACGAAATTCATTATTTTCAGGGTTTATCTCTCTGTACCATTCATCATTTAATTCTTACCTTTCTTTCTTGCTATTAACATGGTTTAATGATAAAATTGTAAATTTTACTATCACTTAATGAAAACAAATAACAGTATTATCAATAGAAACACAAAAAAGGGAGATTAAAAACATACGTTACATTAAATGTTCAGAACTCTTTCCATTTACAAATGCACACGCTTGGTATCCGAGTTATTCTGCAAGCACTAGGACATGGGCTTCAAGATTTGGTGATTTTTGTCTTATATCTCTCCCTATATAAGCGAACTGCTTCTATTGAGTTCTGGCACACTTCTCCATAAATGAATTTATTGTAAGTATATTTTCCATATACCAGAATTATAGTATTATACTTTCCATGTTCAGTCTCACGGTGTGAAAATTTAAGCACTTTGGCATTATCCTTTGTAAATTAGCATGAATCCGAATTTTGTTACATATTTGGTATACTGTCTCTATCACTCTTCCTGCTTGCCCCGAAAAGTTCAGCGCTTTACAGCCGTTAGCATTCCGACCTAGGGCAGTCCTTAATCGATTTGTCAAACTTTTCCTTTGCTTGTGGGGGCACTTTTACGGGTCACCCAGGTCTTGTGCTGTCACAAAAATTATCAGCACTTTTCCTAACCCCATTTATATACAGCAGTTGCAAAGCGTCGAGCCTTCCAGCTGTACTTTCATTGTAATGAGATGCAGATTTACAGAAAGTATAAGTGTAGAGAAGTGCATAATATAATGATATGAAGGAAATGCGAGGGCTGAGCAACTTAACAAGTTTGCTGCCATCTTTCATTATGATCCTATTAGGCATCGTATCAACTACACAATATACATGACAGAAATATTTACATTACAACAGAACTATCCTCCCCAACGGCGCACAGCTATTTATGAGTAAACTAGCAACAAAATTATACAGGTTCAAAATGAACCCTGCCAACAAACTTTCAGAGGTTGTGCAGAAAAGCAGACTGTTTTTATGAGAGGAACCTACAGTCTCAGGTGACTTATTACTGATTCATACACTCAACAACTTTGCGTATGTTTACTCGACATGGTATCATTTTACTGATAGTATGGTGCTTCGCTGAACAGCAAGCATCTCAAACATAGAAACTGAACAATACGGGTAGCTCAGCCGAAGAAGAGGGGGAATCCGCGTGTGATCTACACTAAGATAGTCGAATGACACGAGTGCACTAGTCATAAAGTCATAAGCAGGGACAGTCGATCTATACTCCGGTCTGGACTTATTGCTATTTCAGAAAATGTCTTATTGCAGTTGAATAATCAGAACGGAACCGCACAATGCCCATGAGTAACGAAATTCAATGTAGTGGAGACGGTTAGTGACGTAATAAGAAAACGAAGCAACTCCCCCTTTTTTCGCCGCTTCAGTGCTTGGTACGGGAAACAAGCAATGGTTAGCAAGCTATTCCGTTTTTGACTCTTTTGAGAACCCTGCTGTACAGTTTGTCGCGATAATGGCGGTTGGTTTAAAGAAACAATACAGTAATTAATAAAAGTGTTCCAATAAGTATGAATTATGTTGTACAAACATGTAGAGTTTTGTAATTTATTGTAACTTTTGTTTTTCTACTCTAGTAATTATTGTGCCCCACAGTACGTATTCCAGAAGATAGATGAATGAAGATACATAGCTGATTAATTTTTTTTTGGGGGGGGGTAATATAACCGAACCCATAATCACGGTTTAAGGTCATAATATAAGACGTAATTAACTAATATATATATATATATATATATATATATATATATATATAACTGAATGTAAGTAGCACATGGGCTAGTGTTCACGCGAATCTTGTGATTGGTGCAATATATTTCGTATGCCTCACATTCACAAGTTTATTGCACGAGTTCACACACGAATAAGGTATCAAGATATGATTATCAACGCAGGTCTGCTCATTGAAATCGCGATGGCATACATCACAGCGGAAGAACCGATTTCCTAATCAGATACTTTCTTAAAATGTGAGACAAATCTTAATAATCTTACCATATCCCAGTGTCTACTGTTATCCCTTCCGTCTAAACAGTAACACTATACCTGTTAATTTCCCAACGTTGTCATTGTTCCTATCGCACATCAAAATCGAGCAGAAAATATAAATATTTCTTGTTTCTCATACTATTAAGAACACCTGATGGTACCTTAATTAATAAATAATAATAAACTATATACTGTCACTTCCAAACCCCAAACATTTATTTAAAGAGATTGCAGAGACGTGACAACGTTGTTTTCCTAAGTGAACTGTAATGACCGAATTCCTCATGCGTATCTTATCAACGAAACATAAATATGAGGCTGGATGGTTGTGTCTTACATAGAAAAACAAACAAACAAAACAAGCCCATCAAGACCTGTCCCATGTTACACCAAATTAGATAGTTCACGAAGACCGATGAACGGATAATCAGATATTTCAGAACAAAACGCGCATTTCCCTATCCATAAAGAAGAGGTAAATCACCAGATAGTCCTCATGAGCCGTATTTAATTGTAGGTACATTCCCCTGTAGTACATGGTTTTAAAAACAAACAAAGAAAATTTTGCAACTAAGTTTAAAACATGGCATTTTACTGGTTAATCATTCTACTGCAGGGGAATCTACTTTCATTTAAATTGCGGCGTAGGAGGGCACCTGGTATAATTTAAGTTTTTCACGCTATCCGATTAAGTTATACAGATTCGTAAAGGTAGCTAAATGATCCATGAGCACATGTCATAACTCAAAAATAAAACCTTGTTCCAAAAGTGATGGCTCCTATTTTACGTTCTTTTTCTACTAAAGAGGGCGACATTGGGTGCATTGCTGAAGAGATTAAACCTTTCTGCCTATACTCCTTGCAATTCGACAGGTGCCTGCAAAAAAAAAAAAAAAAAAAAAAAAAAAAATCTGATAAACTGTCGTCTGACAAAGAAGCAAAGGTGTGCAATTGAATTTCTTCATGCGGAAGAAATTGCACCCATTGGAATAAAGACGCTTGTTGAAAACTTACGGAGAACATACAATGGATGTCAGAACATTGAGGCGAAGGGTGGTGCATTTCAAGTAACAATACAAGACTCGTTCAGGTCGCTGCGCATAGCCGTCACTTCAGGGAACGAAGACTGTCTAGATATTTTCACTCGCGCTTATTGACGAACTACAACCAGTCAACTGTATGGAGCTGAATGACTCAGTGCTTTGGAAACAATGTTAGCAATATTTGAGTATCACAAACTTTGTGCCAGATGAGGCCAAGAATTCTCACTTGCGAACAAAAGAACACTGCGTAAAAGTTTCTAAGGACTTGCTGAACCAATTGAGACAGATCTCCCGCACCCTGCCCCACAAGGAAACAAATTTACGTATTGGATAAATTATAGTTAATTTATATTGCTTAATGTCTCCTATACTGCAAATAGCATGAAGTATACTGTAGTATTTAGTGGATATAGTATATGAACTCAGAAAGGAGAGTGGATTAATATTAACTGTATAATTATTTTCTATAAGTTAATCATGAATATATAAGAAAATTCCTTGTAAAGAGCCATTGTTTGCTGAATACTATGTAACTTGGTGCGGCTGCTAATTGAGTCTCCGGAAAGAGACGCGAGATAACAATAAAATTGAGCAACTGGAAAGGACACGCTATAACAATAACCCTTTTGTATTTTAGAGAAGGCGCTAATCTCTTAGGGACATAGAACATTTCTAATGAGATGGTAACGCAGGTGTTGATGATCAAGGATACATTTCATTTTCACGTCGGATGACCACGAACTCGCCAATCAGAGACCGAAGAGTTGAAAAGTTTAAAGTCAGCGCGAACGGGAGGATGAGAGCTTACCAATAATATTTTAATATTTTGAAGGCTCAGTAAACTGTGAGTTCCCTTCAGTGGACCCCGTGAGCTCTCAGGACCAAATGGGGACTTTTTTTAAATTAGAATAAAAGGGGAAACTTCTTTACCAAGGCACGCTTTTGATAGATTGCAAGTCAGCAGTGCAGGTGAGTCCGTGTAGCGAGTGGAGTGCAAGACGAGAGACACGCTATTATAGATTTCAAGTGACTCTCAGTTCACATGTAGTTATTAGCTAAGGCATTTCTAGATTCAGTTCGGGCAGAGCACGTATTTGCTAGAGCATGCATTTGCTAGTTTTGGCAGTTCCAGACTTCAGTTCAAAGTTCAGGCTGTCGCGTAGTTCACGCAGATGCAGTTCACGTGGTATCATGCAGTGTAGCACGCAGTTCACGCACTCTATGTAGGCAGGTAATAAATCATCATCTGATAGTAATTTATTCACAAAGTCAGGTGCATATCAACATAATGTCCGTACATTCATCACTTTTAAGAATCTCACGTGAGTTACACCATACTTCGCATACTCAATTAATGTCGGCGGCCAGAGCAGTGCACCAAGAGGCATCCAGATAACCGTGGTGAAAATAAACTCGACGTTTAGTGAATGCAACAAAGAATTGTTTTTCTAGCGCACCTTTCCTTCTCCATGATCCCGCGACTCCGTGAGCGCGAAACAGCAGAATCGGGCCTCCCATAGATAATCGTCACCTGCGACGTTTGATCGCATGTGATTACGACGAAAAGGAAGGGTTGCACAATATAAGGTTGAAGGTGATCGATCATTATCACTTCGAGCCGGAGACAAAAGTGCAGTCAATGGAGTAACCAAGTGAATTCTCGATCAGAGAAAACGCTCAAGGTTGTGCCTTATGCAGGTAAGATGACGTGCGCATTCTTCTGGAACCCGGTGAGACCTGAACTCTGATTACTACATCGCGACGGTGTAAATGCTGAAGGCACGAATTTCCATTGTTACCAAACTTCCTCTTGCAGCACGACAATACACATCTCATACCAGATCGAAGTCTGTGAAGCACATAACAAATTTGGCTGGCATACAATCTGAATTTGACTCCACCAGACTTCCATCTGTTCTGACCGTTGTAGCAGATTTAAAACAGTGGTTGCATTTTGCTGCACTGACTTTTCGAGTGTGCTATCAAACTGAGTTTTAGCTTTCACTGAAATACATGGAGACTGTTTTTTTAGCAACGCTTGTAGATGTCTCCATAGTATCGCGTTCCTTGATCATGCTCGCCCTTGTTCATCCAGACCTCAAGAACCAGTAACAGAGTTCTGAAGCCTAGAGCGCTGTAAATCAGTCCGAGAGTCATTATGTTTATTATTAAAAAAGTAAGTTTTTAAGACAATGGGAGTTTTTTTAAGTTACAAGTTAAATTCTACAAGCGTTACGAAAATATACGTAAAACTGAACAATTTGGCATGAAAGGTACATTTTGGGTTTAAGTCACGGAAGAATGTATTTATAGAACCTCCATATGGTTATGCTTCTGGGGAATAATTTAGGGGTATTTTGGGCAGGTATGTGGTTACAACTTTATGGAGCAGTTCTTGCCGGTACCACTGAAGATATCATTCCGGTAACATCCGGAACCTCCAAAATACGAGCCCTAAACGTTACCCTAATAGCATGTAGCTCGGTTAGAAGCTTTGGGGGAAATGGTGAAGTAAGGGAGGAGGGCAGACCTTCCGTGCGGCTATATAGATGCTTCCAAATGCGTCCAAAATGAATTTGGGTTAGGTCCAGAAAATCCATTACGAGGCAAGAGGACTTTGTAGCCAACCGCAGAGGTTAACTCGTTTCGCTGAGGTGGGGGAAGGGGAGGGGGTGAAGGGCCACGAGCAACTTTTCGTGTTGGGAGTGGGCACGACAGAGTTTTTAACTCGGCCGCACCGCGGAAAATTACGAGCGTGTTCGGCTTAATACCTCATTTCGGCTCTTTCTCCTCGCTTCGTATCTACAGCTCTCAGTAGCTTCCAACACTCCTCTTCAAGAAAGATCAGCTTCCGAAGCCCTTACACCGGATACAAATTATCTTTCCTGAAACCAGATTGAAAACTTCTCCTTCTGAGAAAAACCTGTGAACTAATACATTCCAAGCTTTTCTGTAAGAGTCCTTTAAATGCAGCATTAAGGTGTGCGTGTGTGAGTGCATGCAATAAATTACATAGCATTGTGTGCGGACATGCTTAAAAAGACGTTGATAACAGGTCTAAAGTAAAATACTATTTTAAAACTAAATAAATACAGTCAACTAAGAGCAAATGAGAGTACAAATGACCCAAAATCACAATTTTCCAAACATGACTCCATATTAATGTGTATAGTTTTGATAATGTCCCCATCAAGATTATAATCATATTATTATTCTAAATGGGTTATAAAATTTGAAGAGCCTAAGGCTGCGAAAAATGTACCACGCTCCTTTTAACAAAATACTTTATTCTGACTCCAGTTCGTCGTTCAAATGCTCGAAACTGGCATCATTTAGTTAGAAGATGTGTGCAGGTGTGCTAACATCGTTTTTCTGAGACTAAATCAATTTTGTTTGCTTTGTTTATGAGAAGAAATACGCGGTATAATTGAACTTTGTTTTTTGTGTCTGTAGTGAATATTCCTTCGGTAGCATTTGCGAAAAGTTCATCCTGTAGATATGCCGCTTTTGCACATGGTAATAGTTCAGGCGCAATAAGACAATGCGCGGTAAAAAGTGATGAAAGGAAGTAGAAACACACCTAAAAAGTCAGTTTTGTAATAAGGAACAACATATTGCAGTCAGAAAGGTAAAAAACAGTTTAATCTTACAGTTATAAATGTGTTGCTGGAGCAATTGGATTTATTACCCCACTCCCCCACCTTGGCAGTGCATTCTTATATAGCCCCAGGGTCCTCCTTCTAGTGACGATTGCTGCACCCCCTCCAGTGCAGATATAAGAATGGGCAACTGGGATTTTAGCGGAATTGTAGCGGACAGATAGGAAAAAATGGACTTCGCAATTAATATATATATTAACGGCCTGATGGCCTAGGCTCGCCTCCTTTTCGTAAATATAAATTGATAAGATTGTATGTTACTATGTTAGCGGGTAAATCGTTATAGTGGTGACAACTCTCCTGTAGCTCCAGCAGAACCTATGTAGTGTCATCTAGCACCAGAAATCATAAGCAACTAGCCACGATAAAACAAAATAAGTGAGCGCAACAAGAACCTAAATGCTGGCTGAACTATTCATAACAATTACCATTCCTTCTTTGTGTGTTGTTAAGTTCATTATGCCTCATTTTAGCAACAGAGTATTCAAAAAAAGTTAATATAACTATTATAAAACACTAAAAAGGAACCTGTGCATGTACAAGTTAGGCATGAATTTTCTATTTCTACCACAGAAGAGGACCTGAATAGTTCCAGAAGAAAAATTTAGAAAGAACTTGGCTCACCAGACTCTGAGGAAGATAAATGTTATAGACAATTGAAATTAACTGATTTATCCATAAGTAGTGCTTGTTGTGGCTCATAAAGCTTGGAACCACGTGATAATGGAAACAGGCATGATGTATGTACATTGTGTGTAAAGTGTGACAATTATGGATTTACATCAGAGTTTAAAACTTCAGGCATCAAAATTCATATTTATGAAGCAAATACTAGGTTGACTTACGGCATGAGATGCCATAGTGTGGGGAGAGAGGGACAAATTTTGCATGTGGAATAATGGATATGCCTTCTCCACCACTGCGAATATACTGACACAAAGAGGGAGTTTCTAAATTGTGTCAAAAATGTTTGTAATGAGTCCGTGATCTAGCGCAGTTAATGAATCCATTTCTATAAATGACACAAATTATGCTGACTTGTATCACCTGATGATATCTAGATGAAGCATTAGGTTTCTTTTTCCCATGGAGTGTCAACTGCTATGAGCATAGATACAGACAAAATATTGGATGCTCAAGTGATGAGAAATATTGCACAGAAGTAAAGAAAAGAAACGTGATATATTTCTTTATTGTAATTAATGAACACTTTCCTGTTGAAAAGTTTTTCTTAACTGTTTATCTGAAGATTTAGACTTGAATACAGGAATGGTTTATTTCACTGCAATCAGTTTCCTAAAATATTTCTTTTAAGAAACGAATAATTATGTAACAAAATTTTCTCTGTAGAGATTAGTTAGATATAATGCAAAGAAAATGTACGTAAAGTATCAAATCTATATCTTTAATACTCAATGAGAAAATTTTCCTTATGTTCTGAATTGTCAGGTTAGGTTATGTTAATAAAGCCCTGTAAAGTCTAACCATAATTCTTAATAACTCTGCCAAATTTTAATTTCAAGTCAATGGCTACATTAGTTGAAAATCTATGGCTAGTTTACTATTGCTGTGCACTTTGACCCATGTGTCCTCAAGATATATAGAAACGTATTTACCGTAACTTTCTTCCAACTATAGAACTGAAAGTGAAACTACGTATTATATGAATTAATTATTATTAATTTGGAAAGCAAATTCAGAATCTGCAAACATTTGTTGTCTACGCTTTTTTAAGAGAATTTTCAAGGGAATGGCCATTTTTTTTTTCCCTCTCTGTAAGGACAATTTATTTATGCTTCGTTTCTTTTTTCCTCCGCTTTTCGATTACCAAAATATATTAACTACATTATATATCATTGGATGATTTGGACTTCTGCATTTGGAAAATTTTGTTCAAATGGCTCAAACTTACCTCTTAGACCCAAGGTCACGGTTCCCATCGTTTTTTTTTAATTTTTTATTTATTTATTATTATTATTATTATTATTATTATTATTTTCCTGGCGTGAAAATCCTAAATATGGCTTCCTTTGAAAGAGAAGTAAAAACGTTGATCCCCGGTTGTAAATTTACGGCACGAAAAAGAACCTCAAGCCTGAAAGAAGAGGCTGAGCAAAATTTGTAGTCCGTTTCAAGCCCTGAATTAAATAGGACGCTGATGACCTGAGATGTTAGGAACGTCCGTAAATAAACCAAATAAATAAAAAATGCTTCTAGTGTGAATGCATTTATACTGTGTGATTACTTAGCTTAAAATGAGAAATGATGGGAAATGCTTAACTTTAAAAAAAACGCTAACGCGTCCTCTTCTCACGCATGCGCATAGCGTCAGGCTTATTGAATAATCAGATTTTCGACTTTAACAAAGCTTTAAAACGCTAGTGTATACCTGTATTTAACATAGCCAGAAAACACAATAAATTTGTTAATTATAAGTACATTTTTTTATTTTGCATGTACTTTTTTTTAATTTCTACTTATATTTATGATAAGCACATTATGCACGTGACAGATTTGCTCACATTGCCCTGTCATAAAAACTGCACCTGTCAAATCGGTTTTTATTGACCAAGTAATGCGGAAACTTCCCGACATTGACAGCTGCCAGATCCAGTACGTTGATTATAATACTGCACAGGTCATCTGCAAGTAAGGTTTACACTGAAAGAATAGTTTTGTACCGTTTTACTCACTATGTCTACACCATATTTAGTACAGTTATAGACTTCTATGTTTCAGCAAGTTTCTTTTGTCTTGATAACAACTTTATTTTCGAGTATAGAATAGTAAGAGTCAGAACATTTTGGTTCTTTTCTTTTTTCCATTCGGGCCCCCTCCCCTCTTTCTATCTCAGAGAAGTTCGGTTTTTCAGAGTTATGGTTTCAAAACAATGTGCTTTCAAACTTCTTATTGCTTTTATATATTCTCATCAGTTCTGGTTCATTGCTCCAGCGAGTTTATCTTTTTACTTTTGAATCTGTTATATAACTTTGTAGTTATGAATAAATTACATAGAGTTACAAAATAATACTTGTGAGAGAGGTTTTAAGTTTGAATAGCAAATTATTCAGTAGTGCTGTCTTGAAAAAATTACTATTTTTTTTCTTCTATTAGACTGCTTTTTACAAATTAGGAATAAAATAAGAATTCTGATTTTTATATCAGAAAATATATACAGCCTTGGAATTGTATGAGAGACACAATATATGTAACTATATTTTTAGTATTTTATTTCATAGTTGCACATTTTGATGTTGAAAATGTAAGTAAAATATAATTTGTTCGTTCTGGAATTTTTCTAAATTGAATTTTTTCTTGAATGTTAACATAGAGTGAATCCCTTTGTAGAATCTAGTAGTGATCAACGATAACTGAAATATTTCAGTCTCTTCCATTCGAATCTCTTGGTGATGCTATTATTTTGTCATTTGCTGATCGTCCCCAAGAAAAATATTTTCAAATATGAAAAGAAGAAGTGGAATTTTAAATTTGTGTAATGTCTTCAAAATTCTAAATCTCCTAAGTATGTGGTTCATAATATCGGCATATGATTGTTTATTGTTTCCTAGAAACATTTCAATAACTTCTTCAAACGCATTCCAAGCCGTATTTTATATCAGAGTCATATTATTTACACACTGCCTGTCCTTAACCAGAGTTCTGAATAATGGGCTCCTAAAAAGATCTTCTATTTTTTCATCCGAAAAAATAAGAAACTTGTTGATCAGATATTTGAAACAATCTCCTTTTGGTTCAGTCTATTTACAACTTATTTCATCATACCTAGATTAAAAGAGATAGTAAAACAATTTTCCTAGGATTTAAGTGACTATCTCGAAGCATTCTTACAACCTGGTGAAAAATTGCTTCTTTTAGACCATTCTCTATTATTCTGTTTATCTCTTTCTAGCTATCCCAATCGCAAATAATATGGTAATTTTGTGAATTAGCGTTGTTGGCCCAATAGCATGTAGAGTACATTTAAATATCCATAGACCATCCACTAATGTTTATAATATTTAATTTTTCGCTATTACATTCTGCAGATTTTTACATTTCTCCTTCAAATACACCAACTATTACTACTTTTACAGAATTATGGGGCAGCACAGACATGGAAATGCTTTCAGTAGAATCAAGAAGTAGCCTCTAATCAATTGGATTATAGTTGAAAGCACCGAACTTGTAAACTAGGTCTCGAAATCAAGTACAATAAACCAGGATTCTTTCTTCGCTGAGGTACCTCATATTTTTTCCTTTCTGTAAAAAACCACATATGCATCTGGGACTTTGCGTAGTTTGCATGCATCTTTAGGAAGATTTAGGGTCCTCTATTTTATATTGTATTATATTTTAAGGTAATAAATCATAGTTTGACCCAAGTAACAGTGAGTCACTGTTGCTGACTGTATGTCAATCAAGTTCACTGCTGTCTAAAAGTGGCGTAGACACAGGAATATTATAAGCATAGGATACTGGTTTCTTTGCACATGACGTTTGGATAATATGTAATATTTTTCTTGTTCTTTGCATTACATATAGATACACGCTGCATGTACAAAAGTAGCAATCATGCTATAACCTTTAAGCTTGCAACAAATCTTTTGTTCAATTTCTCAGGTGTTACAAACAGCGGAAGTAGCATGATGAACTATGACTTTGCTTATGTGCTTAAATTCCAAAATATGCCTCATAAGTTCTTACCACAGATGAAGTTGTGTTCCTCCTTTGCTCTCTCATAGCAAAACACTAAATATAATAAAATATTAAAATTGTTGAAGCAATGGCTGCTTTCCATTACAAACATTTTATTACATACAACAAAAGTAGCAAAACATTGGTGAGCAAAGTTATTCCTTTCAACAACTATTTATTAACTGAATTGAAAACACGAAATGAGATGTGCTGCCACCAATGTTTGAAAACAGTTAAATACTACTTTTAAGTAAATTTAGTACAATAGATGGCATTGTTATAATAATGATTTATATTCGATTAAAAGATAAGATTTATAAATACAAATTAGTACATAAAACTCCAGAAAAACTTGTGTGATATGATTAAAATAGTCTAATTTTAACAACATAATCAGTGACAGCCTTTCTTAAGAAAGACTCCATGAATAGCACAATAAGCATTCACAGTAAAGGGATGAAGATGAGTTCCAGCTTTCTGAAGCTAAGGAACTCTATTCTACAATGAACATCAGATAAGAGCCAAAACAGCACTGAACTGTGCATTTGCAATACGTTTTTGTCAGGATGTATAGCATTTTTCGAATTTGTTCTACATTGAAGACGCCGGAGCAAATTTGTTTGTCTGTAGCCTTATGGGTCTAGTACAACGCAAATACATTACAATTTCTCAATCTGTCTTTGTTAAGTACAAGAGACCCATATTAATGAACACATACGGTTTTAATAACATATGCAAAAATATGTGTTACAAGGTTATAAAACATCTACCATTACCAATACAATTAACTAGTACTGTTTCTGGTTTTATTTTAAGCTTATCTCACTCAGTACACATTTGTATAGAGTATAACTTGGTGGCATCAATGAAAGAACTGGTATGTTGATTGTGCCCTTTATTTTCGTTAATTTCTATGCTGCTAATCTTTTAGCATTGCTTTATTGCATTCAGGCACTTTCCTTATCAACAAAGTGTTTTCCTTGAAGGACATTATCGCCTATCTGTCACCACATCCTCTAGTGGTAGGAACAACGATGATCTCAAATGTCTTTGTACGTTCGTTTTCCTTTGATTTACATGATCTGCTGCCATGGGTGCATTTTTTTCTTATTTTACTTTTGATTAGCTGAAAGGTGGCCATCAGTTTTCCAGCATTGCAAGAAATGTCAGCTTGTCTATCAGAATTTATTTTCGGATATGCTAGAGTCGGAGAAATACTCAACGATATCAAACTGACTCTCTTTAATCTTTACAGTTCAAATATTTCTGCAGCCGCTGAATCTTATTGGTGTGTCATTATTATACCAGTAATAGCCTGTTTCACAGCAACTAACAACTTTCTGAAATTTTCTGCACCTGAAAAAGACTAAGAGAGGCAGTACAAATGCCAAATTTGCGCACAGTTTTATTGGCCCCTGGCATTACCTGCTAGTCCTTTTAGCTTATTGCCTACATGAATTTCCATTAACAGCTGCAAAATTATTGATTATGCATGTGTAAATAATTATCCACGATTAAATAAAAGTGAATAATATTAACACTTAATATACAAAAACTAAACTTTGAGGAGTATTGTTCGTCAAGGAAGATATGTTCGCTGACAAATCGTTAAGGAAATATGCATCCGAATCATATCTCCGGTATATCATTTCATAGGAATGAAATTAACTTTTCCATGAATTTTCTCTCAATTTAATACAACATTGTCTTTCCACAATTTAAAATTGTTAGTCAATCAGTTCCGCTCCGATGTCAACCGCGGTGAGTACACGCTACTCTTAACATTCCTCCAAGGACAAAATATTCAAGGGGCATCAAATCGGACCATCGTGCCGTCCAGTTTTCCTATCAAATGTTGTCCGAATTTTGCGGTTAAATGTGCATTTACATCCAGGCTGAAGTGAGGTGGGGCTCCATCATGCTGCAAACATACTGCACACAAGTGTTACAATGTCGATCAGGTCAGGAAGCGTGTTCAGCTTTAACATAGAAATACAAACCAAGTATGTTACAGGGAAGACTGACTGAATGTGCACTATATTAAACAGCATACCTTATGTGATGTGCAACACATAGACCAACAGTAAATAACTACACCAGTGTAACAGAGTGGATAACAAGGGGCATTCTTCATGCGTGAAATGCGCTTCTAAAATCCATGAGTGAGGTGTCAGAAAACATGTGTTTCTTAACATAATGGATATCTGCGTGACCTAAATTCCTCATAGTTGTCGGTGAAATTGTTATATAGTATGTAACATATGCCAGAAATGTTAATCACAAGAAATGCGTTTCTTAGTGCAAAGTTTAGATTAAACGTGTTCATTTTAGAATATGCAAATGCATATTTTATCTTAACAAACTAATGTAAAACATTGTTTATAATCATTTACATATATTTATTAACAAAATATGCAATTATTTATCGATTTTCTAAATTTTCTAAATTTTACTACACTAAACTCAAAAATAAAGGTTGACTAACGAATTAAAAGCTGATGCTGAAATTGTCATAGCAGTAATATTGCCAGTAATTTTTAATAATATATCTGTCCAAATTAAAAAAAAAACAATAACAGTAGTTCCGGTTAAAAGTAACGATGAAAAATGAGATGACAGTTGTATCCTCTTTAAAATTTAGGCAACAAAAGGTCGGGGTGTCATTTGAAATTTCAAAGTGGGGTATGCTCGGGGTGAGAGAAATAAAAAATGTAATAAACATTTTTTTTAACTCTTTTCCTCAATATCTAAAATAATTTGATTTTCGCTCAAACAAAATGTATGTTAAATCGGTAGTTATTCGGCCTGGGAAGTTTTAAACGCTATATGCAATTTAAATCACTTATAAATTAAACTTTTCTTTAGTGCAAAGAACTACAAGAGTCAAAAATATACCTATTAGGATTTCAGAAATCTCCAAATGTTTTGTTATGAGAGTTCAAAAATATGTGAAGAAACAAAAGGAAAGGTAGGCGTGTAGTGCAGCTATATGAGGTTTGAATTCTGCGGAATTCCCAAAGTAGAGGAGACAAATATTTAATCGACTAACCCCCTTTTGCGAACAACCCCCAACTGACTAGCACTAAGCCCCGTGCAATTTCGCGAATTCCTGGTGAGCCGATATGGCCGCCCGAGCAGTCATGAGCCATATAGGTTCTCCTGCACTTTACTCCATTAGGCAATCCTCTATCCCCCTTCCCTCTCGACAGACCGCCACACTCGGGCACCCAACACCCTGCGCCAGACCGCAGACAGAGCTATTTGAGGGCTGCCGGCTATCAGTAAGGGCACCATTCTGGAACTACCGACTAATGACGTAATGTATCGGTTAATGTTGCGTTAGGGAATGTACCGTCTCCAGCAGGTGAACCTCTACATCTGTTTATTTCAACCAAGAGGTCATCGATCGTTCTTAGTAGTTAGTCAGACTTATCTTGGAATGAACTGTTTTACCTTATGTAATAAATTAAGCCAAACATCTTATGTAATCTGCATATTAAGTAGTTGTACTAAATATATTTTGAGAATAGTATGTTTGGGCTATGTGTATTCTGTTTTAGCTTTTGGGACCAGCAAGTTCATCATCTATGGTTTGTAAATGGCAAAAGAAAACATTAAAAATAATGCAGAAATTATCATCTCATGCTCCTAGTAAACCAATTTTTAAGGAATTAAATGTTCCATCGTTAGCATTCATATATGTTAGAAACTGTATCTTTTGTGCATAAACAGCTTTTTATGAATAACGAAGATTATCATGTTCATCAATCTAGACCAGTTGACTATTAAAACTTACAAAAACATCAATTATGTATCACATAGAGGTACAATTCTGTATAATAAAATACCAAGACCATTTAAAAGCACTTCAAGCACAAACTTTTAAAAAATGTAATAAAAACCTATTTTTAAAATGCAATTTTTATACTATAGAGGAATTCTTGGAGACTAAGATTATAGAATTAGATATGTATATATGCAATTTGTAGTTATGCATTATATAAACTGAAGAAGCCAAATGTTCAAACTGTACATAACCGGTGCGTAGAAACCTTGAACCTAGACATTCTGCACGCTGATTCGCATTAAATTTGCTGATTGCGAACTAAGAAGCCATTAACACGAAATCTAAACTCAAAATAATATGCAACGTTACTTTTCAATAAAAAAGCACAAATAAATGTAGTTATCGTAAATGAAAACCCCCAGCATTATCAAGAGAGGAAGAGAGAGAGAGTGAAGAACCTTTTAGGGCTGCAGTAGTCAAAACATCTAAGCCCAAAGCTATAAATAATTCTTTAAAAAATCAAACTATTTAAGGGGTAAAACGATAAAACCATACGACTTTAACATGACTTGTCCCCCCCAAAAAAAAAAAAAAACTGGCAACGGTGAAAGTCAGTATTGGGAATCTTCTGCAACATGGCTTTATTCAACATACTAGGCATTAAGGTCAATCCTTTATTAACTATCTACCATAACTTTTTAGTATGTCAAAATCTGCTATGCATCTATCGTTTAATGCTGTTCAAATACTTAATTCTTTCAAATTGCAAAACTGCATCACAATATAACCAACACTGATGAAAAAATCTGAAAACATTTGCTATTCTCCATGAAAATACTTTAAGGTTTAACTTATTTAATTCATGAAATAAAGAAAACATTGTTTTATACACCAGGGTATTACACAACATTACGCGAGTGAAAAAGGACGATTACAATTTTTAATCTGGTAGCGATTAAACAAAATTGGCAACAAAAGTGTCTGGAATTATTTGTTTTTTTCACCCAAAATGCTAATTATGATTTGGAATTCTGTAATTTCTCCGATCGTATGTACAAGGTTTCCTATAGCAAAGTTATATTTACATAAACTTTTGGAATAAAATGCATAAACCTTTTCTGTGAGTATATAGCATGTTTTGATGTATTATTTGTATGCATTATGTAATATTTTAAGGTTTTAAATAAAACCAAATTTGGTACAGTAAATGTACACTGTAGTGTTTTATGAAAGAGTAATTTTTTCTGTTGAATTATAATATCAATGCTACTTAGAAAATGAATTTAGTTTTATAAAAAACGAATAAATATCTAAACACAAGTCCAGAAGTAGTGTATAGATAAGATGAAGCATAAGCAAAACTTATTGGTAGATGACGACAGACTGCATCCAATCATGTAAAACCTACGCTCGGTTCTGTTATTAGTTTTTTTTTTTTTTTTTTTTTTGAGTAGTGTTTAACGCCCGTTTTTACTGCTGAAGCATCACAGGCGGCGAACACTGATGTTGTATGAGATGAAATCATATATTGGGAAAGGATATTTTTTTTAAGGAAGGAAGGGTTCCAGGCTTAAGTTTAGGGTACCTCCCCGGCATTTGCCATTTATGAGGACTGAGGAAAACCTGAAAAAAAAACCTCAGTCAGGTAGGACGGTCCTGGCGGAATTCGAACCGCAGACCTCCCTCTCACGAGTCCGTGCATTAACGACCTCGGCCACCTGTGGCGGTGTTGTTAATTGTGACACATATATAATTACTGAGAGACAGTATTTCTATTTTATGCTCGAAAAATATTAAAAAAACAATTGCGGGATATTATAATCTGAAAGGTTTTTAACATTTTGACCACGTATGTACAAGTCTCTGTTTTGTACGAACGCAGATCGTTGTTGATTCACACCGTATTCTTGCTACTCAGCAGTAAACTAAGATACAAGCTAAGGTAATGGAATGCACTTTCAAGATGTCATATAAACAAAAACGCCCTGCACTGCAACAGAGTTTAGATAAGCGTGAGTTAGTATATGCCTAACTTGTACTTAAAATGTTAAAAGGAGGTAATACAACTGGTTTATGAGAAGTGTTATGTAGTCAAATAGAAAAAAATTATGTTAAATATAAAATGTTTTAAAAATTTCTTATCAACTATATAATAGCTGTATACTTTTCAAAAACTCAAGAACTGGTAACTGAGACCTGTTCTGCTCTGATGTGCTGAGTTCCCGTCCGTACACACCCATTTAGTTGGCAACGAAACCGAGCGGAGTGGCTTAGGTGGTATTTGCATTCGGCAGGCGCTGGGTTCGATTCTCGTTGGGCCGGCCATCTAGATCTCGGTTTTTTTCGAGTTTCCCTCTCGTCACTTAGAAGAATGCCTGAATGGATATTTACATTTCACAAAATTTCCTCTTTCCCATTTCCTTTCATTTTATTCTTTAGTTCTGTTACAGGAATGAAAGTGCCATGGTGAGTTGGGCTGACGCGATGTGATGGTGGCTTGCACTTTGTAAATGTTTCCGCCCAGGTGTCTGGTACGTAAGCGGACTTTTCAGGATCTCCAAATCCTTGAGGGGATGGACCTTCACCGACGTCGATAAAATCTATCTGGAAATTAATTAAGTGTCCATTACCGCCCGTGGAACCTGGCACCCCGTGTCACCCTTGCCTCCCGAGGTGCTCCTACTGCAGACGTAGGCTCAATGGGCCAACCTTGAGCAAGACTCAAGTACCAAACAAAGTATCCCTCCTCAAATAATGTGCCAAATTAAGTGTCGGGTAGCTTGATTGGCCGCTTAATTAACCGTCAAGTTAATGCACAAGCGTCGTGTCACTTACTGAAGAAATTAGCGATTTGGGTGCGCATTACGAGAAACACAATCAACCTTAACTTTGACCACGTGGTTTTTCCTATTCAAAAGTCTAAATCTTTTATAAGTTATGTATTACAATCTGAACATAATTTATATTCTCTCATTTAACGAAAATTCCAGGAAAATTACGGATTGTATTTTACAAATTAAGATAAACACAAGACTATTCGCTTGATATTTACAACGCACGTCATGAATGGAGATATTCGAAATATAAAAGCAAAGAGTAGCATATTCGCCGATTACTACCAGTAAATAATATGGAAAACGTCCAACAAGTCCCATCTAAGCAGCATTTAAGGCTTAAAGTTCTAACCCAGTGTCGGGCTACAAAATTCTATGCTCGTCTATCTATTCAGAGCTTCACGTGCTATTGTGTTTATCTTTGACATTTAATGGGAACATTTTGGCTGGGCACTTGAATTAAAATGAACCCTATACTCGTTAAAATCAGCTTCCGCTCATTGCAATCTCATTTGAGAACGTGTATTGTTTCCCCAGAATAAAACACGCTCAGGCTTTTGACAGCAGTCACAATTGCCAACCTTACAAATTGAACATTCGAACCCGTTTATTTCCGATTGCCTTTTGCTTCCCATTAAAAGCGAAACTTATTGAAATCATTGGATGCTCTTGGAAATAAGCAAGGGAGTTGTATGTTAAATACCAACTTCTTACATCTTAAATCCGATTGTACATATACGCAAGATGGCCAATATAATAGGTACACAATCAGCACAGCAAAAGGCTGTTTCCTCCGCCCCTTTTCTTCTTCTTTTGTTTGTTTGCTGCTTTTTAAGATACCATAAATACAAAAATATCTAAAAATTATAAATGAATTCACATATTTTAAACTTTTAACATCCCAATTTCAACCCTAATTGGGATGAATGAAAATATTGAATAATGTATCAAATGTTCCCGGACTCCACAGGCTCCTAGCTAATATTGACATTTTGATTCCTACCGCCACGGGTGACCGAGGTCGTTCAGGCGCGGACTCGTGTGCGGGAGGTCTAGGGTTCGAATCCTGCCAGGACCGTCCTCCCTGATTGAGGTTTTTCCCAGGTTTTCCTCAGTCCTCATTAATGGCAAATGCCGGGGAAGTACCATAACCTTAGGCCTCGAACGTTTCCTTCCTTAAAAAATATCCTTTTCCAATATATCATTTCATTCCACCAGTGTCCACCGCCTGTGGTGCCTCTATGGCAAAAAACGGGCGTTAAACACTATTCATTCGTACCTCTATGGTTATTAAAGGTGTCGTTACAATCTGTTCTACTAATGTGGTGGACTGCAGTTTCCAGTCTCGCCTCGACATAGATTTTTGTTTTGTGTAAGTCTATATAGGTTATACTCTGCTGCAAACCGAATTTTGGCGGAAATTTTTCTTCAATCCTCAATATAATATTAATATTATAAAAATAGCTGAGTTAAAAACGTTCGTTAATTTTTAATAAATTGAACACATATCAGGAAAGGTATGCCAATTTTATCAGAATATCTCATAAGAAAGGACTTTTTTTTAAGTTTGTGTTTTGTAAGATTTTAATTGTTTTCTTTTGTTTGGCAATGACAGAATGCCTTTGTTACATTTGTGTACATTGTATGTGTCAGTAGTCAATTGTAAATATACAATCACAAAATGGAAGTAACAAAGTTTGAGAGTGGAGTCTTTCTAAAGCAATGCTGGAAATAAGATAATAATGCTATTTCCGCGACTGGAAGAGTATGTAATGTTAGCGTGTAGCACAACAATGGTTCCAGTGTTTCAATAATAGAGAAGAAAACACTAAAGATTTACCACGTCCTGGAAAACCTAAGGCATGGAATATAGAAAATACATGCACAGTTATGGAAGAAAATCCACAAAAAAGTACACATAGGACGCCAAAAGAACTTGGTGCATTCAAAAGATACCATACATCATCACACACTTGTAGTAGCTGTAGATCTGTACCTCATGAACAGGCCAACGTACAGTGAAAATCTGTCGCCAGCTTATCGCCAATCCCATGGATGATAGATTTATCAGGAGGATTTACACATGTGATGATGAAAAATTGGTATATTGCCGCAACACTGATACCTCCAAAACAGTGGCTTGATCCCGTTCAGCCTGCCAAAGTCGTCGCTAAACAAAATCGATTCGGCCTCAATGTAATGTTATATGTGTGGTGGAATTTTGAAGGTGTGATTTACTGGGAGTTTGTTCTAAACGGGCGTGCTGTCTACGAGAGTCTTTATTTTCAGCAATTGGAACGAGTTGATGAAGTTTTGAGACAAAGCTACTAGCATTGGTTAATCGAAATAGAGTTCTCTTGCAGCACGACAATGCGAGACCCCATACAGCTCGAACAACCACGGATAGAATTTGGAAGGGATTCTGATAGGTGATCACGACTCAATCGAATCAATGGAATCAAATGACCTTTATTTTGCTCATTATTTTAATTTCTTGTCAGAACACCTTTCAAATATAGTTTTGCCTTAAAACCGACATTGTATATGACACAGTATTTATAAAATATATACCTATATTATCTACTTATGTTTAATATTTACTTTTGATATACCGCATATTGAGAGAAAATTAATTGTTTCTTTCTAGTTAAACAAGTTTCTGGAGTTTCTATCGCGTTCTAGAAGACATGTGCATTCAAACACTTAAATGTAATCAAGCACGTTGCATGATAGATAGTAAACCCCAAAATTAAATCATACCTTAATTGTTTGTTTAAATGTAAGTCGATTGCCTTCTTTAATGGAAAGCGTTGGTACATGAGAAATATTTAACTTGCTCCTTAAATCTTATCAATTCCAGAATATTTTATACTTTTTGTTAGTGTACAATTTTAAAATACAAAAAAAAAAAAAAAAAAAAAAAAAACTTATTTCCATTATGTTCAGTAATATAAATAGCTGTTTAGCTACCATTTCATCATGTTAAATAGTTTTCCTCTATAAGTATTGTACAACAACATACAAAATTAGAACGTGCAAATTTATAATATAATTTCTTTTTATTGCAGCATTCCTCCAAAGTCCCAGCCACAATGAAAGCTACAGTGAAAGCAGAGTGAACGAAAAGGATAAATTTAAAGTAAACTACAGAAATTTGTTGTTGTTTCCAAAATAAATACAGCAAAAGGAGTAGCTACTGGTAACTACAATTTCTTGCGTTTTAAACAAGTTTCGGGTTAGGTTAGGTCTAGGTTATCTCTCTCTATATAACTCTTTTTCAGATTTAAGATAATTTATGGCAATTTTGCGTTAAGATGCTTTTCGCGTTAGTTTGAGTCTAGATTAATTCTCCATATAGAACTAGTTTTTCGAAAACTGATTATAAATTGCCTCTAAGAGTAAGTAGCACATAAAGCGACAAAAAAAAAAAAAAAAAAAAAAAACATATAAATTTATTTGCTTTCAAAAAAAAATTTAGTGTTATTTACGTGGTGAAATTTCTAAATTATGAACTAAGTTTCATCACTGAATGAATATTGGATATCTTCCTTCATATTAAGAAGAATAAACCGCAAAATTGGTGAAATAAAAATATGAAATCACACACTTAATAATAATCGGGAGCACTTAAAAAGGTCAGTTGATGACAAATATGGAAAGATAACTTCCATTTTTAATTTTTAACAGCATTTTACAATATTTTCACACCTGTGTTAAAATGAAATTGGAAGGATTGCAATTTTAAAGAAGCATTCTTAATTATTATCATTCCATCCGAATGCTAATTCAAGTTAAGGTATTTTGTAAACTCATATAAGTTTTCACGAATTCCTCTGAACGGGTAGAGGGATCAGAGGATAATATATCATCCAATTTATTTCACAATTAGAGATTCGAACCAGAAATGCTGTAGTGTGAACTAAACATGTTACATACAAAATTGGTATTTTAAAAGATTTTCTTTAGAAAATTGCAACCTTTGAGATGATTAAGGCAATGCACCTGTGAAAGTGGGCAGAAAATAATGAAAGTTCGCATTTTTTTGTTTTTTATAATTTTTATACAGTAGATGGTTTAAATTATCATAATCCATTTTGATTTTTTGCTTTGCATGCCATTTAACGGGTCATGTGATTATTTAAGGGTCTGCGTGCAGTTGGGTTGAGCATTTAAATATTTTAACCAGATCGTTTTAAGTATGTGTTCCTATTCGTTGAAATGTCTTTGTTTGAATTTAGCGCATGGGTTTTCTAGTGTTATTTTATGTCACTAAGTTTAAGTTGGTGTACCTGGAAATAAACAAAAGTTTACTCTCGCGCTATAAACAAGGTGAAATATTGTAATATTTGCGAGTTTTACTGAAAGGTTAGAGTTGCTATAGTGATAGGTGTATTAGGTGGTGTATTTTCCTACAAATTCTATAAGTTAAATATACATTTGTGTTTTATTCGCCATTTTTCGTATATAGTTGGTATTTCAGTTTTACATTTACTTCGTAAACATAACCTCCACGTAGTTTTGTGCAATATTTATAACACGAGTGATGTTTTACGACTGGTGGTGTACTATGAATAGAATAGAAGATAATCGTGTTAAACGAAAGAGACCAAACAAGAGTATAATCAAACTTAGAAATGCCATGAAGAAAATTCGAACATCCGTTGAAGAAAGTGTTATGGTGCTAAACGAACTATCTCTGTTTTCATCTTCAAATGGGGGAGAACCTCAGCCCTCAACATCAAGTAGGAAGGAACACCAACCTTCAGAATCAATTGTAAAGGAAACTGAAGCCTCTACATCTACAGCTAGTAGTATGAATCTATCTTTTTTCACCAACATCCAGTCCAGGAAGCAAGAGGTGAGTAATGAATTTACTCTTGTACACAGGTATGTGGAGCAAAATTTACAAAGATATCAGGGTATGCTGAGCGTGGAAGTAAAAAGTTAACATTAGAAACTAGCCAAGCTGAAAAAATGTGGAAACTGTAAATCACAGTTCTCATTTTTTACCTGCCCCCGAGTGCATTATGATTTTTTTCTCCAGGCCACCCTCTGAAGTAAATCAGTCCATTTTGAAAGGGTTTTTAGCCATAGGTAAATGATATGCTGCCATGTAACAATTTTATGATAATAGGGTTGCAGCTTTGAGTTCTAGTAACTGCAATAAACACTTGTATAAAATTGCTGGGAAAAACAAAATAATAAAATGTGAAGTTCTAGGAAGGGGGGGGGGGCGCATGAAACAGTGCGACATTTTGCTGTTAATCCTGAACTTGATGTACTAGAATTAATTACATCGCGGTCTCTTACGATGGGACATGGCATATACGTGGCCATTTAACTGATTTAGTTATAGATTTTGAAATTCTTTCAAAATACTGTGGGGCATGAGCACAGAAAAATAAGCCCCTCAATAAAAACAATAGGAAATAGGAATGGTTGGGAAAACACCAAGGTAATGGTGAATGTGGTGAATGTAATTTTACCGGTTCCTCCAATGCCTCGGAAGCTACTGCAGCTGAAATTCTTTGGAAGAAATCAGTGACAGCAAACAGGATGCCATACACCGCTGTTTTATCGGACCTAGATGCAAAGACCTATAAGCGCCTTCAAGAACTATTTGTTTGTATCCAAATGTGACAGTGGAAAAATAAGAATGTATTAACAACATAGAAAAACGGCTCCGCAATGGACTACAATACAATGTGTGAATGGAAAATTATAAGGGGGGGGGGGGCAGAAAAGCTGGGAGTCTGAAAGAAGACAGAATTGCAAAGTTAGCAAATTATTATTGTAGGGCAATAAAGGACAATGCGCCAAATATAGATAATGAAGATTGCAGTATGTGGAACACTGTACCATTCCATGTTCACAGACAATAACCTAATACACTTCAAATGTTCAGGGGGCGAAAACTCAAACTTCCAGCAAAACTTACAATGCAAATGAGTGCTTTCATTATGTGATATGGACCAAATGCCCTATATCAACTTTTATTTCCAACAGGAAACTTGAAATTTAGTGGCTTCGACCATAAGTCAGTTTAATATGGGGTGCAAGGCAAGTGAAAAAATTAAGGAAAGTGTGATTGGCATTGATTTGATTGACTGGGAAAAATATCTTAGACAAATGTCCCTGGCAGTATAGATCAGAATCACTCACAATAGTGCTAAAACTGCTCGCAGGAAGATTCAATTGGGAAAATTGTCATCAGAAAGCAAATAAAGGGCAACTGAAGTACAATGTATGCAACTGGAGAGTTTTAACTAAGGCATTTGTGACAGTTTTTGTTAGCTAAGTATATCTTTGAAGCTTTTCTCAAAAAATAAATAAATAAATAATAAATTCAATACTTTTCAGTATAAAAATGCCCCATGCGATGCAATTTTTAACCAATATCTTTAAACTCTTCAGGAAAACTTAAGAGGGAAAAATAAAATAAAATTCTGTCTTCTTTGATAAAAACATATTATTTTAGAGAGGCATTCAGGATAAGTTTAATACAGCAATGTCACTGTATTTATAGTACTATATGAAATTTATAATCAAAGTTTTAATAGAATATGCCAAAAATTTAATGCATGGAGCATTTTAAAATTGTTTAAGAAATGGTTAATATTAAAAAAAAAAAATATCTCTTGAACCCAGGACACTAGACATACCAATTTTGAAACATTGTCTTAACTTTATTACGGGGTAGCGCGGCAAAAAGTTCAGTTTGATAGCATAACAACTTAACAATTTTGGCAGCAATATGTGTTAATACTATGCTATACTGGCACTTTAACACCAAGGTTAATGTCAGGTTAGTTAATCACAAAGAAGTGTGACCCTGTTAAAAGAGCAAATATAAATATATTTATAAATATTTACAAATTACAGCATGCATTAATTAATGGTGCTACTTGCAGGTTTGAGTGTCATGGTTTTATTTTCCACTGTTTTAGAAGGCATGTCTCTCTTCTTAAAAATATGAACCTTTTGATCTTAATCCATATTTTAATTGTGCATTAAAGAAAACTTTTCTCACGCATCCCAGATTTAGTTTTCAATATTCTCTGATTACAGAATGTAAACAAATTTACAGATTTTTATGCAAGTAAACGCTCTGCTCAATGTTTAAAAAATGACAGCTGAACGTGTTTGAAACAACACACAGATATATGTGTGTGTGTGTGTGTGTGCGTGTGTGTGTTATATGAAAAATAAAAAAAAACACCATCGTATCTAAAATAACAATAGCTAGATAAAAAGAAAAACGGATAAAACACTTGGATAATCACACATTTACTATCGCAATATTTTGAAAAGTATATATATATATATAGCAGTCAGCGAATTATGAAACCCGGAATCCTAAAGACCTGTTAAAGAATCTACCAGAACAAATGAAAGAAAAATAACAGATTCAGAGCTGTGTTGTTACTCCCAAATTTTTCTAATGTGACTTAATTTTTCAAACTAAGAAGAGTCATTCCTTGTTTCATAGCATTCTGCTTTACAAAATAATCTTCATATGTTTAAAAGTGTCACAAGTGCTTTGTCAATAAATGTTATCTCTAATAGTTTTTTAATTGTTTCGCTGCCCCTCCATTACATACATTCCACCTTATGTGTAATATCAGCAAGAAGGGCGGTATATTCAAACCCTTAGACATTACAACGTAAATAATTAAACAAAGGGGTGAGAGTTCAAACTCAAACCTTTTATAGTAAATTGCCTTACGTTCCACCTTATGTGTGATATATCAAGAAGTGCAGTATATTCCAAACCTCAAACATAACAATGTAAATAATTAAACAAACGTGTGTGAAAGTTCAAACTCTAACATTTAATAGAAAATCGAAATCTGCAAAGAAATTTTGCTCTCTTGTGTCGCTCTTTCACTAGCATTGCATTATTCAACAATAACAGCTGGTGTGACATAACCTCACTTTTTCTTCACGGTAAAAAATAGGCTGGAAATATAGATGAAATGTTTGCCATTTTTCCCAAAACAAAATAATTCCAGTAAAACCACTTACCAAAAAGCAGAGTTGCTATTAAAGGTGTACAGATGAAAGCGGTGATGAAATAATTCAGACCATTGTTGCTTAACATCCTGGTGTACATTCTGTTGACTTTATAACTGAACCAAAACACTTCTAAGAAATCAAAACAGTTATACCTTTGTATGCAGTCATAGGATCACACTAAAACTCTGCAAAAGCGCCCTCTAAATACACGCACACAAAACGGAAGAAAAATAAACTAAAACCAATAAACGGAAAAGAAAATAAAGCACAAATATTTCCGGAATAAAGCGCTACACTGAACCAAACGTACCGGAGCTATGAGCGTTGTAGGGGTAGTTACACACATACATACGATTTTCGCGGCACGGCGCGTGAACGCCCTTGCACAAACCTGTCGCCAACCGTCGCTTCCAAAGCCCGACACACACTACACTGGCGGCCGGCGGCACTGGCATTATTCCGTTCCGAGAAGTCTCCGACCTCAGCGCTACGCACGGTCTCCTGCCGAACCTTCACCGCTGCCACCTTCCTTCACTCAACAGTACGGGGTCGAAAATAAGGTTAGTAGGGCCCCTTCCTAAAGCGAAGGTTCCGATAAACGTTTACCCTAATGCTGCTGCCACCACTCCTGAATGAAGGGGAACAAAACTTTTAACGCTGGTTTAACACCACCGGAACAAATATACGATAAGGGAAAGTGTTTTTGTACAAGTATCAGCTGAACTGTATAAATGTTCATTAGAACACTCTGAGCCTCTTAATTAAATACGCCTTTTAAGGGGAAACAAAAACTTTAAAATACTTGTTTGTGCTCTAAACATCATTTTCGAATTTTATGCATTATGACTTGACTATAATTTTACATTCTTTCATTCAGAAATATTATTATCATAATACATTAATTTTTGTTCTGCACTTATATTTATAAAACAGAAATTATTTAGCTTTCATTTTCGTATATGATAGTTCTTTTATTTATTTAGTTTGACATTCTATTACAGAATTTGTATAAGATAGACTAAATGTGGAATCATTTAAATATCTTTCATCTTTTATTTTATTGACTTTACCCTTTGGAACATTGACGACGGTTTTGTATCATCTGAAAATACCCATCAGAAAGTTTTAGGTTCCTGTGAACTCCAGGATGACTTTGTTTGCTTCATAACATCAAATATCTACTGCAATTATGCTTATATTTAGTACTTACTCTTCTCCATAAATGAACTGTAAATATTGCTGCATAAAACAACCGGCCGAAGTGAATTGTACTTTTTAGCTTGAAAATCTATTTCTGTTTTTTGTAAAGACATTGGAAAACTAGTTATATACAGCGAGGTTGTTTGAGTTACAGGTCGCCTATCGTGGTTGCTGACTGCGTATACTGCAGCTGCCGTGACAAGGAAAAAAAAAGGGGGGGGGGTTGTCGCGCGTAAAGTTATTTTTACTGAAATCCTAAAATGAGGCTGTATTTTAAACTGACAGTAATAAGCACTAACCTATGTTATAAGAAAATTTGAAAATGATACCTTTCAGCGGCAAGACATATTAGAGCGTCCATAAATAAATCAATCAAAAAAAAAAAAATCTAACTTTTTTTCCGTAAGAGCTCAGTTGAAAACTCGTTTCTTGTCATTAACAGTGTAAATCTCCTAACTTTTTAACAAATTGACGAATCGTTTCTCTACCTGAAAGACGATTACCAGGATATTTTCTTGAGGATCTTGTTACCTCTTCTCTGCAAAAATCCTGTTCACATATGCACAGTACATAAACTCTGCTCTTCAACGCTATGAGTGATATAACTGCCAAAGCATAATTTGCAATAAAACGAAAGCACCCAGCTACACACGAACGGACAAACACGTGCTCTCAAAATTACTACAAGCTACTACCTGCACATGTAGTACATGGCTTGATAGTTTCCCCAGTACGTAGCCGCGCTCTGCCGGTCAGTAACTCAAATAACCCTTTAAAAATAAACTAATATTCTTCCGGCTAAGCAAATCTGTTTTATGTTTTGATGCCAAAATGCATAGCGAAATGATATGCTGGCGTATTCAATAATACTATTTTAAAATTAACGTTTTTATGTAAACAAGAACATATAATTGTTTAAACAGTAGTGGTTATTATATAAATTATAAATTCATTAATTCCACATTTTAGAAACAGAACAAAAATAATAATAATAGGATTGTTAAATGCTAAGGTAGTTTTTAATTAATGTCATTGAAATCATGCTACTAAAATTCATCGATCTTTATGACATTTTTTCCCTGTCAGATGTACTATATAGGATTAATGACTTGAAAATTGGAGTTATTCAAGAATGGATGGATGAATATTCAGAGGCGAGTTCAACCCCGAATAGGTTCGTTGGATTTTTTAGAGCGTAAAAAATATAAGTATAGCCTTCTTCGGAAGGGAAATAAAGCCATAGGTTCCGTTAAAGAACCTTAACCCTTAAAGAAGAAGCCTCTGAGAAAAATTTATCGGCCATTTCACGCCCTGAATAAAATGGGGATGACGTGAAATGTTAAAGAGAATGAGTAAAAGCTAAATCAAGAAGTTACTTGAGCCTTGCTCATAGTAGGTCCTTGTGCCTTTACGTACAAAGGAGACATCTCCGGGAGGAAGAAATGAGTTGATGAGGAAACCGAGCGGTGACTGCGCGGACGCAGATGTAGTCCCTAGCATGTCTCCTGAAAGAACACCGAACACCGTGGAGCTCTGCCCCCTGAGTTTCTCAAACGCCTTCCATTTCAGAAATATGGACCGAAACCTTTTCAATGCGCAAACCAGCACCACACCGCACTGGTTCTGGTACTTTCGACCCTGTAACAGAACCAGCGGGACGAAATGATATGAAATGGGGGAGTAGAACATTCGTCGAATATAAATATGTAACCCAACATTTGCCTAAGCGAACAGGGAAAATCACGAAAAAACCCAAGGTCAGGATGGCCGCCTCCATCCAACATTGAATTTCAAAAGCTTTTTGCAACTGGAAAAGTTAACGTATTTGGGGAGAAGGTTCCTTTCTGCTTGTTTCTCGCATATAATCCTTCATCCTTGATCTATCTCAGAAAACCTCTCCTATCTAAGGTCAAGCAAGCAGTTAAGACTGCATATATTTTTATTTTATGTCACACATTTTCATTCTCTCTTCTAGATGATATGTTCCTTATCTCAACTAACTGTGGGTTGCTTCTTAATCTTTTGTATTTCAAGACTAGGTAGCCTAATGAACGTAGATAGTGGGAACAAATACGAACTGACCCAGAAACATTTCAGTATTACTAAGCTTTCTTCACTCTTGCCGTTTTTGCCAAGGGTGATGTTTCTCAACCGGTGTTTTGGCACGAGATATCAAAGTGCCGGAAAACTCTCTTCCCTTCTATAGCGACTCCAACACTCCTTGGAGTGTTGTTCATTTTATGTTGGTACGAATTCACTACTAAATGAAATGTCTCTTCTCAGCGAAATTCTTCTGACCTCTTACATTTTTTGGCTACTATAAAGGACTGAAATATGTGTTCCTAAGGGGTGGGTACACCTGCACAGGAACAAAGCAATACCATTGAGGATGCACTGCAAAACAAGACGCAGGGACACATCACGCGACAAAGTAACAAACTAAAAGCATAAAGTCATAGGCCAATAGCGGTAGAGTGAGAAATGTAAAGAAGTAAAAAGTTCGTCACGCAGAAGCTGTGTAAACTAAGCGAATTCCTCATCTAGTAGAGTAACTTTAAAAGAATAATAAAAATTGTGGCCTTATTAATTAACGAAATGAAATAAGTTATAGCATTACTGTATGGTATTAGGGAAACAAAAAATTAGAATTCTTGCAATTTATAAATATCACAGAAGGGAAATCTCACATCATCATCATCATCATCATCATCATCATCATCATCATCATCATCATCATCATCAAATTAAATATATGACACTGATACGTGTTTTTCAACGTTTTTAAATGTAGCCATGTTTATGAACTGAGTCTATGATATCGTCTTTACATTTACTAAAATAGAGAAAAATAACAGAAGTTCCAAGTTATATTGCGTGTGTAAGAAGATGATGTTCATATATTTCAATATAACAAATATACGTTACTATTTAAAAACAATTACGATGTACTAAGCAATTATTCACAATCAACAATTAACAATTGAACTTTCCATCGATTTTAATTGCCTTTGAAATTTAATTTAAATGTTATTGTAGTAAAAACATGGAACGCAAAAGTCTCAAAAGGTTAATACAGAGCGCTCGTACATACAAATATCACATTAATATTTCATATTTGCTATCTTCACGAAGATGCTTTTGTTAAATATTACACACATGCATCGTTATAAATACAGTTCATATGCTGAATTAATTTGTCCTTTTATTTTAAAACAATATAGAGAATATTAAAGACAAGAGCGCTTTTTAATTTCGATTTTCAACTATGCCCCTACTTTTAATGATCCAATTTCCCTAATTTTCAGGAAATATTTTTCTTATTTTATTTTAAAGGCATATACCGAGTTTCCTTTAAAAAAATAAAATTGTGGGGATTTTCAGAAATTACTTTTATCAATTTATTTTACAGAAATATATTTAGTTTCGTTAACAAAAAACAAAAATTGTGGAAGCTAGAGCGAGCGCGTGCACATCGACACACACACACACACACACACACACACACATTCATTGTAATATTTTAGGTATGATCGATGAAAATTTGAAGAATGTTTCAAAAATCGTTTCATGGATACAACTGCAATAGGTACAACATTCGGAATTCGCTTAAAATGAACTGCAAGTAGATAACATATATCTAGTTTATTATATTGATACCTAAAATAAATATTAGAATAATTAATTTTGTTATATTATAACACATGCTTTTGAGAGAGTTATTTTTGATGTGCCAGTTTCAGATCAGATTAATTTACGGTGTGCCGCAAGGAAGTAAAACGTTCCGAACACTGGTCTAGGGTACTACTCAGGAAATTGCTTTCAGTGGTGTGCCAGATGTTGTTGCTGTTTCTCGAGAAGACGGTTATTATACTTTTATACACAGTAGCCTATCCTTTTTAGAAGCTGAATAATTCTGATGCTTAAAATGTTAAACCGAATGCAATAATCACAATTCTACAACACTCTTATAAATTACACGGCGCTTGCGCAATAAAGCTCTGTTCATCTTGGGTATCTTCTTATCATTTTACAGTATCGATCGTGACTGTAGATGTATTCGTGTTTATTTAAAACAGTTTATTGTGTCAATTCATTTAAAAGCATTATGATCTATTTATTTTGCTTTACATCTCAACAACATATCATTTTATCTCTACTATGTTACTACAGTAGTTAAAAAAAGATTATGCATTCATACCGTGCTTTCGTTCCGGATTTGAATTCTATTCGGAATTTTTCCGCTTATCCTGTATGAAAATGAAGCGTACAATTACACAATAGTACAGAGTTTTTAAGAAAGACTCTCAGGAAATATGTGTTTAAAATGCACTGTCATTTGCCGCTTGTACGAGTATTACTGTTAGTATTTACCTTAGAAACGGCATCCATAGGTGCAACATTATATATAAATTACAGTGCTGCCATGGGCAGATCAAATTGTTGTAGGTGTTTCAATAGCATTTGTATGTACCTGAATCGGCCTTTGAGAGACGAACAATAAACCATCATACAGCAATTCACTAAAGGAATGAGCATTACAAAGGTAAACGGGTGTATTGGGCATTACTGTAACAAATAAGCACTCCTTTGAGAAGTCGCATGTCCGAAACACAAGGGTGCTCGCAATTGACTTCTTTGATCATATTGACAAAGTATCGGCGAAAATTTATAAAAACTACAGAAAATGCTACAACGCTTTAGAACGCTGGTGTTTAATCCAAAACAGAAACGCTAGAATTGAATATCAATTTTACCTGTAAAGCCTCAATTTAATTGAGCAGTTGGTAATGAAAGAGTCATGGGTTCGATGTGGTACGGTTTTGTGCAGTGAATGTTTTATATGATTTTAGGCATTATCCTGGGATATGATTGTTATCAGATTCCAATTTATTTAGACCTGTGTAATTCCCGATGCTGTTATTACTGGTAACTTCATCAGTTTTATCATTACATTAGAAAGTGAGAAAGTTGGTGAAGATGCAAAGCACAGTTTTAACTTCGATAACTAAATCAGAACGTTTACGACATTAATATATAGGGTGGAAGGGAACTTAATGTCATAATTTTATGGATTGATATCAGGTTATAAAAACAACAAACGTTTTTAGTACATTTTGGTCCTTAATGTGTTATTGGATAAAAAAAATAAGTGAAATCTATCACATGCTGTAATATATAAATGCGCCTGATCGCTTCTTTCCAATTATGCTCGTAATTATAGATAAACAAATAAAAATAGAAGAAATAATGTCCTTTGCTAATTTTTCATAACTCAAAACACTTTGACGTGAATTTGCCCAAGAAAAGTTTTGTTAATCATTTGAGATTTGATGTTACTGAGTATAACGTTGTTTGTGTGAAAAAAAAAGATTAAAAAACAAGCAAAGTTATACTAGAGGAAAAACTACTTTGTGACTGGCGTTTCTATGCCAGGTGGCCACATTTCGTAACTCGCTGTCCATCTTCCGCGACTGCACTCAAAGGCATCATCAACCTTCCTGCTCCTTTACGATTTAAAACATTTTCACTCCTTATTTATTCTTAGTATAGTACACATTTGCATGTTTGGCAAAATTCACATATCCTTACATAATTGAACATTTTATATTAAATATTTTCCAAAGTTATGGTTTCAAAATTATTATAATGGTGGCAAGTGTAGTTTAACTACAGCAGAACCGACCTAGTGTCATCTAGAGGCAGAAACCATAAGCTGGACTTGAATGCACTGGCCCAAAGGAGTAGCGTGTATAAAAACGATGGGTTTGCGCAGGAAAATGTGCGCTTTTGCTAAAAAATCCTACAAAATGACTTTTGTTTGATGAATGACAAAGCACAACACTTATATACAAAAATTAGATCGGTACACGCACTTGAAAACACATGTTGCTGGGTAATTTTAAACTTTCTAACCCTGTAACTTTTGCAACGCCGATTATCATAATACTCTGCCAATGTTGTGTTTATTTGGTTAGCTGATATAAGGAGCCTCTAGCCAACTGACTCGTCGGTAAAAACACGGCCCAAAAATGGCAAAGGAATTTCTCACCCTTATAGTTATGGGACTTGAGTGCTCAGTAAACTGAAACAAACAGTAAAGAGTATATGAAATTGGTGCATTCTAAAGTTATGTTAACCATGTAGAACATTAAGTAGGGTTGCAATATACTTAGAGATAGAATATTTATGGTCTCCAAAACTGTGGGACTAGAGATAAGGATAATTAACCTTACTAAACACTATTATCAGCTTTATTTATAGCTCAGAGTTCCCTTCCATCATACCGAGCGGAGTTACTAAGGCAATAACGCTTCGAACTCGCATTCAGAAGGTCCCGGGTTGAAATATCTTAAGACCGGTCATCCTGGCTTTTTCTTTTGTTATGATTTCTTCTGGTCGCTTAGGCAAACGTTGGGAATGGATCTTTCCTTTTCACGAATTTTCTGCTCTCCCATTTAATGTTATTGCATTCCGTTGGTTCTGTTACAGGGCAAGAGCTTGGTGAGATATGACGGTGGCTTGCGCTTTGGAAAGGTATCTGCCCTAACGTCTGGTATGGAAGCGGGCGGCCCTTCTGAGGGATTCGAGATCTTTAGAGGGAGGACCCTGATGGCGTCCACACGTTCTATTTGGAAACAAAACAATGTTAGGTACACCTTCCAGACATGCTGGCGTTGGGGGGCACGTACAAATGGCCAGCCCTTGAGCAAGTAAAAATACCGAAATACCTACCCTGAATCGAACAATCCAATCCGATTCGAGGAACCCTTCCATTCTGTACAAATACATTTGGAATAGTGTTTTCTTCCTAATATATTTATTTCCTGAAATTACTGAGTATAATCATGTGTACTTTCTAAAATACAAAAATTAAACGTAGTTGAAACAAAATAAAATTTGTGTCAGTAAATAGATTGTAAATATTGCATTTGCTTAATAAAGAACATTATAAAGTGCACTAGTTTACAATGTCATTTGCCTAACCAAATTATGCTCATATCGGCAAAATTCAATTGGCTGCCTAACTAAGCAGAAAACATAATGTTTTCACTAGGAATATAAATCTCAACTAGCTCATAATGCAACATCCTAATTTTGAAAAGTTACGCATGCAAAATCTAGAGCTGTAAAGACACAAAGCTGTCTCTCAAAAAATATCAGTGGTTTCCAAATTATTTTCACTTTCGTGCCCTTTGGCAGCCATTTCAATAAATTGTATGTGATATCAGAAAATGTTTATATGAACTTTCTCTTGCTTCATATTTATATGTAGTTAAATATAAATAATTGGAAAAATAATTCAGTTAAAAGTAATGGAATAACATCAACTAATTATATACATAATTTTTCGCACAAAATTCTAGTTGCAACAAATTTAAGTTAATCATTTAATAATTTTACGTTTAGTGTTTAATTATAGGAGTTGAAATGGTGTTTAGAAAACACACATTTCATTGCGGTTCAGGTTTGTTTCGACGTGCTACTTTTTTAATCAGTTTCACAAATGTAAGATATAGTTTGGAATATGCACACTCGCCCAGCTTAATTTTTATATTGGCATAAAAGCATAAAATCCTGCGTACAAGTGCTAGAGATTTGTATCTATCTTAAATTATTTGTCAGAAAGCTGTTCATTTCTGCCAGATGTAAAAGATCAAACATTTGAATGAAGCTTCAAAAGTAGAGGTAAAGGTGTATAACGGCTGGTAATGTGGAACCCCCCCCCCCCACTATCTGCCCCACGAAATCATATCGCCGAATTACTTTGTACTGTGCAGGAGCATTAGTGTCACAAATTGAGTGACCATGAACAAATAGTGAGCATCTTTTCTCTTCGTCGATTACATTGGCCTGCGACGCTTTAGCTGTCTTGGTGAAATTAAACAAGTTATGTGAAAAACAGCCTGCTGAATTTAAAATGATACCATTTTTTTTCCATAAAATTACAGACTTCTTTGATCTGACATTGTATTGATTGTGGATATAATGATACAATAGCAATAACTTTAGCACACACAAGCTATACATAAATGCTTATATAAAACATAATGTAGAGTGTAAAAAACCTGTATTTACTTTTTTATCAGTTCCTCTAAAGTTTCTAGAAGACTGCCAGACTGCAAGTCCTCGGTTGCAATATGAATGTGGAATTTCACTTCTTGAACTGTCAGCTTGACTACTTTCCAATTAATTTAGAACTCACGAGTGATGAGCAAGGTGAAAGATTTCATTAGGAAAATAAGGAGATGAATAGACGATAAGCACGGAACGAAGCAATGCTGGCGGACTACTGCTGGTGCTTGAAGAGAGAAGATACGCAACCAAAACATAAACGTAAATCAACAAGGCCTTTCCAATTAAAGAAAAGAGGCTGATCTTCAGACACCGAACTTTTTTAAAATTATATGGGTACTCGTTTTGTGCATTAGATAGGAATATGATATTTTAGTTTTGATTTTATTATACTCTTTATTTCACAATAAAAACGACTTTTTAAAAATCCTTTTTGTGATTTGTTTAAAAACCTCAAATGATAGGGATAAAATTAATTGCAGAATTTAATTTAGCATGTCAAAGTTTGTTAAATCACAATTTATATTTGAGATAACAGCTTTTTTCCCCGCAGGCCAGTGTTATTGAAAGTGTGAAAGACATGTGAACGCTCTGTTTCTGTCATAATTATACGATTTAATTTCATTCATAAGAAATGAGAACTGCAATATGCTCTTAAGGCTATAATACACGGCTTCCAGTATATATCCTTACCACTCACACAGGGTTTTGCGTCTCGGCAGCCTGATACGCCACAGCAGGCCGCGTCTGTACTTCGGCTTAGCCACTTAAAAATGGAAATGTCGTTCTCCCTCAGCTAAATAGACATTGTACTGTCTACACACATTTCCATTGACACGGGCGCAAAAATCCTAAGTATGGCTCCCATTATTAGAAGCCGCGGATCCCGTGTCAAGTAAAATAACCTCAAACCTGAAAGAGGATGTCTCTGAGCAAAATTTGTCGGCCGTTTCTGCCCAGAAATGAATGGGACGCTGATGACCTGAGATGTTAAAAAGCGTCCGTAAATAATCACATGAACAAATAAAAGATTGGCACGATTTAGTTCGAACACTATCATGTTTTTGATTTCATTTCTTATGTTATCCTTGAGTTTTTCCAGTCTGTGAGGATTTGTTTGTACATTTTGTTCCTCAGGCTACTCCAAAATGAAAATCACAGACTGTTATATCTAGGGAGTGAGATGGCCATATACCATCACTAATTGCTCTATCTTCAAACACTTCACTAATTTTACCCATGGACTCCTATGCTCTGGTAGAATCCTGTTGAAATCATTCATATACTTTCGAACTTTCATTCTCGAACTTGCGAATTTTCCTCTTGTTGAAGCCTGACCAGTGTCTTATACAGAAAATTCTATTCTTTGTCAAAAACTGCCAACCAATCAACTCCAGGCAATTCTTTTTCTCTCCATTAAGGTAGCCTCTTCAGCTTCTGAGTTTTACCACAAAGATACGCTAATTTTCTAATTTCAGATTTGGTTTGTCCGAACACAATTTCGCTACACCTTACAATATAATCATTTAGAATAGTTCATTGGTGTCCACAACACTAGGCAGAGCGCTTTTACATCAGGTTTTTCTTTTTCCTAATTGAATCGGATAGAGTGGAGTAGTGAATAATAGATTCCTTTACCAATTTTCTGATAATACAATTACTTGAAACTTCTGGTATTCAAAAATGAGTTTTCCCTTTTTATATTAAATCTAGAGGTTGCCAAATCATGTTCTATTCTTCATTTATAATTCCTAATGTTGATTAAGTGAACGAAAGAAATACATAAGTAAAGTAGCCTAATTATGTGAGTATTAACAGCAATTGGGTTTACACCCTGTGGCAGTGAAAAATAAATAAAATGCAATGACAAATTATTAAAAACTATTAACTTAATTAAAACATGCTAACCTAGAATTAAATAAATAATTCCAATTTAAATACATGTCAATTTATTTTACACATATTTACATGCCAGTTAACTTAATCAGATACATTTCCCCCTACTAAAACATTTCAGTTTAGTTAGATAGACAGCATCCTAGTTAAATACATCATAATAATTAAATTAATGTCAACTTAATTGTGCACATATTAACTTGATTAAATTCATTTCACCTAGTTAAAACATGTTAATCTATTAAAATACAAATCAACCTTATTAACTCGTCAAACTAATTAAATATATATCAACTTAATTTTACATGTATTAACTTAATTAAATACATTTCATCTAACTAAACGTCTCAATTTAATTAACTAATTTCACACTAATTAATTTTATTGACTATAAAAGTATAAACGTTTAAGCTTTATAAAATATTTATATCTAAGCATTTATAAGCTTGGATAATAATGTAAACAACTTAAGCGAAGCTAGTCAATTAAACATAATATGGAGTTAAACAATATTTCAGGTATTCCGGGAAAAACTTAAATTTGAATTCTAGTTACTTTGGCATTTAATTATAACAAAAATATTTCTACACCTACAAATTTAGGTTACTTTTAAATCTTATCAGATAAGGACAATCCTCAAAGACAGCTGCAGGTAATTCATTTTCTTCATTTATGGTTTTATTTACGAAAAATATTTTACCTATATCCGTTCGCTGTTACCTACAATTGATTTTAAAACTGTTATGTTCCTGCCATGGTATTGTTTTTTTTTTTTTCTTCTTTTTTTTTCCCCATCTAGCTGTGATATCCCTGCATGCATTTTGCTGTATGTGTAAAGCAGTGAAGTACATATGCTTACCGAAACGGGTGGCCGAGATCCTTAAGGCGCCAACTCGTCAACGGAGGTCTGGAGTTTGATTCCAAACAGTCCTCCCTGACTCAGGATTTTTACAGGTTTTCCTCAGTCCTCAAAGAGGAAAATGACGGGAAGGTATCCTAATCTTAGGCCTGGAGCGCTTCCTAAACATGGACCTTAGACACTATTACACTCTTGCTATTGACAATATTGAGTTTCCTGGCTTACTCTATGTGGATGATTCGGTGATTGCGTCTTTCTCACTTATAGGATAAAGCATTGCCCTGGCGAAAAATGTAAAATATTGTGGAAAACGAAGTCTTGTAATAAGCCAGAGTATGGTGTTTAAAAACGCAGGAAATTAAGAAGAGACGATAAATGTTTTTTTATCTGGAAAAGAAATTGAAGTGATAAATGAATTCCCTCATTTAGGTATTAAATTGAACAGTACAGGAGGGTCAGAAAAGCAAATAAAGTGCACTTTAATGAAAGGTATATGAGTCGGAGAGAGGTATAGCTAGTGAGAAGTAAATTATTTGTTTAAAATGAAGGTTTGATGCACACCTTTGTGCAAATTAATGTGACCAAAGATATTACTCTATTTTTAAAATGAATACAATGTTACTTTCTACTGTGTAGTGTTAATAGTATTTAATGCACCTTAATTACCATTATCACTAGTTTGGGGATATATTCAATGAGTTTCTTACATATTTCACTTATTTCTGATTATGAAACAACACTTTTATCACAGCACAAATCATTTTTATTTAGTGGTGCAGTCCAATTTACTCATCCAGTTTTTAACAATAGCCCAATGATTTTCTAAAGGATTAAGATCCGGCGAATTTCCAGGCCAATCCAAATACTGAAAACCATTTTTTTGCCATGAAGGCTTTAACATTCTTCGATGCATGACATGGGGCGAAGTCTGGCTGGAAAATCGCCCTTTCAATGTTCAGTTGCTCTACCATTCTCTTCTGTTTTGAGGCGGCTCTTTTCTCTAAAATTTGGATGCACTTTTCGCTGTTCATTCTTCCGTCATAGGAATCAAACAGCAAAACAGCCCCAAAACATCCTCTTCTGTAGAAACGTTAGCGTCTATTTTATGGTTTTGGCGAGATTTCCTATACATCCCTTTCCCTTACATACGAGACGTTCATCTCATCAACAAATAGATCCGTTCGCTTTTCTTGTGCAGCTCTGATATTTGATAACGACGTCATTATCTTTTTTCTTCATAGGACACATCGATAACTGTTTTCTGACCGGTTTTTGAGCTTCTCTTCCAGCTCCTATAAGCCGCCTATGCACTGTTGAAACGTACATTTTCAACCCTGCAGCCTCCAAATCTTTTTGTAAATCAACTGTTCTTTTTGGGTTTAATTTTGCTGCTTCTGATTAAAGAGGCATCACTTTTTCTGGGTGTTTTTCGTTTTCGGCCTCATCGTCATATCCTTTGAGGTGAAATTGACCCAATCATCTCTTTTCTTCTAGTTTTATTATTAATAGCACCCAAACTTACATTACTATCTGTCTCTCTGTCTCTGTCTCTGTCTCTGCTATCTGTCTCTTAATCATTACTAATTCATGGTGGGTTATGACCTTACTTCTCCTCTTATCCATTATGAATAAAAATATGTTTGTTAAATAAAGCGTTAAAACAGCCAGAAATAAAAGCAAATTGCATAACTTCTACTACAGTCGATAAAACCATTCAACTACAATTAACTTTCTCGACATTGGGTATCAATAATAGGGTGTGGAAACAGCTTTTAGCACCGAGTAAATTTATCTGCTTGTTCGCATTAATTCGTAATTAAAAATATATTGTTTGCATAAGATTTTGTAATGGGCAAAACCTAGAAATTGCCCAAGGCAATAAATAGATGGTTGGTTGCCATTTTGTAATGCTTCTTAGCACATTAGTAAATACTACACTATTTATAAATAAAGAAAATGTTTAATAAAGCTTAATACAACGATATAGTAATGCCGGTGTGAAATTATGTATAATATATTCCATAATTTTCCTAAGTTCGGTTCAAGTGGCGGTTTAAAACTGTGATGTATTACAGCTGTGTGCTGACCCATAATTCTTTTTTATGCAAACATCATGACCACAATCGAATGAAATAATAATTCAAAATTAAAATAAATATCCTTTTAAAATATAAAATTTGAATATTCTCAACAATTTTGGTACACTTTAACGAAAGTAAGAATTTTAAGAAAGTTACTCATCAAGCAGAAAATCAAAGATGCGGAACAATACACACAGACACAAACAGTAGACAGTGACCTCGAACGGCTGTAGAGGTTTAATGGATTACCGCAGTGAGGCAGCACTTCCTAAGAAAATTTTAACAGATCTGGGTATTGCAACATACCTTTCCCTTCCCTTCGCGTTATTTTAAGATTGGGTAATGAGTTTATAAACGCTTTCAGCAATTAATCTTCATTTGTTTGAATAATGATTTCTTATCGACCTATAGTAATGTGCTTCATATAAAAATATTAAGGTAAAAGTAAATTTTGAGATATATTTTTTCCTGCCTACCTTACATACAGGGAATTTGTCTCTTTACAGAATAGCTCTCTCCAGCGGAAAGAGACCTCATAAATAACAATTGCGGTTGACTCTAGTCAACGAACTCCCCAAAGATAAATATCATTGTTTCTTTACATACATTAAAATATTAAATAATGAATTGTTATTTTTGAACCTTGTTTATTATGCATATGGAATCTTTCTCATTATACTCTCTACCATCTTGAATGCACCGTTAACATCTTCTTGGTAACTTCATTATGGCATCATGAAAGCATTGCTTGGGAGTACAACCCACCATTCGTGGACCGCTGTCTGAATTTCCTCGTTGTTGCCGAATTATGACGTAATCAGATGAAGCAAAATCGGGTGAACATGGTGGGTACGGCACAACAATGAACCTTAGCGATGCCACTTTGCGGTCGTAGTGTTGCTGGTGTGGGGTCGCGCATTGTCATGTTGGAAGAACACTCCTGTCTGTCACCTACTCTTACACCGTTGCTGAACCCTGCGTCTAAGCCCTGTAAGTATCTCGCTATTGAAAGTCTTTCCTTGATTAAGCCAGTACATGAGCAGTACGTCTGAAGTGCCACAGAAGACGATGATAGTCCGCTTGTCCTTAGAAGGAGCAGAACGAAATTTCTTGGGTCTGGGCACCCTGGATGAAATGACCTTTCTTCTCTGGTGTGAAGTAGTGGCACCATGAAGGGACACAAGTCACCATCTTCTCTTACAAATCCGGATATTCATTACGCATTAACAGTAGCCGACTACAGACCTTAACTCTTTTGTTCTTCTGTCCCTGGGTCAAGTCCCATGAAACTCCTTTTCCATATTCATATCGTCGTGAATAATGCGGACAAGGGTTTCTAACATTCCGTTTCGCTAAAGGCTATGCGTCTATCAGGCATTATCAATTCAGACACAACCTAAATGTTCCTGGGAGACCGCGATGTTGACGGACAACTAGCACACATTCTTGTGTGCAGATTCCCAGACATAGGCGCACCCATTGATGTAGTTGTAAACAGTCTTCTGTATATTTATATCTGCAGCTTTGATGACTTCTTCCATAAAAATCAAGCAGTCCATATTTGTTCTTGATAGTCGCCTTACATTTTGTCCCTTCGTTCTCTACTTACTTAACAATAAACAAACACCGTTCTTTCGACCCTGCGTACAACAACCATATAGCGTGTGCAAGACTTACTAGTAATGGTGCAGCGCCCTATGAATAGACGTGACAATAGATTGTGCGATATTCGTAAAACAATGCTTTTGTAAATCATTTCCGAACATACAATAGGCCAAGGTTACCCGTGAGTATAAATTAATAAAACTAAATCAATTGAAAGAATAGCGAAGAGTTTTGACGGCCACTATCGAATATAAAACTTGGGAAGCTAACACATACAAATAAAACACATTATTACTTCTGGAACAAAAATGGTAAAGTCCAGATCTCGAAAACCACCTTATACTAATATAATTTCAATAGCGTTATGTTTATGATGCAACTATTAACAACATAGATCCATAATTTTAATTTTATAAGCTAAAGTAATATTTACTAGATTACGATTTTCCTTTGTATTCTGTAATCAGTATGGACAAGTATAATAATCCCAAAATTATTGCAAGGTATTAGCGATATTGGGTTTTTCTCATTTTAGGCACATTTTCTTGAAAAAGCTACTTTCATTATTTTGTCACTAGCATTAATAAAGGATTGGACATTGCAAAACCATGGAGAAAAATGAAAACAAATAAATAAACAACATTATTTTAAATTCATCAGGTTATTTCTCTATAACACAAAATTAAATTTTCCACTACAATCCTTTTTTCTTATTGCAAGTATCACAGTTCATTTTATAGATCGCTACAAGCGTTACCGCCACGGGTGGCCGAGGTCATTTAGGCGCGGAATCGTGAGCGGGAGGTCTGGGATGCGAATCCCGCCAGGATCGTCCTCCCTGACTGGGGGTTTTTCCAGGTTTTCCTCAGTCCTCACAAATGGCAAATGCCGGGGAAGTACTCTAAACTTAGCCTGGAACGTTTCCTTCCTTAAAAATATCATTTCCGAATTTATCATTTATCTCATCTATCATCACTGTCCATCGCCTGTGGTGCCTCAGTAGTAAAAACGGGCGTTAAACACCAATTAAAAAAAACACATACGTTAAAGCACTTTTGCAAGCAATACCTATATATTTACCTACTGTTAAGTCTTTGTGCAAAGACTTGTGCAAAGGGTGGATGGTCGATCTCCTTGAAGCCACATTTCTTCACAGCTTCTTTTACAACAAGAATTATGTGCACAGGCGCATTGGTGTGAAGAAGGCGCACCCTACCACTCATGTTTCTTCGCCTTTTCTCTTTAAAGGAAGCACGTAGTCTGTGCAGTAGGCCAGCATAAAACTCCAAATTTACTGTAGTGTTCCTCTCCTTGAAGTAAATGAAGAGTATTCCTTCCCAGTCCCAAAAGATTGCGGCCATGATCTTTTTGGTTAACTGAATGACCCTAGCCTTTAGAGGCGATGCTTCGCCAGGTTTGCGCCACTCCATTGATTCTCTTTTGGACAAGAGATCATGGCAGAAGACCATATTTTCATCTCCTGTAACAATGGTTTGCAGAACTTCTCTCCCCCCTCTCTCTCTCGTTGCCACGGCAGAGCTCCAAATATTCCTGACAACGGATGACTAGTTGCTGCTTTTGGACTGAGGAAAGAAGCCAAGCATCTCCAAGAGCCGACCTGCACGCTCTTAGTCTTCAATGCTTTCTCGATCCATTCGAAAAAGTTTTCCCATTCTTTTACGGTAGAATATGAGGGGGGTGCTTCCCTATATACACCGTCCAATTGCTGTTTAATTTCATTTGAAGTAAGTCTTTTTGTGAAAAACTTAATAACCGCTCGATACTCCAATTTGAACATGTCACAGTCTTCTGCACATAACCTTCTTTATGCAACTATACCTGAACAACTAAACATGGCGGAACGGAAGTTACAGCTGCAATTATTTTCTTAACAGTTAAGGTATGACACGAGATAAGGGTTTTGTGAAGGCGATAATCCTTATCGGCGAGACCGGAAACTTATGGACCTACGTCGTATATAAAAGTACAAACTTTTATATATATATATATATATATATATATAAATTTAAAGCAATACAAAATTTCTCGAAGATTTTGGACCAAAGTTCACCTATAAATATCCTTACAGAGTTCCCAAATTATTCAGAAGAAACACACAGCATCACTAGAGTACCCTACTTATGACTTAACACTTTCAGTGGTACCCATTCAGCACTTTGAAATAGCGTTGATATATACATAGGGGTTTTATTCCAATGATTTTTAGATAACGAGGATTTATATACAACATGCAGTAAGGGGGGAAAAGGAGAGAAAATGGAGGAAGAGGAAGAGATGTAAGAGGATTTAAAAAGGGAACGAAAATGTTAATACAATCTGGATTTGTGTTCATGTGGCTGGTACGGTGCTGGGCTACGTGAGTACGCGGGCGCGGAAGAGAAATAAAAGAAATTAATGTCAAGAGCTTCTTCCCACCTCCCTCTCTTCTTTCCATCCCATCTCTCTTGGATTAGCGCTATCTATGTGCATTTTCAAGAGACAAAATAATGCCCTTGGTTTGAGATGACAAAAGTTAGCGGTATTTAAGTTTTATCTTGGATAAATATAAGAGTTGGTCGCTGTGCAAAAGTGCTGTTTAAAAGAAGAATATATTATTATTCAAATTATTTAGATACAAGAGAAACATTTCAGAACCACTAGAGGCTTATAGAGCAAGATAATGTCATTCTTTCGTAGAAGCAGTCAACAGCTGCATCTGAAATAGGAATTAATATATGATAAAAGAGGAAATATACCTCTCTTTAACAAATTTGCATTATATTTCTTTCCGAACTATACAACACTTGACACAGGCTTATTTCTATTATAATAATATTACAGTTAGATTATATAAATAGATCTTCTTGATAGGCTTGACCCTTGGAACGAACGAGGTCACTTGAGCCCACGGCAGTCGAAGTATGCAGTGTGACAAGCCGCCCATATCCCCTCCAGATTAGGCTTATACTACAGAACCCCCCCCCCCCACTAGGTACTCATTTTAATAGCTGGTCTGGATATGCTAGAACGGTTAAAACTGTCCGTAGGCACTGACAGATACCGAACCCCGGTAATAGTGTCATTGAAAATAAGTATTCTATATTTGACAACTTAACCAAATGTCCAACTGAATACTTCCAGCACACATATACGTTCTGCAGACTATTGCCATTAAATTGAAAAGCATGACACTTCTGCACATATGTATTTTATACTTATCTGTTATAAATATAAAATACATAGTGATTATTTAAGTTAAGGGCAGCTTGAGCGCGGTGGCTTACTGGGAAATTACAGCGCCTACAACTGGAAAAATGTCTGTCTCGCAGGAGCTGCGTATACTAAGCGAATTCCTCTCCAAATGGGGTAAAACTGTGAAAGAGAATATAAAATCCAAATTATCCTGTATTAATTAATAAAATGAAATAAATTATGGCTTTACTGTGTGGTATTAGGGGAAAAAATAGAATTCTTGCAATCTATAAACATTATAATATATATATATATATATATATATATATATATATATATATATTTAGAATTATTATTATTATTATTATTATTATTATTGTTGTTTTTGTTATTGATGTTGTTGTTGTTCAGATTAAACCAGAAAAAATTATTGGTATACTATTAATTAAATGGAATATATGAGCACTGACAGACAAAACTATACTATTTGGGTATTTTTTAAACTTTTTAAATATAACCATGTTTATGAACCGAGTCCTTAATATCATCTTTACATTCACTAAAATAGAGAAATAGCAGAATGTTTTCAGTTACATTGTGTATTTAAGAAGATATTCATATGTTTCAATAAAACAAAAACATGTTACTATTTAAAAACAATTACAATGTATTAAGCAAATTTACACAATCAACAATAAACAAGCGAAAGTTTTATTTTTGTTGACTTTGAAATTTAATTTAAATGTAATTGTAGTAAAACATGTAACACAAACGTTTTCTGAAGATTACAGAGCGCTCTTACTACAAATATATATTTCTCCAACACATATTAGATTAATATTTCACATTCACGACTTTGCTGTTGTTAAATAGAAAACATATAAATCGGTATAAATACAGTTTATGTGCTGAATTAATTTGCCCTTTTATTTTAAAATAGTACAAGGAAAATTAAATGCATAAGTGCTTTTTAAATTTTGCTTTTCAAGTGTACTCCTACTCCTAATTGTCCAATTACTGTAATTTTCAGCAACTATTTTTCTTATTTTATTTAAATTGTATGTATATAGTTTCATTGCGAAAAAGCAATATTTGTACCACTAGAGTGATTTATAAAATTTAGGTTTCAAGTAAACCCCCATTCTAAGTAATCTGACCGCTGCTTTTCAGAAACTATTTTTTTTATATAATTCAATATTTAATATGCAGAAATTTTTCGTGAAAAAACACGCATTGATGATTTTTAAATTTTCGGTTTCAAGTAAACCCTACTCCTAATAGTCTGATTTCCGTGATTTTCAGAAACTATTTTTCTCATTTTATTTAAATGGTATATGCGGAATATCGTTGCGAAATAACAGATATTAATGCTGCAAGAGAGCTTTTCAAATTTTGGGATTCAAGTAAATCACCCTTCCTAATATACCGATCTCGCTGATTTTCAGAAACTATTTTTATTGTTTTATTTTAATGGCACATACTTAGTTTCCTTTAAAAATATAAAAAACTGCGGCCGCTAGAGTCATTTTTAAATTTCGCTCTAACCCCCACTCGTTTTTCACGTATACCCTCACTCATAAGGGCTCTATTGCCCTTAATTTTGTAAAGTACTTTTATTAATTTGTTTTAAAGAAATATACATGGTTTTGTTTGAGAGAAACAAAATTGCGGCTCCTAGAACGATTTTTCTTTTTTTTTTAAAAAAAATTCAGTTTAAGTCCAATGGTCCAGTTATAATGGTTAACAAACTCAACGAATCGTTTGTTAATTGATTATTATATTCCGAGTTTCGTTGAGAAGAAATAAAAATTGCGACTATAGAGCGTTAACGGACATATATATTTCCATTGCCATTTTCTATGCCTAGTGATAGGATCGATGGAGATTTGAAGCAATTTTTCGAAAGCCTACATTCCACTGGAATTAGTCAAAAAGGAGATAATCGCCGCGCGAAAGTTAGTATTTTTGTGTGAATATTTTAATTGAAAGCGTAAAAGAATACTGTGATTAATATTGATAATAATAACATTAATCTGTGTGATAGAGATGTAGAAAACGATGCCCCTCCGCGGCAGTACATTGCCAGCATCAGCTTAAAAGATTCCTTTATTTCATCTAACTTTTCTTCAGTAAGGGCTTGTCGATTCGGAACATGTTTTTTGACCTTGAGATATCACATCTCTCGTAACATTATAACAAGTTGGTGAATAGTTCCCTACCTGGAACACGATTGCCAAGATACTTTCTTATGAATCACCTTATCAATTCGTTTTCACGTATGTGTCATACTTACATAAAATCGGTTCTTAGAGACTATTTATATAGTGGCATAATTAGAGAGGCATAATTGGCATACAACTTTCACACAATGAAGCGTCTCTCAAGCTGAATGCATTATACAGTCTTGACGACTGGATTCTCCCAATAATCAACCGCTTTCTGCCAGCTCGTAACTCAAATAACCTCACTGTACCTTTCCTTCACAGTTGGTTTTTATGTTTACACGATTAAGATTTTGTTTACTTTATTAAGAACCACATAATAAATATGAAATGAAAATGATCATGTTACTGTTTATGATATGAAGTTTTTAATATTCCATGCGTAAGCATTTTCATGACCTCGGTATTTTAAGCATTTTATAATTTCACAAAATATAAAGTATTTTAGAGCCTTTTCTCTTGCAATTAATTACTTACTTTGAAACCCCCGTGGAAACCATGACACTTTCGATAAAATAAGATATCTTACTCAAGAATATTTTAATGTTATTTTTTACAGGAACGCAATAATCTGCTTGTTCTGTCGGCCCTGTGGTGTAATGCATTCTGAACCCAAGATCGCGGGTTCAAACCCGGTCAGGATCGATGGATTTTTTCGGGCGTAAAATCCTAAGTATGGCTTTCTTCGAAAGGAAAGTAAAGCCGTGTGTCCCATGTCGTAGACTAACGGCACATAAAATAATCTCAAGCCTGAAAGAAGCGGCCTCTGAGCAAAAATTTATCGGCCGTTTCACGCCCTGAATGGAACGGGGACACTGATGACCTGAGATGTTAAAGAGCGTCCATAAATAAACAAATAATAATAATAATAATAATAATAATAATAATAATTTGAAGCTTCCAAGAGAATTTCGGAGACGGTATGTGACAGTCCACGAAAGGTGTATCAACCACGCTGGAAATGAAGGAGTAGTCAAAGCGTTGATTTGCAATCGGAGAAAGCGCTCCGGAAGACAAAAATAATTCCCTCGTCCGGAAAGGTGATGACAACTGTGTTTGGGGATTGCAACAACGTAATTTTAGTTGGGCTTTTGGAAAGGGGAAAAACTATAACCTGTGATTGTGCCACTGGAGTAATTAAACGACGATATAAATAAAAAAGTTCCTCATTTGGCCAAGATAAAGACTCTGTTTCATCACGATAAAGCATCAACGTACATCCTGTTTTCCAACATGAAAAAATGACAAACAAGAGAAAAAATTGGCATCGCATGAAGAGGTTACAGGCTAAAGAAATGCGTATTTTGCAGAGCTGAAGACATCATATTTTAAGGATGGAGCAATGAGCAATGAGCAAATTAGAAAATTGTTGGAAAACATATTTAATGGAGAATATATTGAAAGAGGGGGAAAAAAGATTATGTCCTTTTTATTTTTGCATGGACTTATTGAGAATTGTACATGTTCTGCTTAAATAATATAACAAGTTTACCTTTGAATTATCCATATATTTATAGGATATTTTTGTTACGTCACGTAAAAGTCATGGCACATATCTGAACTTCCACGTTTAGTTAATACTCCGCAGTCTCCAAACAAGAATATTAGAGCACCACTTTCATATAACGAGCAGGAAACAACAGTACTCCACCCGTAGTGATTGTGGAACCGTCATTAATGTGAACTGTTTGTCGTTGATTAGAGTAGCCTAAAAGAGGGGACCACAAACACAGACGAATCAACGTGAAGAGCAGCTTGAAGGCGCTGCTTGAAAAGTCCTTCACTGTAGCTCAGAACTGTCTCTAAACCAAACGTGCGCCGTAATTTATTTACAAATGCGATGTAACGGACTAACGCCAGTCGTTTCGAAGGAAGCTTTCCCTGGAGCAATTCCTTAACTTTATATGGTCTTCGCCCGCAGAATGCTAACTAATTTTCATAGCCCCGTTGGATTTTGTACAATGCACTTTTAAATGTGAAAATCAAATAATACAAAAATACATGGAAAAGTGCGAAAGGACACACAATACTTGCTTCCTATTAATAGACAGTATTTCAAATTGCTGCCCTGAAAAAATAAATAACAACACATAAATTAAGTATGTGAACTTGTTATACATTAGAATGTATAAAGCAGATCAAAGGAAAGAGATTTTAGAATGAAAACAGATTACAAATGCTACAATAATCGAATTCCGGCATAAAATGAGTGTATTTAAAATTGAAATGCTCTACTTTTCTTTACCCACAGCAACACTTTGCATACCGTTTAAGAAATTCAGATAATGCTTCATTTCGTGCCTTTTACCCTAGTTGAAACTTTCGTACGTGGGTACAAGCATACGCAACCTTTGTAATTCGTTATATTATCTGAAAGATATACTTTAAGAATTATAAAATATAATTTTGGCTCGTATTCGTTGAAAATAGGTAAAATATATAAATAATAGTAATATCGCAAAAGGGATGAACAAGAAGAAAATAGGAATCTGCGAAGATTACGAAATCATACAATAGATGTTGACATTTCGAAGTACTACCCACTGCTTGGAATTATATGTGGACAACGTCAATCAGTGATGATGTGTTAATTCTGTTAAGTGTTTTTTTTTGTGTATGTACATTCACAAGTAAATCGCTTTACTAGATAGTTTTCCTTCGTTGATAGAGGAGTCTTCGTGGCAAAAATAGCCGGCTAAGCTAGCCTCCCTTATTGGATCCTTAAGGATTACACAGTCACAGTCACAGTCACAGTAGTATCATAAGCGTGGCTCTTCTCGAGTCAACAGGAATACGTGTATTTCGGTAAGTATAGTGCAAGAAATCACGACGGCTGTCAGAGCAGTAAAAAGGTTGGCAATGCAATGCAATTAACACGTTGTAGAATTTCACATTCAGAATTACGATGTCATAACTGTATTCTGGTATTTACAGGATAAATAGTCTAAGTAAGCTGATACCTTTGAACATAACATTAATTAATAGATTCCGGGTTTTTAAGCTTTAAACTATTTTGTTACTTGCTAGCCAACTGTTTTACTTTTAGATAATTATCCGTTTCATTATAATCAGAGTCATATATCGAATTTTATGAAACCTAAAAATGGCTAAACTGCTATTTTTAAAACATTAAAATATTCGATAATATCTAACAATTGAGAAATACATATTAAGATACAGAGCCTTCATTTGTACGTGTGGCCGGCTTAACGGAAATTTGCCTCCCTGTTTCTAGCCTGCTCTGTTCTCCCCTCCACTTTCACGACACGAAGTCCTTCTGCTGTATAGGAGTTGAATGATGTGAGATCTCTGTTTCAATGTTATAGTATATTAGTGCTTTTATAATGCCAAAAAGTCCGTATACTTTACAACATAGAATCTTCATGTATGATTCCTATGTGACAACAAAATCGTACAAAGAAGTGAGACGGCGATTTATAGACAGATTCCTTGCTGCTCGTGTGCCTCATAGAGAAACATTTCGTAATCTTGTGAATAGGTTTTGGAAAACGGGAAATGTTCTTGATAAGAAATCGAATGTAAATCGCCGTGTTCTTACAAAGGAAAAACTCGATGACATCGGAGAAAAGATATAACTAAATCCAAAGAAATGTTTGAGAAAGCTTGCACAGGAATCAGGAATTTCGCAAAGCGCGGCAAGGAAAGGCACTAAACTTTTAAAATTAAAACTCTATAAGATAACTGTAGTTCAGGAATTGCAACCATGCGATAATGTGAGTAGAGTTCATTTCTGCAATTGAGCGTTAGATAATGTTAATGTTTGCTTTACTGAGCCGCATTAATTTTTTATATGGAAAAACGTGGTTTTATTTACATGGTCATGTAATGACCAAAATAATAGATACTGGAGTGCAGAAAAACTCGATCTTGTACATAAAATGTCATTGTATGACCAAAAAATTGGTGTTTGGTGTGCTATAAAAATTTATGCTCTTGAATTTAAGGGACTATGAATATCCTAACCCTCGGCAAATAGCGTGCTTCCCGATGCCAAGAAAATGTCCGTTAATTCGGCCATGGGCCAACGAGGTCTCTGTATTGTGTTAAGTTTTACTAAACGATAATTTTTAAAACATGAGCCATTATTGTGCAAATTGCTCATTGCTGTATTTAAAATGAAATATATTGCATTTCACGTTTACTTTTACCGTCACAACGTATTGTTACAATGTGGCAATATTATATTGTCGTAATAAAAGAAATCGTCCATTCAAGAAGCAAACTGAAGGTATTCTTAATAAGTTTTCACTTACAAATTTCTCCAGCAAGATTCCAAACCTAATAATCACATACTTGATAAATGCGAATTAACCAAATTTCTAGGTCTTCAAGTCGACACATATTGGAAAATATGTGTAGAGACATTATGCTAAAACTAAATCAGCAACTTATATGCTTCGCTCATTTTATCATGTTAGTGCTGAAGATACCCTAAAAATAAGTAAGATATTTGTCATTTATGAAATATGGTTTAATATTCTCCAGGAACTCAGTTAAAGGCAACAATATTTTTATATTACAAAAGAAGACAATATAGATAATGTGTGGTGCTAATAATTGAAAATCATGTATAGGTTTATTTGGAAAATTAAATATTTTTAACACTTCCTAATGAGGAAATGATATTTCTCATTAACTTTCACATTATACATCAAGACTATTTCATAAAAATATGCAAAACAGTAAACAAAAGAGTAACCTCCATAGCCATTGCATAGTTATCTTGTTATCAAAAAGAAGTTTATTATGAATGCATCAGCTCATATCATGCTTTCACAATTACTCTGAAACTATTACCATACGATAATAGTGAAAAACCCAAATCTGCTATTACCCAACATCTGTGTGCGACGGGATATTCAGTTGACGAATTCACAAATTAATAACGTACGATGATTAGGGACAGGAATTTTATGCTTTAATAATCCTTCAATATTATGCATTTATGCATTAAAATTCCATAATATGCACATAAATATGGCCATGTAAAAAGTATTAAGACATTATATTAACAAAATAACATTTTTAACGCAATTTTATGTATATCTCCATAAATAAACATATTGTGGAAACCGTACGAAATATTTAACTCAAAAGTTATCTTTAATTCTGAAGAGTTAGGATAATTTTCCTTAAAAATGGTGGGGAGAATAAATTATAAAATAAATAATACAATAAATAATGTTGCTCACATTTTTAGTTCTGCGCACTCTCAGCTTTTTTTCTCTTGCCGTTTGCCTCTTGCAGAGGTTTTAAGATCTCCATAGTAGCTGCCTTCTGTTACTTCTTAAGATATCCTTTCAGTAGGAAAAAGTTCTTCACCTTACAGAGACTTAGGAGTACATTTTGATCTGCTTTTAGTGGTATTTCACTGGGCAGTTCGGAACGTTTCCCTGCTATGATATCTTCAATCTCACACATTTGATAATATCCAGGGGTTTTTGAAAGAATACTGCGTACTTTTTCCTTCACTACATTACTAACACTTCCAGGTACGAAATTTAATTTGGAGACAGTGGTTTTGAAGTGCATTAACGATTGGCACAACGTAATACCATTGGTTTCAAACGAAGTAATAGAGGGAGGAAGACGAAAGAAGTTGAAGATATGCGAGAAAGGCTAGTTTCTATTTCTGTCTTCTTTAGTCGTATCTTGAGTAATTTTAACTGATGAAGAATAATTTGGATCAAATGTGTTCACTACATTCCTAACTATATATAAGCCTAACCACCACACTTGAACTCAATTCCGAGAACTCCTTAACATCCACCTTCATACAATGAGGGAACGGCTACGACCAGTAAAGGCTCGGATTCGCCGCTTTGACGTGATCTATTGATTGTGTTGCTTGTGAGCTACTATTAGTGTAGCCAAGTTTCAAGACTGATTCGATAGCATATATTATTCGGAAATATTGTATTTGTAAATCAAATTGTTGATAAAATAAATAAAATAAAAATATATTTATGAAATATACGTGCAGAACAAGCAAATATGAACGCAAGCTGCTGGAATATTATGCTTATTAACGAAACAGGCAAGATATACTTTGTATGCAACATAAAATATTGTACAAATTGTTGGAAATTTAGTAATTAACTCACATACCAAGTGAGCATACTCATGCATTCTGACAATAGAGAAGAAATGTGTATTTGCATTAAAATCCTGTACGTAATGATGATGCAATAATCTTAAGACAACATACAAAACATTGCAAAATACGAGTACACTGAGATTGAGTATGTATATTTATTAACTTAAGACATTTTTGTCCCCATATACATATCATTGATGTAGCTTTGTACATTTTGACATCCCACGTTCTGCAGCACGTTCATTGTACAAGAACCCTGTGGGATGTATATCAATCTTACAGCACTATCACCACCACTAGCCGAACCAACTGCCACTCCTTTTTCTCAGCTTCCTTCACCTCCTTTTCTCCCCTTGCTCCTTTTATCTTCTCTTTAATGGATTGATGGTTGCCTCATGGGACCCTACACCAACAATCGTCTGGCTTATCTAACAGTCCTGATCTCAAAACATTTGTTTCTAGCGCAGAATCATCTGTCCAGAAAACTTCCAGACGGAGCAGTTTGAAGAACTCCCTTTTCAGTAATCTTCCATGTAAACATCAAATGAAACTAACAGAAGTCTTCTTCTTATTTTGCGCTACAGCCCAGGGTTAGCCTTGGCCTGACGCGACGACGTCTGCTTTCTCTATTTCCTTCTTACGACTTCATTGATAGAGGGTAGCATTGCAGGGGGGCATGATCAGCATGCCGGCACCCCCAGGTCGCCTACCACGCGGCTTTCGTAATCGAAGAAGGCCACCTCTCTATCAGGCAGCTAAGCAGGTACCAGGAATCGAATCCGGGCCTTCCGGTCAGCATTCAGCAATGCTAACCACTAGACCAAGGAGGTGATCAAGTAACACAAGTGCGGCATATAAAAACCAGTACCAAGGTTCACGAATGGTAGCACTCATATTTTCTATCGTATGCAGTTGGTATTGGAATTAAATCAGAATCAGACCCATTATAGCAGGAGAAGAAAAATTAAATATCGTTTCTTGTAACGTTCGTTTTTAACCCAAAATGTAATATTTTGAATGCAGAAAAAGAATTACTGTATACTGTTTTAGTGAATTCCGAAGGAATTGGGGTTGAACCCATGAAAAGATTTTTGAAAGATGTCTACAAATCTTCATCGATCCTACCTATTAGGCACTGAAATGACAATGAAATTATATAATATATGTGAGCGAAATCCTGCATCAATTAACAAACGATTCTTTGAGTTCGTTAAGCACCAAAAATGGACTATCGGAGGTGGGGCGCTAATTTAAAAGAAAATTAAAATCGCTCTAGCGGCCGCAATTTTTTTTTCACTAACGAAACTTGGTATATGCCATTTAATCAATTAATAAAAATTTTTTCCAAAAATTAGTGAAATCTGACTACTAGAAGGGGGGGGGATTTATCTGAAATCCAAAATTTAAAAATTGCTCTAGTGGTACCAATATATATATATATATATATATATATATATATATATATATACTTTTATCGCAATGAAATTCAGTATAACAATTTAAATAAAATAGTAGAACAGTTTCTGAAAATCAGGGAAATCTATTAGTAGTGGAGGCATGCCTGAAATCCGAAATTTAAAGAGTGGGCGTTAAGCGAATTTTAAAATCGCTCTAGCGGCCAGAATGTTAAACATTTTAAAAGAAGGAAACTCGGTATATGCCAATGAAATAAAATATGAAAATTGTATCTGAAAATCAGTGAAATCAGATTATTAGAGTGCGGGTTTACTCGAAACTCAAAATTTAAAAATCGCTCTATCGGCACTAATATTTGTTTTTTTTTCACAACGAAAATCGATATATGGCACACAAATAAACTGAATAAAAATAGTTTCTGAAAATCAAGAAAATCGGGTCATTAGGAGCGGGAGTTTATCTGAAACCCAACATTTAAAATTCGCTATAGCGGCAGCAACATTGCATATTTTTTTCATAATAAAATTTGGTATATACCATTTAAATAAAATAAGAAAAATATTTTCTGAAACTTAGGGAAATAGAACGACTAAGTAGGTATTTATCTGCAAATATAAATTTAAAAAGCGCTCTAACTTTTAATTTTCTTTCAATTATTTCAAAATAAAAGGACAAATTAATTCGGCATATAAACTGCATTTATAAGAATGGATATGTTTTATATTTAACAAAAGCAAGGTCGTGAAGACAGCAACTGTGAATATTAATCTAATGTGTGTTTGAGAATTATATGTGTATGTAAGAGCGCTTTGTAATAACCTTCAGACAACGTTTGTATTACATGCTTTTACTGCAATAAAATTAAAAAATTTACCTTAAAGGCACTGAAAATCGGTGGAACTTTCGATTGTTTATTGTAGATTGTATATATTTGCTTATTACATTTCATTGTTTCTAAATAGTAACATATTTTCGTTTATTGAAACATATGAACATCTCCTTAAATACACGCGATTTCTTTCTATTATTTTTTCTATTTTAGTGAATGTAAAAATGATACCAAGAGCTCAGTTAATGAACATGGCTATATTTAAAATGTTTAAAAATACCTACACAATACAGTTTTATCTGTCAGTAGTCATATATTTCATTTAATTAATTATATATACTTTATTTTTGAGGTTTAATCTCAATAATAATGATGATGATGATAATGATAATAATAACAATAATAATATTTCTAAAATGAGATTTATCTTTTGTAATACTTATAGATTGCAAGAATTTTAATATTGTTCCGCTTACTTTTGAAAATTATAGTAATTTCACCATAGAAATTTATTTTCCAGTTATTTTGAAGGGAAACAAAACAATCAAATAAGTTAAGTATTGTGTTATAGTTCAGCTTTTCTTTTATTGGCTAGCTTTAGACTTTGTCATGCTTATACAACACAGTAACGTCATAGCTTATTTCTTTAATTAATAAGTCCGTAATTTAGATTTTATATTTATTTTTAGAGTTACCCTTTTTGGTGAGGAATTGACTCATTTAGGCAGCTCCTGCATGACGGACTCTTTGTTTAGATTCATTTTCCATTTAGATAATACCAGCAACTTCTCTAATATGATAAAACTGCTGGCGAAAGCATTTGTCTTGGTTCATTATATCATTTTAATATGTTTATTAGGTTTTCAATATACCTATTTGAATTTCTTATGAGAAACAAATTTAAACAATTACTTTGTGGTAAGAAGAACAATCAAAAGATAAGTAAGTATACTTTCATAAATATTTTACCATTTTGATTGTTGCACTGTTTCATTTTCTGCAAAATGAGTTCCGTTCTGAAAAAAAAAATACTACTCAGATATTTGTTACTGACTGAGAACCTTTTATATGTATTTATTAATTGTGCTATGCGTAATGTTGTTGTTTATACGTAATATTAATGCTGTTTTATGTTAAATTAAATAATAGAAGAAAAAGAAGAAGCTTATTACATGTTTTCTTATCAATGATATGGATGAAAACTTCATACAGGTAAAGTAGCGGAGAAAAAACTTTTAACAAATAGAATTGTATTCATAAAAGTACACTAGGAGTTCAAATAAATTTACCAAGAAGTAATGAACAGAAAAAGAAGCACGTGGTACTCGTATTAATAAGCAACCTGTATGCTAAATCAGCTGCAATTTAACCATTATGTGCAGTTAAAATCAGTTATGCTTAATATTATTCTCATATTTAATATTTATTAGATGATCTTTAGACACAATACAAAGAGCACAGATTTAATATTGTCATGCTTTCTACGTGGCACCAATAATGTTTGGAATCATAGTTTCGGTAACTTATTGCATATCATTCAAGTCAATTTTAAAGTTTTATTTGCTTTTAGTGTCTTATATGCGCACTTAAAAAGAAAATACAAACATACTCTGAAAGTTACACATGAATGGTCAATTTTCTCGTTAGAATACCTATTTGTATATTTGTACAAGTTTCTCTTGAGACTAAACATTCTAAATTTTTCTTGTTTTTCTTTTTTGCTGTCGTATTTTCTTTTCAAGGATTTTCTTTGCTCTTGTATTTTTCCCTTCTAAAGCAAGAAGTCAATTTAAAACTTTTATCTCTTTCTTTCATTTGGTATTTTCAGTTATTGATTAGACTTTTGTTGGACTTTATTTTATTTAAAGTTTTATTTAAAATTATTTAAATTACTATTAAATTTCTGAGCCTTTACCCTATTCTAATGGATGCTAAATGTCATATTAATGAAAAATAAAAACGAACTTAGGATGTAATATCTTCTCAGTTGGGTAACTTTGTATTTGCAATAATCGTTTGAAATGCTATTTACAAGCACTTTAGTGTTCCTGTAATACATAATGCCGTTGCTTTCCTTGCAGTCAATTTCAGCGTTGTGAGATTGCAGTCACAATGATATTAGGTAGAGTAGTTGCTGTTTTCAATGAATGTTCCAAGTTCTTTAGTAAGCATTGGTTATAACTACAGCCCGGAAGTTCAGGCATTCATTTTGGTTAAAATAGTCAGGCAAAAACTCAATTAAAATACTGGAAATAGGCAGTAATATAACTAAAATAGTCATTTATTAAAACAGAAACAGAATAATATCATTCATTATCAGTGAAATTTGGTATTTAAAATACTTTATAATTAAAGTACTCAAGCAATAACAAAGTGTTTTTTCAGATGCACTATGGTTACTGGTCGAGTTCATTTTCTGTTTATGCGTTTATAGGGGAATCAGTTAGTATCTCGCCTGCAATTGTTTGTTACATTTATGCAGTTACTACTACTACTACTACTACCACTACTACTACTACTACTACTACTACTACTACTACTACTACTACTACTACTACTAACACTAACACTACTACCATTACTACCATAGTCGGTCCTGGTGATGTAGTGGTTACCATACTTGCCTCCTAAACCCAAGATCGCGGGTTCGAACCCGGCCAGGACCGATGGATTTTTCCGGGCGTAAAAATCCTAAGTATGGCTTCCTTCGGAAGGGAAGTAAAGCCGTGGGTCCCGTGTCGTACATTTATGGCACGAAAAAGAACCTCAAGCCTGAAAGAGAGGCCTGTGAGCAAAATTTGTCGGGCGTTTCACGCCCTGAGTTGAATGGGACGCTGATGACCTGGGCTGTTAAAGAGCGTCCATAAATAAATCATTAAAAAAAAAAAAACAAAAAAAAAACATGATTTTATGGTCTAAAGTTCGGGCTAAAAATACCGTGAAATATAATTTGCATGGCATAAAATGAAAATCTTATAAAAGCATTAATTACCTTTCTATAAAAGTCTGCTCGTCGATATAGGAGGTCGATGTCATTAAGGCAAAGTCTGAGTTTTTTCCATATTATCCTCAAGGCTCATATATGGTAAATGCCAGTAAAGGTACTAAACTTAAATCTGGAATGCCTCCTCCCTAAAATTCTTTTCCAAATTATGATTTTTACATCAAGAATAATTAGTTTCTATTGCCTACCCTAGTAGTAAATATGGACCATAAAAACTATCCAAAAATTATACAAGATATTGAGAAAAAAGAAAAACAATTCATTTTTATTACCAGGCCGTATATTTGATTGCATGTCGCCAGAAAAGCAACAACGTCTGGCTCTATGCGGCTATGAAATGCATTGTAGAGTTGCTCACGTTATAAAGCAATTTACTTAATATAAAACTACTGGTCGACATTAACAGAGGAAATAAAGCTAATACATATATACATTGAGTGAACATCCTCTCGTAAGCGATAAAAAGACAGCATAACGGCTATTTATAAGACCTAATTTATTTGATTTAAAATGCAATATAAAAAGGGTGTGTGTTAAATAGAAACGGAGGGACTAAAGAGAGAATTCTTTGCTAAGTATGCAAGCAATTTGAAATATGATGTACATGACCATTAGTTAAAAGATTATAAACTGACTAAACATTTAAACAAAAAAAAGGAAAATTACAATCTGGAGATAAATAATAGTTCTCAAGGTCACTGATTCGTTTGCTTCAAACGTTTAGAATGCTGTAAAGAGGATAAACATTTAAAATCAGAAAATCGCTTTAGATAAGGTGAATAAGCTACTATTACAAAATTAAAATATACAGTGAAATCCTTTAAGATAAGATGCATCAAATAAAACGAAGAGAATGTTTATAGACAATCTTAATGTATGTCTAATCCCATAGGGTTGAAAAACAGAAATTTTGGTACTCTTTACAAAAATAGTCGTTTGTATTGTAACAAATATAGGGGAACACGTCTGCTAAATATAGCTTATTTATTATAGAACGACTAAAAATAGCCGAACAAGTACTATTTGGCAAAGAATAAGTTAGCTTACTGGAAAAAGGCCCGTATTCACAAATACGGTGTATTTGTTTTACGTCAAATAATGCAAAAAGTAAAGAATTTAATTTAAAGATTCAATTATATATGCATATTTCACAGCTTTTAATAATGTAATCCGAAGGAAATTATAGGAAACCATGTTAAACAAAGTGATCTAAATAAAATACGTGATTTTAACACTGTAAAATATTGAATATACAAATAAAAATTAGTCAATTAGATGGATGGATGGAAAGATGGATATCGGGGGGGATTAATGGAGTTTTAGTATTCTCCAGAAGTTGGCCTATAAGGTTTATTGTGCTACCCCATTGGAGGGACATCTTCATTGCTTTCCGAAATCTGTTCCTTGTACTAGTTGCATCATTTCGGTTTCTTTCCCAAGTAAATGATTTAAAATATGAATTAATTACCTTAAGATTTAAACAGAGTTTCCTGTTTAAAAAGCGCGCACACGAGCAGTTAACTACAATTAGTAATAAGATATGTCTATAAGTATTATTAATTTGTCATTTTCATACAACAATATTCTTCTTGTTAATGGTTGAATATTATCCTATTCAATACTGCCAAACTTAACCTCTTATCGCTTTTCTGTCATCTTTTATTACTATTGTGACAAAATTTTCTTTAGGCTACTGACTACATTTCAGAAGCATTTAAAGATATATGACGATGTTTCCTGGCTCCTTGAAAAAATAGTTCCAAATTAACATCCACATAATATCGCACATAATTTTTGTTGTTATTATTGGTTTTATAACAAACATATAGAACATTAGGTTGCCTTAATGTTATGTTTTATGACATTACCTATGCACACACACAAACGAAATGACAAACTAGCGTATTCTTTACAAATAACTAAATAAATACATGAACATAAAAAAAAAATCATCTTCCAAAGTGAAAACCAAGAAATAAGCACAATTTGATATCGGGTGTGAACCCTCAGCATGTATAACTCCCTTCAATCTTCGGGGCATAGATGAGATTTCTACAGTTGTGTGAAAGAGAGGCTACAGCATCCCAGGCTTCATGTATTTGTGCCCATAAGCCATCATTTGTCCGGGAATGCGTGTGCAGCATATTACATTTAGATAGAGCAAATACTGAAGGAAATATTATAATATATTATAATATGTTAAACGTTAAAGATTTCTGGGCATTGGAAGCGATATTACAAAACTAATTTGTCATTATATGTTCCAAAGGTTTATTATAAAAAAAATACGGAAGGGAGCCTGCGCTCTTAATCATGACGTCACTACACACTTTGTCACAGAGCTAACATAGCACACTGGACAGCGTCGTTAGTGCATAACACAACTGCTGCAGTGACTACACAGCCTTGCTGGTTAGCTTGTGAACCGCGCGCTCTAACGAGTAGAACTTGGGAGAATTTTGTGTTCAAAAGATGACTCATTTTAGGTCAAAGGTTTATGTATGTAGATATATATTCAATCTGCAATTGGACTTACATCCGGTTGGAATGGGGAAATAGTGAAGTTACAATGTTTACAGCATGTACTTAGAATTATACAGGTTAAGATAATTAAACTCATTTAACATAATTAAATACATAACAGCCAAGTTATATAAATGCCACTTAATTAAATACATAAAATACATGCCAAACTGATCAAATACCTTTCAACGTAATTAAATACATGACAGCATAATTAAATATCTATGAGCTAATTAGTAACCCAACATGATTAAACCAATTAAAACGTAAATAAATGCACGTTAACTTAATTAAATGCATGTTAACGTAATTTAATACATTTAACATAATTTTAAAAACTATCTGATTAATATGGTCATCATGTTTTAAGGCTGCCCCCTTCATTGTCACTTCATTGACATATAATTGATCAGAGCACAAGTAAAGGGCAATGTCGCTAGAAGTAATAAGACATTTAATTAACTGAAGTATAAAGTCTGACAAGCGGAGTCGCAAATGAAATGACAACAGAAAATTGGAGGAACTTATTAAACACATGGAGTGGATACTGGAGAAGGCTCAACGATTGTGTAGATAAGATAATTATAATTATCCACCTTGGTAACAATTCCAGTAGGGACTTGGGGGGTTGGAGAGGAGGAGGAGGAGGAGGAATAGGAGGAAGAATATCATAATGGCGACAATGAGGTTAATGCGGAAAGAATGGAACCTCTGTAAGTAATAATCTAATCAGTCACGTTTTCTGACTAGTATATATTTATATATACTGTTGATTTAAAATAATTAAGTATGCTTATTGAGACTGTGACAGAGCTATTTGATGCAATCGTTTCCAGGAGAATAAAATGAAGCATCCACAATCATATCATAAATATCCGTTATATAGAAGTCAAAATAACATAACAAATATTATATTTTTTATTTTATTAAAGTAGGTTCATGCCGGTTACATCTACGAGGTTATTGCTGACTTGAGATAACACACATTAACACAAGCGTTGCTAGGCGTTAGCGGTGGGAGATGAACTCTTGCTTCCCGACAACATTGCAGCTTCCCACTGCAGAAAATTACAATTGTCATGTCTCTGAGTAAGGGAAACATTTACAAAAGAAATGAAAACGAAATCGAGAGTCACTGTGTTATTCACGAGCAAAAGACACCGTGATGTCGATCCGATAATAAATGTGCCAAGACACCAACTTGCTCTCGGAAATCGAAATGGAAATTTTGAGGATAGTGCTGAAACCCCGCCTTATAGCCCATTCTCTACAAAGAGACCGTATTCAGAGAACAATGAATATGAATAAGCCGTTTGAGTAGGGCAGCATCTGGCAAGAAAAACGAAATCCTGCAATAAACGCTCAGTTCTTTTATAACTGAATGTACTCAGAATAAAACAGTCTCACGTAGACCTTCCTCAACTCCATTGCGCTTCTTTTACATCACAATTTGCTTTGGAACTATTCATTAATCCTTTTATCGTTGCCATGCATTCACTACTGACGATGTTGCGGTTTAAAAAAACATCCTTCTGATTGTTGCATGGCGCTGAAGTTAAGTGACGCAATCCCTCTTAGTAGTGATCAATTTAAATTGCAAGGCTTTTTACCACCGTAATAGTTTCTAATGCAAAAATATAGATACAATTGCAGATAACGGTTTTAAAACTTAAAGAAAGCAAGTTTCAATTGTTCCGGTGCAACAAGATTAAAGTGGGGTAAAAAGTGATAAGATGAAATTGAAATACACCTGAAAAAGTCAGTTTTGAAGGGGGAAAATTTTTTTGATATTGCACATATTGTAGCCAGGAAGCTAAAAACACCCAGTCTTACAAGTAGAAGTTACCCGGAAGTCGCGAGCAGTCCCGAGCTTCAGCGGGGAAATCCGAACACCATAAGACATGACTCATGCGGAGAAGTTGACTTTGTAGGAAGCATGTTAGTAGTTACTCATGTTAGAAAGAAAATGAGAAAATCTCACCAAAACACTCATGTTAGTAATTAATGACACGAATTGGGACATTGTAATGTAGCAACGTAACAAGTAAAGAAAATGATAATTATAAGGGAAAAGGCGTGCGATTTTAACAGTATAAGTTTTGCGTGTATTCCGGGCTGTATAAGCGAAATATGTCTTAATTTGAGGTGGGACTAAAAATAATTAACGACAGTGCACACTAACACAATACACTGTACACGAACACTTTCACAACACATTTAACAATTTGGCGCTAACAGGGGCACGTGTGAAATCGTAACCAGTGAGCTTTGTTCGCTACGGTTCGAGAATTCCAGGTAACTTCTATTTATAAGGATGACTCATAGTTATAAATCGGTTGCTGAAGCATCAATTTTTCGTCTTGGAATCGTTGGTTATTAACCTCTTCCCTCAGCCCTCTGCCTCACGCATAGGCTCCTGTGTTTGTCAATGTTAGTAATCAGACTAATTTTACTAATTTCAAAATTGAAAATGGGTCCAAATCCATACCTTTGCTCGAAAGAACAACTGCAGTTAACACTTAAAAAATCCATCACGCATTAACTGCGTAAACTAACATTTGCATTACTCAGCAAATTGAATTTGTGAAGTTTAATACACAGAGCTAGAGCAGATAATGTAGTTAAAACCAAGTAATGCTAACTGAAAATATACGTATGTATTTTATAAACATAACTTTCGGGCTTAAAAGTTTATGCTTTCCCGTATCATTATTATTTTAATTACATGTTTTATTGCTAGCTTAACGATTCCAATTGCACTTAGCTGTATAACAACTAAAAGGGAATGTGACTAACATTTAAGCTACATAGTTAAATTTAGGCGTGCGATTGCTTGTTTTTCTGTGTTCCCAAACCGTTGTGTTCTCTTCGCCTGCATTTGTTGTACACTTTACACTACCAAGGTTGATAGAGTACATACACTACCGCTTAAGATTTGCACTTCGCTCCGTATCGCTCCAGCATTCCCAGGAATTCGGCTTTATCCGGTGTCGTTTGATACTGAAGCCGCAGGACGGTCGCTGTCTGTAAGGGAAAGTGCAATTTTTCGTATGCGCAGACTGTTGTCTCCATACTCTTTCACATGACACAAACGAATTTATCGCTTTGGGGTAATAACCCAATTATTAACGCTACTAATAATAACAATAGCCCCGTAAACCATATGTGCCCCCCTTCTGGCCCTCCTTAATCGACGTCCCCGGCGATTACAAAAATTCAGTTTTCAGACATATTCTCACTCCTAATGGTCCTATTTCCCCGAATTTCAGAAACTATTTTTCTTGTTTTATTTAAATAGTATACATTAAGTTTCATTGATAAATAAACAAATTTTCTTTTTTAAATTTTGAGTTGCAGATAAACCTCTATTCACATTATATAGTTTGATTTCCGTGATTTTCAAACCATTTTTCTCATTATATTTTAATGGCACATATCAAGTTTCATTGAAACTGCAGCCTCTAGAGCATTTTTCATTTTCGCGGTAGGTTAACCCCAAACCCCAAGGGTTCAGTTTTGCTGTTTAACGAATTTGATGAATCGTTTGTTAATTCTTCGTTATATGCCGATTTTCGTTGAGAAAAACAACAATTACGGCCGCTATAGCGCCAAAAACACACAAACACACACCCATACACGTACACATTTATTTATGTATAAATTTCTTTCATCATCATTTTTGGTGCCTAGAAATTAGGATCGATGGAGATTTGGAGAATTTTTAAAAACGTCTTCATTGGCACAACCGCTACATTCCTTCGGAATTTGCTAAAATAGATATCTTTAAAAGAAACGGAATAAAAAATCTGAGTGTTTCGTGTTGGGATAAAATAGTACAGTAAGGATCGAGCGCGGTGGCTCAAGCGGTAACGCTTTGGACTCACATCCCAAGGGTTCATTCTGAGCTTGGGCTTTTTCGTGGTTTCCCCTGGTTGCTTAGGCGAATACTGGGATGCATCTTTTTTATTGCACGAATTGTCGCCCTCTACTTCATTTCATATCATTTCCTTCTTCCGTTGATTCTGTTACAGAGTTGAAAGTGTCAGGTAAGGTGAGCTGGTGAGGTCATTATCAGGGGCTCACACTAAATGGAGGGAGGCTCCGCTAGTGTCGAAGTGTTTGAGAGCAATCCACTCCTCACCTAACTTAGGTACTATCACCCATGCCTCCCTCCCATGCCCCGCTAGGAGCATAGCGGCCAGCCCTTTGTCCTTTTTAATAATCCGATTTAATACAATCCATAAGGAGGAAGGGGCTCCAGGATGAAGGGTAACATGAAGGAAATATCGGGTGACCAGATTCCGAGACGAGGTTCCTTACATTTCCTCAGATGGTAAGTCCCAGACAGTCCTGCGAGAGCCACAACGGTGCTACCACAAAATCACTCAAGGCAGCCGCTGGCATAATTCCCCAAACGCTTGGGCAGAAAGTTTCTCCAAGATACAAATCCACCTTGCTGCACGGTATTATCCCTCTTCATCTGACGCTTTCAGTACCATGGATTGAAATAAAATGATATTTCATAGAAAGTAAATATCTGTACTAGACGAATTTGAACTCGAAACCTCCTGGATGTGAGTCTCAAAAGTTATCACTGAGCTACCTCTCTCAGTGTCTTGAATATGTGCAAGAAATGTAAAATATAAATAACCCTTTCAATAAAGAAGCCAAGGAAAAACAGACGATATTATCGAAGTTCCAAATATTCCTGACTCATATCTTTTACGTAAATTAATGGCATAAGGTTCTTCCCATTTTCTTACCTCTTGAATTCTTTGTTTTAACTTACGATCCGATTTTAATAAATCCATATTTAAGATTGAAAGTTTTTATGCATGAAAGCAGGTTGCTTTCAAAATTGCTGGGTTATCAATTGTATTATAAACTGGCAAGTGTCTCCTTGGTACAAGGAAGTGAAATCCCTGCAGCAGACAGTAGCAGGTTTGGATTGTAATTACCCGCTAAAACAAATTACACACGCTTCAGCGTGTAGATGTGACAGCTGTTTAACTTCAGTTGGACTCCTACAGCTCGCGACTAATGTCCTCTCCATCACATTCCCATTCTTTAGTCCATCACAAACACACACACACACACTTCCACGCTCTGTAAACGCTGTTTATTCCTTATACTAGCAGATATTCTGCAACTAAAGCAGCGTACTTTTCTATAAAAGACTGGCAAGGTGCATAAGTGAACATCTATTCAGGAATTACATTAGCACCATATTAGTGACTTAAAAGCTGTTTTAATATGATAAAGAATGTCAACCCGTACATATTGAGAGACTTTCTAACTTTACGCTTTGTCAGTGTTTGTTGACATTGATTTAGCTACACAATTAGAATAATAGCTGGCATGTTTATCATTCTATGTTGAATTTTACGGTCATATATATTGCAAATATCTGGAAACTTTTACATCCCTTCAATATAATTCCCAGCCAAAAATTTCATCCACTGTCACACTTCTGGAAGACACTGGACATCCTTAGCTAAGTCGATTTTATTTACGTGAGAGGGAGTGCCCTATTGCAATACTGTTCTAACTTCTGCCTCCTCACTGTCCATCAACGACCCACCTTCAGCAGTGATTGAATCAAATCAACACAATGTCCTTCACAGACAAGACGACCTAAGCGTGGAGCATCTTGCATTATTGATTCTTTCCTACGGACCACCATTTGATATGACACATTTTATTGCCGCAAACTTTAATGGTATTCCCTCATTTTCCTCAAATGTATGTCCACGCATACTTTTCTCTTTTAGCAAAAGTCATTCTAGGTCGGTCCATATTTACACAATTATTCGACAGCTTCGTGTTCGTACGTCTAGAGAGAGTGCACTAGTGACGCTGAAAGTGTTGAACAGCTTAGCCGTTCCTCTATATATGTTGAGACAACGCCCTCACATGTTCATTAACAGCGTGGCGATATTGTTACTACTATTTTCTTTCGAGTCCCATACCAATGCAAGAGAATGTCGCTATTAATTACAACAACAATTTATTCTTAAAATTTATTTTATTCATGTCTCTTTCTGACAAAAGGCAAATTATGATCTGTGCGCTGCTGCTAAGATCATGTTCAAGAGTGAGCCAGTGCGCATATTTGGAAAAACAGTAACACAGATGTGCATTTAAAAAAACAAAGGTACAGTTCTGAACAGGTGGTATAAGTTTTAATAAATTCGATTCGTGAAGTTTGAAAACAGTTTCAGAGGAAAATAGCTGAATTACATTCCGCAACGATCTTGTGACTTGTGCTGGTCTTGTGCTCATAAGTCTCCCTTAATCTATATTTTTACCTCTGGCTTCCCTCATAGAATAGTGAGGCAGGAAATAGCTTCGTGTTTGAAGCATTCGCCTATTTGCTGATACCTTCCCGTCAAAACATATAAGGTTGCAGGTCTTTCTACGCAATAGGCAAAATCATATTCTTCCAGCTTGCTTCCGAAGCAGACACAGTCAGTCAGGACGCTCCGGCTTATGGTGTAATGTTTGGCTTTCGTAATTATACAATCAAGGAACCTCTTGAATGCGTATCTAGTAACCCAGATATCCAGGTATTAGCGTGTTAAGGTATAAAAGCAGTATGCTGAATAGTGTCTTTCTTTTGAATTCTGGAGTTATCTCAGTCCTCACGAAGAAAAATTTGATGATATAGTATATCGTTCAAAACAGGGATGTATAGACCTTTTTTCGTCTTCTTATGGTTCTGTTCAAAGAGCTACAACATTATTAAAGAAACTAAAGTCTTAAATTTTTTAATTTTTGCACGAATTTCGTAATGGTGATCCTGTCATTAAGAAATTATTTCCGGAACCATCCCTTGTGACTTTTATATCTGAGGAATTTAAACAATCTACAACTCTAGAAAAACTAAACAATAGCATCTACAGAAACATCGCCCCTATAACTCAAAAGGAAACGCAGAAAATTATAATTAGCTTGTTAAATAAATAAAAGAGATATTTTATATTTACAGTAGCCTTTTTGACGTTTTAAATGCATGTATATAATAGTGTTTTACATTAAAAATATATGGATTCATCCATTCATCAACATACTACTGTCTCCGTAACGAGTCCTCGCCTGTAGTTGGATATCCCTGTGCGGTTCAAGTGTAATTGGTTCACCGGTACAACTTATAAAATTGCCCTAAAATGAGCTTAAATGTCTGGTATACTGTAATGTCCTCCAACAAGGGAACAACCACCGTAGAGAATTGGAACATATGTATCTGTAAAGGAAGTATCTTATCATGGTATAAATACAGAATATAAGTATCGTTATTGTTATATGACTAGATTGACCATTATTTGAAAATAAGCATTCTTTTACGTGTTTTATAAGGTTCAAAGAACTGTCGCAGAAATTTAATTTCCTTTGGTGTATACACATGTTATATTTCTTTTTAAAGGATTTTATATTTCTCTGCTCTTTTTCTTCTTGTTGCAACGTCTCCCGTTCCAACATGCTATCGAACTGTGAGGACCACGCCATAAATGTAACCGTTAATTGAAACCCTTTCACAGATTTAAACAGAAATATGTTCATTACAAATACAAAAACACACACACGCAAAAATACAAAATTTAGACGAATGGATGCAATATTGTAACACCTAACAAAACTCTCGACAAATAACGGGATAGTTGCAAATGCATGGTTATACTAAGCATTGTATTAATTCGTGATTAATTTCATTAACTTTACAAAAAGTATTATATATTTGTCACGGGGTATTATTTTACATATTTTTATTTTTATTATTAATTCATATAATGACTATAGTTTCTGTAATCATTGATAATTATATTTAAGTAACGAAAGATCTGACTTCATGTGCCAATAGATAATAGATAATAAATAGAAAATAGATAATGAGTGTGAGTTAAAATGAATGATATCTATCTTGAACTCATCTACAGTTTGTACTGCTAATATATTAAATGATTTAAGCAGTTTTTCATATATATATATATATATATACAAGATGATGCTCTCACTAGAGACCCCAAACAATTGATATAAACGTGTATCTTGTTTAGAAAATGACTTGCTTACCTTCAACGGTGCAAAAAATGGCCTTGTTATAGCGTATGTTGAATCTCCTTCCACATCCAAGCACGCTTGTAGGTGTTTCTCCAAATTTTGGAATACTTCTTCCAACATCAAGGAGTTGATGTATAGTCTCTTTGAGTTGTTCGATTTTGCAGGGTTTTTGCGCCCCCCCCCTTTTCAATAAGCCTGAAAAAGAAGAAAGAAATTGGAAGGAGTAAATTGAATGATTTGGGTGGCCGAATATATTTTTCCGCTACCCATGCCACACGGCAACAGCTTAGTTGTTTGATTTAATGATTTTTGACGGTTACGCCATAATAGTTTTTTTTTTTTTTTTTTTTTTTTTTTTTTTTTAAACATGGTCAATATTTCTTTAAGCAATTTCTATCCTCCTAAAGTTGCTTCTTGTTGCCTCTTCTAACTTTTAACCGTCTTTCATCAAGTTCAGTCGGAATGTCATCCGGAATGCTTTAAATGAATCGTTTTGCCAATATCTATTTACAAATTAGGAACACGGACTATGCAATTGCCAAGATGAAGTGACGCAGAACAACGGAGATCATTGGACGAGTTCATATATTGCGGGGGTTTTATGTTTTGCATTGTTAAAGGTGTGTGTAGTGTAAATTTGTAACACTGGTTGAACTCAGATCCAGAAATATAAAAACCCGTGCTCCAGTCAATTGATCCATGAGAAAGTTACTAGTAAAACAAATATTCAGAGGTGCTCACATTACTAAGCACGTATACTATACGCCGAAGCCGCGTTATACAAATGAATTAGGGAATGCGTAGCAATTTCTGTAGCTGGAGTGTTCAAGAACTGAAGATGCTTCATTCTAGTCTAATCTGGGCCATACGTGTACGTTACTAATAAATGACATACCTCAAAATGCTAGTTTTTTATGATGACCTAGTGTTAGTTGCAACTTTTGAACATAATCTACAGAGAGTTGTGTTTCAATTTAGTTGTATAGCTCAGCAATTAGTACTTTAATGAACCTGGCACCGCAGTCTGAAGATCTATTGTGCTAGATGATGGATGATAGACCATAAATTTTCCGAATGAGTTCAGGGTGCGCCACACGTCCTTCGGCAGGCCATTTTGTGTAGCAACTGTCCCATTAGAATAGGCTATATTTAACAATACCTGACGACCGCTCCTGGAGGTGTCCCATAACCCTAGATGCCTTAATTATTGAATATGAAAAAAGCCTTTAAGAATTTACATGAAAAATAATAGCATGTAAGTTTTATTTAATTTCTAAGGTATATGCGCAAGGAACTTGTTTCCCTTCGGCCCTAATTTAAAGGATCGAATATTTTATAAATACATTGTCATCATTAGCGAGGCTCCTGTTAATAAACATTTCCTTCTACAAAACCGGAGTGAGGAAAATTCCTATACCAAATTATATTTTAAATTTATAATTGACTAAATGGGTTACCTCACATCTAAGTAAGTAGAAAAACATCACCATGAGCAGCAGGTGGCGAGGACCGCTCCAAAGTCACATAGCCGATGTCTCTCTTCCTATGTCTCTTTCTGCCTCTTCTTTTTCTTGACTGCTCGTTCTCCTGCGGCAAGGGGATAAAGATAGAATCAGCAGAGATGACACTTTTAAGGTCACATACATTCGCAAATCAGAGAAGAACTACAAATTTAAAGCATTATAGAAACAAAAAATAAATACATAACTAAGTGGCGTTAACAAAAATCAGAATGGATTCCAATCCTACACCCAAAAATACCATATAATTATAGCCCAGTAGGACAACGAGATGTAGGCCGTACGCAAATGATGGACAGACCAATTTTAATAGGAACTCATAGTGTGAAAACAGAGCATGTCTAATCCACTTGTACATGGTGATTGTTGCTATTATTATTTTACTGGTCTGTTTTTGAAACTATTGTTGTATTATTGTATTATGTCATGATTATTTTTTCTGAATCGTCGTAATCCAAAAATTTGTGCTAAATTAAATCTAAATAAGATACTTGCACAAAGCCAGAAACTTCTTAAATGCTCATAATGACACTGAGATACCCAACGTGAAGTTGTTTGCAAATCGGATGTTAAAATTGATTAAAGAACTAACTGCACTTTAAAAGCTTCAATAATAATCAAACATCGTTTAGAGTTGAAGCTTTCAGACCTTTACTCAACGTGTAAAAAGGGTACGTTAGATTTCACGTACACTATATTTCTAAAATTTAAATTCCAATTTTTGGAATTAAATTCAACAGGGAGCATTTAACTTATTTTTAATTTATAGAGATTCTGAAACATGCCAAAATCTAGCTTCTTGAAGTCATTCAAGTTGATGAAAATTCAATTTTACCTATATGGCTTATCAAAATGGAACAAAGTGGAAGAACAATAAACAAGATAATAAAGAAAACACAAAGAAAACCAAAATAAAATAAAACGTGAGGAAGTTTTGGGAAATCTATAAGAAAACAATTATTTATAAGATAAAAAAATTTGAATGAAAATTCCCATATTGTGAGAAAAACTTACAGCTATCGATCAATTTTGTAACGTCCGTGCAGAACTAAGATCAATATGAATATTGTAAAACATGGCACTATTTCGAATACTTTCATAACACACCCTATGACAAATGAATGGCTTTGTAATAAGAAGAATAAGTTGGCATTTTCTATAAGCAAACCACATCCCTTGAAACAGTCAAGACTCATTCTTTTCCTTGCCTTTAAGGGTGTCAGAACTTTTCCTTTTGCGGTTAATTCTGGTGAGCTAGTGACTTGCGGAATTAGTTGACGTGGAAAGAAATGGGAAAATCCCACGCTTGACCTCCTCTAACGAAAAATTCATGAGCTGCCGTAATCAAGAGCAGTCATCAATCACACGGGCAGTGTATATACAGGTATGAGACCATTATAGAAAATGAGAAATGTTTTGCTGGGGCTTTCCCACATTCTACAGTCCAGTCTGAAAGCATAAACCACAAACATAGCAATAAATTATGCCTAATAGTTATAGCGTTTCGATGCGTTATCTTAGTCATATTAACAGTGTCTTCCACCGGTAATGCTATATTTATTTTTTGCTTCTTTATTGTGTTAAATAGCACCCTACTGCGTTCTGCAGTTTTGGGTGTTTTTAACTTTTATTATTGTAGTGCTATTTTTTTTCTTTGTCCTTTTTTACACTTTTTCTTTCCTTTTTCCACCTTTCTTTCTTCATGCCTCTCTCGCTTTACATTTTTTTTTGCCAATCCTTCAAACTTTCTATAGCTGTATATCGCTATTCACCACTCTGCTAAGTTTATGTACGTTCTTGCTCCTCTAGTAATCTTGCCTTCCTCTCGAAACTTCTAGAAATTTTCCTTTCTTCTCTCAACGCATGATAACACCATTATTTGCTATTCTTTTCCTATTTATCGATACATGGCAGTCGGGTATGTTGACTAGGTCTAGCCTTGCTCGAAGCTATCGTTTGGCAGGTTAGGAATTCGTATTCCATCCTGCCGCAATATCCTTCAGCAAAGCTAACCTACACAATGAATCATTGTAGTGTAATTTTCTTTACATTTACCTTTAACTGTCTTGCAATGAACTTTTAATTTTATTTGTGTGTAGGATCTCAACTGGGTTTATAGTTATTAAGATTCATTTTGAAGCCGTTTACTTCACGAATTCTTCATGCTTTGGTTGTATGCGAAAGAAAATCATTATTAGGCATGCGATTATTTTGAGTTACTTATATCAATTGTAACTCGTACGTACAATTAAATTAATATTTCATTCATATACGATTTAAATTAGGAATATGTTATTCAAGTGTATATTTTGGAATAATGAATATTTGATGCACACTCAAATGAATTATATTGAAGATGAAGATTAGTAATGTTTCATAAAATTGTAATATATTTTGTTACTGGTAAGTTCGATAAACATATTATGTATTATGTTTAATACTTACATTTGTCTACAATACTTTGTACTAAAAGTCGACCTTTCAAGAAACAGCTACAATCTATGTATTGGTTTCCTTGCCTAGTTCTTTTCTTGTGCATATTCATTCCTGGCATTTTCTTCTTCTCTTCTCTACCCGTTTTGCTTTCTGCTTCACTTACTTTCTTTATTTTACCCCGTTCTCTTTTATCTTTCTTTAATTTGTTCTGTTTTATTTGCCAAAATTTTTTCTCTCTTTCTTATATGCCCTTAAATCTCTCTTTTTTTCTTTAAATAGTTTATACAAGTCTTCCTTCTGTCCTTTTATTTCAAACATATATACATTTTTATTCAACTGTAGAAAAAAGCCCATTACAAACTTGCAGTTATGGAGCGTGGAGGGCCACAGGCGGAAATATTCACAGTCCAAATCTATGAGAAAATTGCCAGTATGTAAGAGCTCTGCACGGGATCGAGTCAAGCCTGCAGGCTAATGTCTGACCCGATGTGTGAGCAGGACTTGATATGCATTTGTTTGGTTCGGGCTGGGCTCAAATCTTAACGCTCTATAAATGAGCACATTATTATTATTATTATTATTATTATTATTATTATTATTGTCGTTGTTTTGTTGTTGTTGTTAATGAAGATAGGTAATAGTAGTACAAGAATAAGATGAAGAAAGAACAGAAGAAATATAATTATAATATTTTCCTTGAATATGTAATTCTTGTGCTGTAAAAAGGTTTTATCGCTGTTTGTTGCAAGTGTCATCATATTTGATTTTCCGCAATTATTAAGATTGTCATAAAAAGTTGGGGTGAGCTTTTATTTAATTCAGCGTGGATTGCAGATAATGAGATCTGCACTACAGAAGGAAGATTGTTATGTGGTCAAGTTTGAAAACGTTAAATACATTCTACAATATTGTTTACTTTAAATACAAGTGCTCTATAAAGTTGGAAATCGTATATTAAAATTGTTTTACTTACTATTGTATTGATGAAAATGCATTAATTAAGATATATATTTTATATTAACTAATTTAAATTGGGTTGATCTGATAAAATAATTGTTTTGCTCATTGTTAACAAAAAAGACTTTAACGTAATTCTATGCACTCATTTTAAATTATATTAATTCCATTACAGAATAGATGACTTTTTAACACAAACATTTCTACTCCATTCACCGGTACTCCCGGCTAGGAAACGTACTGACATGTCGCAGGATTTGGTAGTGGAGAGATTTAAGTATCAAATATTACGGAAGGAGGAAAGAAATACGAATACAATGCTCCTAAATTTATTTAATAAACCCCAGCGTATTAACAGAAGTACTATAGAAGATAATGAAAAAGTTCCCATTGAAATTATAATTATAAAAAACATTTAACATTTGAAACTCTTAATTATTAAATTGTAATAATCTTACACGGTAAAGCAAATTCATTACCATCGAATAACAACCACACACTCAGACATACATTTTATATATAAATATAAACAATGCCAAAATTACCTTAATTTACCAATTTGCCTATTTCCAAAATAGAAAAATAAACTTCGAAATATATCGAATACCTGGGTCACTGAAGCAATGGTAAAGGAGTTCACCTCTTTCGTCGGTCTTGGTGGTGTAGTGGTAACCATACTGGCCTCCTAAACTTGCCTCCGGTTCAAACCCGGCCAGGACCGATGGATTTTTTCGAACGTAAAAATCCTAAATATGGCCTCCTTCGGAAGAGAAATAAAGCCCTAGTTCCCGTGTCGTACATTTACGGCACGATAAAGAACCTCAAGCCAGAAAGAAGAGGCCTCTGAGCAAAATTTATCGGCCGTTTCACGCCCTGAATTGAACGGTACGCTGATGACCTAAGATGTTAAGGAGAGTCGGCAAATAAACTAAATTAAAAAAAAAAAAAAAGAAAAGAAAAGAAAAGAAAAAGAAAAGGGACCACGTTGACCTCTATCTAAAATGAAAAATTTTCGATAAGTACTTCAAGTTTGCGCTGTTCACATCTAACGTATTAGAAGCAACACAGACCAAACCCGCCGGAAGCGACAAGAAAGGATAACGTCACAGGTTAAAACCGAATAATACTCAAGCTGGCCAAATGCTCTGCCCAATGAACCTTAACCACGATTTTAAAGAAAAGTATGTAGTAATGAATGTCCTAAGGGCGAGGAGGGTAAAGAAAGAGAAAATAAAATGTCAAAACAGAAATATTAATTCGGTCGCCTTAAAGGTTAAAGGATATCTGAGCAATTTAAAATAATATGTGAACAATAATGTGAATTTAAATTTTTGTTTACACAAATACTTTGCTTTTATGCAGGTGACGTGTGAACTGTTGTTTCGTGTATAATTACACTATGTTAATTCTAAAAAAATTGCTGAATACGTTTTAGCCGGTAAAGGAGAAATATTAGTCCAATCAGCAAAATCTGTGATAGTATGTTCAAGGAACATATGAATGATAGTGTGTAATACAATTTTTATGTAAATCTAAAGGTATGCATATTTTCCTTCTGTGTGAATAATGTACAAACTAATATTTTGTGTACAGCTACACAATTTATCCTTAACACTTGTGTAAACCATCACTAGAGGAAAGTCAAAGAATAAAATTCAACCAATTAAAAGGAGATATTTGCTGCACAGAATCTGAAGAATCATTTTATAATTTATTGCAAACTAGAGACAATTGAACTAACTAGTTCTGCATTTGTCTGTTTTTGTTCCTTATAATTCTGGAGCAAATAAACATTTGTGACCGAGTAATTTCGTCCACAAGTAGCATCTGAGACTCAACTTTGAAAGATCTCTGTTCCATTACCTGTATCGGATAACTATCTATAGATTCTTTTAATTTTTCTTAATTTGGGAAATCAATTATCGGAACATTTCTTACTATGAGCCCCTAAAGAAAATTTAATTCACTTAAAGTGTCAGGTACCGATAATATGGAAAGGCAGCAGCACAAATAAAAAGTCATCTGTCTAATGGAAAGTTAAGTGATTACTACCTCAGTTTTCACGTGTCCAGGAGCGAACAAATGCCATAAAATCAATTCATTTACAACGAAAAATATCTTGTCTTATAAATAAATAAATGCAACTTACAAATTGAAATGGTTTTTATATCGAGTCAGTAAACATGAATAAGGTAAATTTTGTGCTTATTAAATATTCATTTTGTGAACTCCTGAATTTCAGAAATGTATGGAACAGGTACCTGTATTTCTCTATATATTCAGCAGAGCTACATTTCGTCTTTCTAAAGCACGTAAATATTCTACAGTTTAAACTGAAGAAACGGACTTTTTAAGCATAGACCCTCCCCTAGACAAAAAGAATAAGAGAGCACTCTCTCAAAGCGTTAATTTGTCTACTTTCTGCTCGGCTCAGCCCTCCATTCACGGCATGTCTCTTCGTGAGGCTCTTACAGTCTTTATCTTCACTCTTGTCAATACCAGTCACTTCGAGTTCTCCATGCTGATAGTTGAGCGGTTAAAAGCAGGACTAGTAATGAGGGCACGAATTATTTCATTTATTATTTTTTGCAAGCTAAAATAATATTTAGTATATGCATAATGATACAGCTTCAAATTGCAAATATTTATTTGAATTTTAAGACATTTAAGCTCACAAAGAACCCTAAAGTTAAGTTTATTTTCAAAATAAATAGGACATTAATAATTATTTTAAAAGAAGAAACAATTATATTTCATTTCTGTTTTTCGCTTTAAAATATTTATTTAAGTGGCTAAGTTTTGAAATCAAAGATGATTAATTTACGTTTTTGTGTTTGAGCACAAATACCTTAAAATTTAAATATATGTTATTGTTGTATATTAAACACTAATTATACTTGCATAATCTAACAAATTCAAATATAAATAACTGAAAAAGTTCTTACGGCCCACCCCCGATGAAATATAATTATAATTTGTTTATGTAAGATCAGTCATCAAATTTTGGCAATTTAATTAGTATATATATAAGTATATATATTAGTATATATATATATGTATACATGTGTCATAAGTATTACCTTTGACGTAGGAACTGAAGAGAGAGAGAGAGAGAGAGAGAGAGAGAGAGAGAGAGAGAAAGTTCCTCTGGTGTTAACTGCCTGCGGTAATTTGGAGGCCGAAAGGGCCACATATCTTTACAATGGGGAGGGCTGCTATATGTAGACTCTTCTTCTTACTGCAGGGTTAATAAGCCGAAGAATTTTTATACCGTTTGGGTCTTTGACCCCGACAGGCTGTCGTATCTTTAATATAATCAATACCAACCAATGCCAACAAAATATTTTAAAACTTTCAAAAAAAAAAAAAAAAAATAGCCAATGGCAGGTGTAATAGGTGAATTTGAACCAACCAGTGAGAATATATGTTTGAACTTTTAAAGGGGTTTTTGGCGTCTTATAGCCAATGATTTTTAATTTAATATATATGTAGACGTCGGTACCACTGGGGCATTCAGTTCACAGAAGCAGTTCGGCTCAATTTGAACATCTACTCGCGGGAAGTACATTCAGTTTTCATTCGCCAGTTCGACACGCGCCAAGATACACGCATTTCGCAGAACTCATTATAAGTTGAACTTCAGTTTTATGCTCCGCGGCACTCGTCTGTAAGTTTCGCACGCGGCAACTAAGTTTATATTCAACGTAGCCAAGTCAATCACACGCAGAGAACGCGAGAAATTTTGGACATAATAACATACCAATATATATTATGTCGCAACGCGTGCACACTATTGAGCTCCTCTCCCGGTCCTGTTAAGTACCAATCAACAAAATAGCAGATTTCATCCTGAGAAAATGTTGCTATTGAAGCGTAGGCAACAAAATCGAAGCGACTAATAATCAGTCTACTAAATCCCCTTCATCACAACATGAGGCCACTCGACGTCAACAACACATCGCTTCAAGATTGGTGCTCTACCTGGGGCCGATAAACTATCTCATAATTTTGCTCACCAACGTGGCTGCCCCAACATACCTAACCGTTTCATAATTCAACGACCACACATCTCACGACAAAATCGCTTAATAATTCTTATTATTAGACCCATGCTTTTGTCCGCTTAGCCAACAAAGCACACTCTAAGCAGACATATTTATGACATAATTTGGAACATGAACTGAAAATGGCATCTCGTGAATCCAACGTCAGTGATTCGGAAAAGAGGATTGTAAATATAAAAACAATTATTTTATTTTGGACAAGCCTATAAATGACTTTTCAAACCTAAAAATCCGATTCCATTTTGTAATTATTATAAATGTTTATCTCTTATAGTTCGTTCTTCTTCTTCTTCTTCTTCTTCTTCTTCTTCTTCTTCTATTATCAGCATCATCATCATCATCATCATCATCATCATTATTCCTTCTGTCTTCTTGTGTATAACATATATAATCTTATTTTTGGTTTTTTATCTAGTATAACTTTTTAATTTCCATAGCTTATCGAGGAGACAAGAAAAGTTTAGAGAAATAAGAAACTAAATAATCCATCTCTTTCTATTGGAAATTACTGGCGCCTGAAGTAATTTGGAAGTTTTCTACCCGAAATAAGAAAGCATCCAGAGAAGTTTCATTCACAACATCCCTTAAATGTTTCGAAAGAGTACAACAAGCATCTATTTCCACTGAGTCACAGTGAAGTTTTACAGTTTCGGCAGTTTCGTGTTTGATTTTACAGATGTTTCTGTTATTTCTCTATTACGATCCAAAATCTTAGATTTTAAACCAATAGTGATTCACTTTGAGTCTTGGTATTCGATGCCACATTTTCTGTTAACTTTCTTCAAACACAGAAAGCGCATTATATTTCATCCTCACATGTCTTTCTTTCTTAACTGCTTCTCACACCAAAAGTACTACATTGTTTCTACTCGCACCATATGCTATATCTGATGTACAGCTCTACTACAGGCAGATGAAGTTGTAATTGCTAACAATTAGTCTAGGTATATTTGGTGAATGAGATACATTTTTAAATTATTCATACATATATGTGAGGGAATGTAAGTATATAATTTTACATTGTTCTCTTTTTGTTTATTTTAGACATTTAAAATGTTTATATATATTGATTATTTTCCCCTTTATTTATTGATTTAATCATATATTGTTTATTTCTTAATAGTTAAATATTGGTTTGTGCAGTTTCATGTATTTCCTGGTTTATTCGGAAAGCACGAACAGTCCCAGAACCCATGTGACATGGATAAGATAGATTTGTAAAAATGTATTTTGTAAACAAATACACCATTACTACTACTACTACTACTACTACTACTACTACTACTACTACTACTACTACTACTATTACTACTACTATTACTACTATTACTACTACTACTACTACTACTATTACTACTACTACTACTACTACTACTATTACTACTATTACTACTACTACTATTACTACTACTATTACTGCTACTTCTACTACTACTACTACTACTACTACTACTACTACTACTGCTACTGCTACTGCTACTACTACTACTACTACTACTACTGCTACTGCTACTGCTACTGCTATTGTGCTACTGCTGCTGCTACTATTACTACTACTATTACTACTATTACTACTACTACTACTACTACTACTACTGCTGCTGCTGCTAACGAACAGAAAATAATTACATTATTTAATTTGCTATCCATATTAGTCACACACGGTAAAGGCTGTTTTATACCTAAAAAGCAAAATTAAATCTTTATGGAAAAATATCCTTTTTTTTTTTTGACAACATGAACTTTTTTTATAAATTACACTTAATTAGACCTGTACATGTATCTATCATTTGTTTTATGTACGATTATTTATTCAAATATCCATAGTACCGATCGCATAGCAATATGCTTTCTTCACATAGGTGTCAAGATTAACACACGATATAAGAAGAATATCGCACATAATTAAGTCAACTGAAGATACGTAACAAAACAATGGAAGAAAGGACAGACTGTAAACTAATGTTGTTGAAACTCTTGCAATCCTGTACTTCATAGCTTCATAATGAGCGAAAAAGGCGAAAATAAATGTCATATAGGAAATAAACTAACGATATGCTTTACAGATGATACGGTTTTTATAGTACATAAGAAGATTTACAAAAAAAAAAAAAAAAAAAGAAAGAAAAAAGAAAGAAAGAAAGAAAGAAAGAAAGAAAAGAAAAAAAAACATTAAGATATACAATCAGAAGTCAAGATATTACAAATATGTTACTAAATCATTGAATAGATAAACAGCAGATTAAAGTGCAATAACATATCAATGTGATTAAAACAACTTTCATTAAGTTAACAGAACGCTGACGCGAGCAGTATTAAAGAAATGCAGGAAAATTGCCCTTGTGTATGGATTAGTACTCGTCATTCCATTATGGAAGTGGGTAATTTCATAAACAGATAGAAGAAATGTATGAAATATGAACGCGTGCAGTTTCAACATTTCCTTGCCGCTATGGGTAATTATATAACGTTTTAGGCACATTAGAATTTATTTACACTGTCTTAGTCACACCACGAATTCTTCGATAATCAATGTTTGTTGTCACGTTAATTATTTTGAGACTCATGACAAACATAAGTTTCAGAGCTCAATTAAAAATTGTAAGCAAGTGGCGGATTCGATGCAATGAAAGAACGATGTCATATTTTCTACTTTTACTATAATCACCTAAGTGGTTTGACTTACCTTTTTGATCTTCCTGAAAACATGCAGTAATTTTATTAGCTTTTATTCCAAGTGGAACTGTGTAGATATTTAAATTAAATAAAATTCAACTGAATACATTTTTTAAAAATTACCTTTTACTACTATTTCTGTATCAATCATGTCATATTTGTAATGAGAACTTCTTTTGGGAGGCAGTGAGATAATCGAATCGAACCAGAGTTTCTGTTCCAAGAATAACTACGAAGATATCTGTAATTGAATATTTAAAAACTAATGAACATTTGATATCATAATAACAGTTTATTTATTTTAATACTGTATTTAAAATGAACTACAAATTTACTCTTTTTATTTATTATTTCATTTAAATAATATTATTTAATGTTTAATTATAGTAATTTATTGTACATTTGCAATTAAAAACAGTTCTATGCTGTGATTTTCAGGTTTTCTCGATCCCTGGTCGAATCGAAGCAGAGATTTTAGGAATAAAAATGAAGGTAGGGGAAAAAGCTATCAGTTTAATTTTTGAGCGCTATGCTTTAAAACTATAAATTAAGTTATATTCTATTGATAAATAAGGAATCAATGAGATCGTACTTTGATTGAAAGGGTGCAATTATCACTGTTGTATTTTTACTGCCGACTCCAGTGTAACCTGGCTAGTCACCGCAGCGTCATTCATCAGATAATTGAATAATCCAATCCTTTAAAGGAATATTTCAAAGATAAGCGTGTAAATCAGAGCTGACATGCATTACTGTAAGTAAATCAATTAATAACTGTATTATGTATAGAAAATACTCATATAAAGTTATATAACTCACAGATAACTCAGTTGACTACAGCACTCATGATTGTGAGCCCAAATTTGATACAAGTGGTAATAAAATCAGGATTGTCGGCTCTACCCCGAAACTCACCCGTTTCTACGGTTTCTTTACCCCAGCATACTTCACTGCCTCCCCCCCCCTTCTCTCTTATAATCTCATTCATATTCTCATTTTATTAAAAAGCTTCTTGTTGGCGGCCACTGCCCATTCTCGTAAACTGACACATTTGGTTGCGTACGAACGATGGTTGTTAGGCATTATGGACCGGTGAGGTGGAAACGGAGGGAGTCTAGAATTCCTTTATCTCATCCCATTGCACACTAAGGTTGGCATAATGCAGATGCGTTATTTAGAAGCTGTCCACCCTTTTTTTTTAACACAGAGCAATTGCACAAGAAAGGAATATGCAAAAAGTAGAACACAGAAGCATTGGACACAGACTTTTGGATATTTCTGCAGATTTGTGTTTTTGTACATATGAAAGAGCAGGTTAAGAAGTCTACTAGTCCAAATTTTACATTTATCATTTTTGATGGAGTTCATTGAGAAAACTTTGTTTTTCACACTTTTTTTTTTCTTCTTCATAGCAAATCTCTATGGTCCTTGTAAAGTTCTATGCTCTGATAGAAGTTGAATATTGCCTTGAGTTTTATGAAGACAAAACAAATAAAACATAATTTCAAAAACCAAAATTTAATATTCAAGCAATACTTTTAAGGACCAGCAGCATCTCCAAAATTTCTCCACTGTGACTGAGGTATTACAATGGATAGGTAGCTAGGGATACTAGATTGAGCAATTCGTATATTATTTGGGTAAGAAGTTCATAGCCTAATTATTTCCTACCCTAAAGTTTTTACTTTAGTCTCAAAGTAAAAAATCTGACAACTTGAGTTATAGAGGCAATTTGACTTGTTATTTTATTAAACGCTTATGCGATAATTTTGCTCCATGGTAGTTTCTAGGTTGTAATAGATAACAACATGTATCTTGTTTCTGTGATGTTTATCTAGACTCTTTAGGAACTAAAAAAATCAAAAAGATCCAACATATGCAATAATTGCGCTACAGTCTCATTCATTTGTTTACTAATGTAAGTAATCTCTGCATATCAAATAAAAGATCACCGACTTCTTTCAAACAAGTTTCAATGTTTAAAGTTAATAAAATAAATTAAAATATTAATAGATTTAATTTAATTAAAGAAACTAAATTTTCATTTTAGATTTTTCGGAGTACTTTCAAATGTTGAAATAAAATTAAATAGCAAAAATTTTTGTTCTTTAAGCATCTTAATATTTGAGGTTAGGTGCTCTTTGATCAACATGTTCGTTTTAGTAATATATGAAAATTCTTCAAACAAAAGTTGATTGACTTGAAGGGAATGTGATGTTTTTAATAGCTGTAGGTGTCCAGGATATTGAATGTCAACTTCATTATTTTAAATGAATTGCTATACTAATACAAAAGTTACAGATCGAATGTAAACATTAGGCTCGTATATTTCCTTTGTGTATTTTGAAAGAACAATTGACTGTGCCACGCCTTTGCAATCTGTAATAAAAACATTTGAAGACTGGAGGAATGGATAATAAAAGGTGGCAACTAAGAAAAACAGCAATCGATGCAGTGAACGTTTTAGCAGCTGTAGCGTCAGTAGGAGACAAACCGAAAGTGAGAATGGGAATAGTGAACTCTGGGATTAGTCCACATGAAATTCAACACACAGCATTGCCCTCGCTTTACAACATGTATCAATGCCCAAGGTCACCATGTGAAGTAATTCAATCACAGAAATGTTTGATTTGTTTCTTGATATAAAGTATTGTTCCTCATTTCAACGAGTTCGAATAAACCTCAAATGTATGAATTATATATGTCTTGTAGCGGGAGATTCAGATTGGATTCCTGCAGAAGTAGGGGTTTTATGAACTATTACAGTTTAACTGTTTATTAATATGTCTTTTCTATGTATGTAATTTACTATCATATAATAATAATAATAATAATAATAATAATAATAATAATAATAAAGAATGTAATATGTGCGTGAAAGCTGAAAAAAGTATATATGACCAAGGGAAATATATAAATTTGATGTCATAAGTTTATCATGCTGAAAACTGTATCTTCGTCACGACTATCTGGAGTCATTTGTATTCGCACGAGAGCTTTCTGTTATAGTCGCTGTTAAAAAGTCCTTGAAGTGAACAATGTAGGCAAGTAGCTAAATTTCGTTCTGAAGAAAACAGCCCCTAAAAAGAGAAATCTTTTAAGGACAAAGTATCTACAAACGCAGGGAAGAAGGAGAATTTCAGCCACTCAGGAGTCCTGCTTCTAGAAGGTTCCGAGAATCGTGCTGTTAAGACAATAAAAAGATAGGACTTAAGACGCGTCTAGAATGTTCTTAAATTTGAATTCTCGAAAAGTGACGCGTTAAGAAAAGATCACTAGTTCAGCTATGAGTTTGCAGCCGATAGTTGTGAGTTTGCAATCGTCAGTCACACAATTGAGTCAGGCAACAGACAGTAATCAGTTACGAGTTGTAGACAGGTGGAGAGAAATCCTGGCGACTGTCGAACAATAATATTGGTGCGTGAGTGAGGTACATTTAAGCGAAAACCATCTAGTTAAATATAACAGCAGTGAAGGGATGTTGAGTGTCTCGCCAAAGTAACGTACACAGAAACGTATAATCTGTTTAGTCACTAAAAGTAATAGGGGATGGCCAATAAAGTGAAATCGTGACTATGAACAAATTCATGGAAATATCTTTAAACTATTCCTTACAAGTGGCTCAGACATATCCGTAACCTCGAGTGAGTTTTGTAATAAATGTCTCGCACTGTGAAATTGATACCGTTATTCGACAATCTTCAATCTATCATCCTTTCCTCCACTGTTGATTAAATCCAGGAAAGCTCTACATTCAACCTTGAGAAGAACACACCTCCAATAGCGGCCGGATACGGTGTATAGAACATCAACATAGCCGAGGCATCTACAGAAATTCAATCTTTCCCTGTGGAGACGAACCACCATCTTAATTGAATTCTCTATCATTAATAACATCATGTTTTGTAACAATCAGACAAGACGACCGCCGCAGTCTTCAAACGCTCTATTAAAAGGCAAACAATCAAACATTTAAATAAATTTAAAATAACGAAGACGACTTTCATATACCCCTGACGCTTCTACTAATAAAATGCTAACATAAAACGTTATATCGCTCTTCAAGCCCAGCAGCTTTTATCTGAAGAATGTTTTTCTATCACTAATAAGACCTGTTTAAAGTGCCTCACTCTGTGGTATTAAAAGATCATTCAGACGCCAACTGCGGGAGACGTACCTCAAAGTTAAAATTATCATCTTACTTGTTATCCATTTTTTGCAATAAAATAAAATTAAGTAAAATAATTTTCCCTACACTCTTCTGTGCGTTCTTTATTGTTCATACTCATCCTTGACGCCATGCATCCATTGTTTCCATGCTTGTCCTATTCTCCACATTCCATTCCAATATCATCTTCGGAATTCTTTCTTTTCCCACATCACTTCAAAAATCTTCCTTAAACCATTTCAATAATATTCCTTTCAAATTTCATAAATTCTCTAATTCTTTGAATTGTTAAGTTTTTCTCTTCTCGAAGTTCTTGCTGCTCTTCGCCAATAGTTCATTTCTCTAGCCAATAATTTATTACATATATTCTGTCTAATGTGTAACATTCAGTTCCACATAACACAACTCTTTGGATCAATGAGTTATAAGTTAGTCTTTTTTATTTATTTAAAATATTCTTACTCCAGAGGATTCAATTTCACATGATAATTATTTTCCTTCCCTCGTTTGTTCTATTTTTTCTATTTCATATTAATATATTTACCGAAATAATTATGGTTTCTATTGTATTTCTGCAATAATATATTATTACAAATATATTGGATGCATGGGGTCATTGACCGTACAAGCTTAAGTATGTTTCATACACAATTAGAAAAGAGAATATATTTAATACAACAATAATAATCAAATAATAATAATAATCAAATGAAATAACGGTACTTACAGATATATAGTGGAAATAACTTACATATTATTTACAATTACATTTCATAGAAAGTAAATTGCGTCTAGTTTCGAGCACTCTGGTTAGGAAAATGCCTACATTCAGCCTATTAATGTGATCTGCAATCATGTCCTAGCACGCCAATCGACCTTTAACTGCCGTAACATTTTTCTTGGAAACATGTTTTTCTCAGGTGCTCCCCAGTAAGTGCACTAGGCCAGAATATGTATCCATTTCTCCTTACCTTCACAAAATGGGCAGGTTCTCCTACCAAAATTATCCGTTGTTTCTTGAGCCTTCCAACTTTCCAGTTTAAATTCATGTCATTCCTGATCTTGCCCTTTTCCCTAAAACGAGTATATATAACTCTTTACTCCAGGTTAATTTCATTTCATTTGAGAGGCTCAAGCGTACTTCCGCTTTACTCTGCCTCGAATTCCTGCCTGCTGATTTCTCGGTTTCAATCCTTGTTCTAATCTTCATCTATGCATTTTTATTATTTTAATTATCTCTTCATATTGAACTCAGCCCAATTCCTCCTCAAAATGTGGATTGGTTCCCCTGCATTAGTCTAGGTCAATATTTCACCATCCTAATTTTACTGTGAACCGCATCTTCTTAGCAATCCACTCCATTAAGACCTCAATTTGACGTTCCTTTGGATAACCGGAGAACGCTTTTCCAAAAATAGACTTGAATTTTATTTACATATAAAAGTGAAGGTAGGTGTTGGGTAAATGCAATTAAAAATGAGTTAGAATGCTAAATATACTGATACTAAGAGAGGAAATATCACTGTCTTGAGAAGACCTCATACAATACTCTTTAATGCATGTTTAATCACTTCTTTAATATAATATATTGGCCATCCCCTACTCAACATTGCATTTCGTTTGTGCCTTCAATCAGTATAGGACTCTAAATGTTTAAAATTTACCATTAGAAGAAATAATAGTGATTATGATGATGATGATAATAATAATAATAATAATAATAATAATAATAAAAACCACGTATTTAATTTCAAAAAGGTGCTTTATGTTAGCATGTTTAAATCAAATAATAAGTATCTTCATAAATAAATTGAAGTCAGATCAAATTTGTATCGCTGTATATGACTTAACCTAGATAGTAGATCGGACTGTGAAAACACATACATACACATGCTCGATGAAGTCACCTTCCAGATTTAGTTCTCGGGCCTTGGCCAATTTGGCGTGCGTGTGCATAACCTTGCAGCGGCTGAATATGTTCCAGAAGGTGTATTAAACGTATTTGCATTTGGAACAAACCTTATGTTACAGCATATAGAAATATAATACTTGTTCACACGATACTATATCAGATCAAGTGTTTACAGGTGCAGCTCTGGCCACGCGTATTAAATTCACGGCAGTGTAATAGCATCTGAATGAAATCACCTCATGCATCCAAGTGAGATGTGATGTTATAATACCAACCTGCAGATATTATGTATGTATTTATTAACTGCGATTGGCCTTGAAGAATAATGAAAATACAATTATTATTTACAGCAAAATATTTATACATATTTAAATGCAAGTTAGCTTAATTAAATAAAGTTAATCTAACTAAAACATGTAAATCTAGTTAGATATCAACAAACACTTCAAATTAATTGAATATATATTAAATTAATTTTATAGGTGTTAACTTAAGTAAATACATTTAACCTAACTAAAACGTGTTAAACAAGTTAAATACATCAAACTAATTAAGCACCTGTCATTTAAGTTTAAAAATATTAAATGTATTTATTACATAATTTCACCGTATTAAAATGCCAAATCTAGTTAAATAGACATTAACCTAGTTAAATATCTCAAACTAATTCAACATATTTCAATTTTACAATATTAACTTAATTAACTACATTTAATCTAACTAAAGATATGTTAATGTTAAATATACATAAAACTAATTGAATACCTCAAACTAATTAAATACATATCAACTTAGTTTTGCATATATTGACTAATTAAATACATTTCAGTAACTAAAAGCACGTTAATCTAGTTAATACACATCACCTAATGAAATACGCCAAATTAATTGTTGTTGATTTGATGCTGTTTAACATCTCAGGTCACCAGCGTCCCATTCAATTCAGGGTGCGAAAAGGCGATAAATTTTGCTCATAGGTCTTTCAGGCTTGAGGTTATTTTACATTCCATAAATCTACGACACGGGACCCACGGCATTACTTCCCTTCCGAAGGATTTTAGCGCCCGAAAATTCGAGTTCAATCCTGGCCGGGATTGAACCCGCGATCTTGGGTTTAGGAGGCAATCATTACATCTAACTAAAGCATGCCAATCTAGCTAAACACGTTAAACTTATTAAATAAATCAACATATTGACTTAATTAAATAATTTCATCTAACTGAGACACGTCAATCTAATTAAATATGTATCAACTTTATGCATGTGGATTTTAATACCACACGGATTTTAATTACATCAGAAAAAGCTATTCATTTGTGAACAATTCCCAGAAAGAAGAGGAATTTGGGGGAAGGTAGAGAAATAAATTACTTTGTTCTTTAAGTTTATTTTAGACAGAAGTAGCTCTGGGGTTCATTTACCAATTAAATTGTTATAAAAAACAATATATTTCGTGCAAACCACATTGCCATGGAACACCACCAGTTTTTTGCAGTAGCGTTTGACGTCTGTTTTTATTACTGTGGCATCACAAGCAATGGTTGAAATGAAATATAAATTGGAAAACTGTTTTTTTTAAATAGAGAAAGAAAGCTTTCTAGGCTTAAGTTTAAGCTACCACCAAAGCATTTGCCATTAATGAAAACTGAGGAAGACATAGGAAAAAAAAAAATCAATCAAAGAAGAAGCTTCAGGCAGAATTCGAAAAACAGATCTACCGTTCATGATGTAGCCTCTGCTATTGCTCATTTGACCCACTAAAGTCCGCTAGAGACGATTACATAAGCGTTTTCTCCCTAAAGTTGCCGGTTTGTGCTACCCGCAAACTTTTAAACATGTGATTTCCTAAAACTGGTGCTAGATGCCTTTTTGCCCAAAAAAATCTATACGCGACTTCTATGTTGAAGATGGTGTTTACATCTGAGGATATTATCTGTAGGGGTCTTGGTTTGCAGCCTCACGAAAACGTTTATATAATTATAGAGAAATAGTACACATTTTAAGGATAGTAGTCATAATATATATATATATATATATATATATATATATATTATGGGTAAAACACTGCAGTTATTTCAATATCGTCCCTTTACTTCTCTCAGGTTTTTTTTCTCAACACTTCATTATTTTTTAAGCTTTCATAAAACAGATATTACCTTCTCTAATAATTCATACCAGCATTCAGTTAAAGGACTGACGATTATGCTACAACAACTGTTTACTGCTAAGAGAAATGACGATTATCGTTGATGGAGAATGCCTGCACGAAACCGTTATTACTTCAAATGTATTGTTATTTTATCACAATCTTCGTTTCTCTTGGCAGTAAACTATTGTTGAATGGTAGGATGATTGTTAAATTTCATGTGAACTCGTGAAGTACTTGATAAAAACGATCTTGTGCTAATTATGTGAACAAGCAGCATAAATGTAGTTTATTGCATATTCTGTACTAACTATTTCCTTCCAATTTTACATCCCATTATTGATACCCATTGTTGATATATTTAACTGTAGTTATTGATGATATTGGTTTACTAGAAGTTCAGTAATTATTTTGTGTTAGTAAATGTTTTAACATTTTATTTAGCAAGCATATTTTTATTCATAATGGATATCATATCTAAGAAGAGAAGTAAGGTCATAACCCACCATGAATTAGTAATATGACTCAGAGCCAGATATCAGCTGAATGTAATGCATGTTTGGGTGCTGTTAATAATACAGTTAGAAGGAAAAATGAGATGGACCAATTTCATCTCATAGGAAAGTACGATGTGGCCGATCGAAAAATGTCCAGGAAAAATGATGCCTATCTTTATTAGAACCATTAAAATTAATCCTGAAAAGAAGAGTTTTGATTTACAAAAATATTTTCTGATGAAGTGCAGGGATTGAACTCTCGCATGTAAGGGGCAGCGATGGAAAGAAAATTTCGCCAAATAGACGTAAAGTTTCCACAAAAGGAGATGTTTTGCGACTGTCTTGCATTCACAGGCGCTAAATGTTTGATTACTATTGACGAAATGGTGAACAGCGACAAGTACATCGCAGAAATGAAGAGATTGGCAGAGGAACTGAACATTGGAACGGCGATTTTCCAGCAAAACTTGCCCTATTATTTGCACTGAAGAATATTAGACTTCATGGCGAAAAATGGTTTTCAGTGTTTGAACTAGTGTGGAAATTCACAGGATCTCAAATATACATAGAAATGGACGACTGTCAAGAAATGGATGAGGAAAATGAACTGCACCAACAAAGCTAAAAATATTTGTGTTGTCACAACAGTATAGTTTAATGGGCAGAAATAAGTGAAATATGCAATGAAGAAACTCATTGGCTCTGTGGCCAAACTAGTGAAAATAGTAATTAAGTACCTTCCTAACCTTCCTCCATATAGTTCTTGTTACCTTGACCTGCTAACCAAATATTTCCCAACTTGATGATTTCTAACCCCTTTCTCACTGTGAAGGCCCATGTCTTATTGCCTTCCAATTTAAGCTGCTCCTTAAAGCAGATTGCTCTAATTAAAGATTGATCTCCTAGAATAATTTTCAGCTAATAATTTCTCACTATAAGCCCCAAATTCCGTTTTAATTCTGCAGTTCGCCGTACCCCTCTCTACTCCCAAAATCCCATTGAAATACTTTCTAACCTGATTCATATTCTCTGTTTTCTCCCACCCCCAGATTTCCGCGGGATCTGACCAGGACCCCATAAACGGTTTCCAGTAAACCTACCCCAGATCTGGAATTCTGCTGCGTGTAATGTAGAGTTCCTATTTAAATTATTTTGTTCTGGGTCATCTTTCTAAAAATTGTCTAATTAGCTTTTCTGCACTATAGATTTACAGTTTAGAAGTTAAAATAATAAAGAAATAAGTGAAGTCTTACCTTGCTGACTTTTTATGAATTCTTTATATAAACCGCTCTTCTGAAAATATTAATAAACCAATACGGGAACTGTTATCAGGAGATAAACGCTACATAGGATGAAGGATGAGATACTTGTGAGGTTTTTGATAATGGAAGATAGAAAGACAGTGTCTTTTTGTAAGACCCATCTTTGTTGGTAGGAAGATTATCCTCTTTCCCTGCCAACAATTTGTTAAGGTACAATCTACTCCAATGAAGCTTGTTTCGTTGTCTGAAGATAAGAGCAAATCACCAGCACAGGATGTCTGTTACAACGAGATAAGAAACTAATTCCTCTCCATCACAGTCGCTTCCATTGTTGGAGCAAACTAGCTTAGCCCCTTGGTGCAAATAAAAGTAGTGGAAAACCGGACGTTAAGGGAACTTTTTTGTAAAATACGGTAATAGATTCCGTTGCAACCACTAGAAGTAACACTGAGTTTGCCGTTGGTCGTGCGAGTTTATTCCAGACCAAAAGTTTCTCGGAGCAATCTATTTTTAGACTTGCGTTCTATGGTAATCATGCTTTCTGTAGTGTTTATATATGGGAAGAGTTAGTTCGGAAATATATTATAGGTGCATTTCTATGAGGCTTGTGGGGAAAATTCTATGTCTATTCTAAAAATAATTCCTTTTCGCACTTTTCGGCACAAAATATTAGTACCGCGATAACGGCACGAGTGGCAAACATCTTCCATGCATTCTTAAATGGGAGATATTCTGCAAGCATCATTCTTCCGACTACAGTTTTTTTTCTCCCAGGTTTTACTGGGTTCTCATCACTGGGAATTGCAGGAAAAGTACCTTATGCGTTGAAAATGTCCTTTCCCATCCCAAAAATCATTTCCCAAAATATTATCTCATCTCATGTATAATAAGTTACCACCGGACAGTACACAATAAGAAATGTGGGTGTTAAAGACTACCATAAATCTATCAAATATGAATTTAAGTAACATCACGAAATTAACTTGACCCGGTTTTACTGTATTTCCCGTTCGGAGCCTCAACAATAAAACACATTGTGGAGTTCTTGGTTGTGCCTGTAGTCGAATTCTTTGATAAATGTCTATTATTAGCCCTTTAACTCAAAGTTGGTATGAGACTGCCTTCAAAAAATTGATGGTCCTGTCAGACAAACAACTCTGTTGAACCGAGGTGGGTACCAGACCATCGAGGTGTGACAGCGAATGAAGCAGCAGACAAACTGGACAAGAAAGGAGCATCAAGCCCCTTAATTGGATCCAAACCAGCCAGCAGCAAATCCACGGCAAGAACAATAATTAGGTTATGGGCCAGAGAGCAACATAAGACACGATGGTCCAACTATCCCGGACAAACCTTCAGAAAAAGTTTTGTCAGCGAACCGAATCCCATACTCAATAAAACACTCCTGAAGTTAGGAAGGAAGAAGTTAAGGAGAGTGGTGAGATTAATCACTGGACAGGGTCAATTTAGGAAACATCCCCAGAAAATAGGACTCTTTCAGGGAGAGCCCAATTGTAGACTTTGCAACCAATTCCACGAGACTGCGAAGCATATACTCTTTGAGTGTGAGTTCCTGTAGGGAAGGAAGTACCAACTCTGCGGTACACAATCAGATTTTGATATGGATGATCCCGTTATTAGAAGTAAGGTTCTGAACCTTACTTCGAACAGAATTCGAATTATTATGAGGGATTTGGGGGTGGCACAAAAAGCCTATGGATGAAGTGCGGGAGATTTAAAAACTCTCTTTTGCCTCTTTCAGAATTGCAATTCACAATATTATGAGTAAATTTGATGCTATTAGTCAGTTCAGTGCAAAACAAGAAACGCAAGGAAGATGTATGGTTTTAAAGTAGGGCAAAATAGACGGAATTGGCGCAAAACTTGAACGTCTGGCAATAAAATCACTACCGAAATTAGCATAAGTTAGGACTTCAAACCTTGATACATACATCAACAAAACTGTTCAAACTCAAACCTTACAAGTATACACGTGTCCATTGTCTACGACATAGACGTAGACAAACGTAGCATGTTTGCATTATTGTGATGGTTTCTTTCTTCAGTGACTGAAGGGTTATGTACTTTTCAGACGAGGCATGGATTCCACCAAAATGGTCGTGTGAACACTCACAACGCTTGCTAATTTGTTTTTGAAAAACCAAAAATTCAACAAGAAGCTCTTCTTTATTATAGGAAAATTGGAGTTTTGTGTGCGATTAGCGCAAAACACATAAGGGGTGGCCGGCTGTTGATGTCCAGCTGCCGAGATGCAAAATCCCGTGCGAGTGGTAATGACATATTCTGGAAGCTTTGGTATCAGTAGTTTCAGAGCCCTCCGAATGTTATCATATTTTTACGTTAAAACTGTATTTTGACTGACATACATTGTTCAGCCATATTATTCATGATGCATTCTGCTTAAAAGGTAACAATTAAATATATTTACGCAACAATTTCAATCGTAAATATTCATATTCATGGCCAACCAATGACAAAACATATTATAAATGGCGCCCTTTGGGCACAGCATTACATTCTCGATTTTATATCGCCATTAAATATTTATTAGACATACATGGTAAGGCGGTGATATATGAAATTGGGAAAAGTTTTATTTTAAGAGGAATTCATTTTAAATACCTCCCCGACTTTTGCCATATGTGAGGAATGAAAAAAATCTGCAAAAAATCCTCAGTCAGGAAGGACGGTCTTGACAGGAACTGAACCACTGATCTCCCGTTCACGAATCCATGCCTTAGCGACCTGGCCACCCTTGGCGACAATGAAAAAAGTTTATTACTGTGTTATATAATACAATAAGCTCAAATTTCGCGTGTTTTTTGCTTCCTCGTATTGATTAACATGTCTTTATCTGCAAACTTTATAAGCATCAAAGTTTTTAAACATAGGCTATTTGCATCAACTTTGAATTACCTTTACATCAGAAATGTGCCACCTTATCAGGAAAAGAGAAAAGTAAGTTGCGTGCAAGGGCAAGACTATACATATTAGAGAACCCGACCTGCTGAAAAGGCGGTACCTGCAAGATTAAGGATATGTAATTCGCTACCTTACTGCATTGTATGTTAAGCTCACTATAACATTTGATGTAGCTAAGTTTTTCAGTATCGAAATTGATCTAAGGATTTAAAAATTCGCTGAAAATTACTACATTCATCATTATTTTCTATCATCTGTTATTCAACTATGTTGACGATTGTCTATTACTATCGCGCGTGTCGATATAGAACATATTAAGACGTCATTTGGGGAAAATGAACAAGTTTCGGTGTTTATACGAGGGCTTTCTTTAAATCCAAAATATGAAGTGTAGAAGTTCTGATTTGGTTTAAAACAGAAAGACAATAAATGACAATTGTTCATGTTTAATTTTTAATCATGCTGAAACTCTAAAACAATCAATATAATAAAGTAAATAAAGTATACGAACGTTATAAAATCCTGTTATTATTTGAGTATTTTTATTGAGCAGCTCTATGCAACGACTGGAAAAATCAATACTATTAATCAGTTAATCACAAATGACACTATTTTTATCGTCAGGTTTGTTTTGTTAGTTAGGTAGTAAGGTTTTCTATATTATTAACTTCAAACCGTAATATATATTTGATTTTGGCATTTTATTTTTACATTTGGTCTATTCTATTTGTGTTATCATTATTTGAAACTTGAGGTTGTTGTTTATTGGCCCCAAATTGGAGGCCAAATTATGTGACTCTTCAATGGGTGGCCCCATGCTGGGCGCCAAATTATGGGGAGATTTGCTATTGGCCTCACGTTGGTGATGCCAATTATGGGATGGATTTGTCAGTATTGTTGTTGTTGGCCTCACGTTGGTTGTCAATTATGAAGCCGTTTTGACATGTTGTTTGCATTTCGGTGACAACTTCTCGGGGGACTATTCGGCTATTTTATTGATTCGTACTAAACAGGACTGGGAGAGGAGTTCAAAATATACATAATCACACGATGATTATATACGGTTATATATATATGGTAGTTATTTTTCTCAAAGTCTGTTGCATCCTCTGGTGTTTTGGGTGCGATAAAATTTATCTACATCTAATATAAACCTCGTCTGAAGTTGAATGTATTATGAATGCCTCAGCATATATCTCGACGCGTATACAACTTATTATGTGTGCGTCATAGCGTGTAGACTTTAACAAAGAATGTGTTTTGCCGATGTAAAACTTGCAGATGAGTATAAGTGTCCTCGCAGAATGTGAAATTTAAAATGCTTTACTTAAACTGAAGTGTCTGCGTGAACCGCCTCTAACTGCATTGATCTGCGTGAACTGAAGAGAACTTATTATCTACTATCCGATCTGAAACTGCGTGATGTATCGGAATTGCGTACTGCAGCCGAGCAAACGTCTCCTTATATGTTTCATTCAATTTAAACAATCGTTGGATTCACTAATCCATACCTACGCGCAAATCTCGCGCCCTGGTTTAAAAGTTTAAAATATATATTTACTATTGACTGATTTCAAATCACCTGCTAGCATGTGTCATTCTTTATTATTTGAAAGTTTAAAACTCTTGTTGACACTTGCTAGTTTAAAGGTTAACTGTACAACAGTCTGTAGGGTTCAAAGCCCTAACGAATTTAAAAGTCCTTGGGTTTATTAACCCTCCAACTGCAGTCCTTTTAAAAGTGGCATCACACTTGACCCTACCGCCACGGGTGGCCGAGGTCGTTAAGTCTCGGACTCGTGAGCGGGAGGTCTGGGTTCGAATACCGCCAGGACCGTCCTTCCTGACTGAGGTTTTTTCCAGGTTTTCCTCAGTCCTCATAAATGGCAAATGCCGGGGAGGTACCGTAAACTTAGGCCTGGAACGCTTCCTTCCTTAAAAAAAATTCCTTTCCCAATATATCATTTCATGTATCATCAGTGTCCATCGCCTGTGGTGCCTCTGTAGCAAAAACGGGCGTTAAACACTATTCATTCATTTTACACTTGACCCTCGGGTTTGCTCTTGCCCTTTTTCTATAGAGCTTAATTTCCTCTCCGTAACAAAAAACACGAGGGACTCTCCCTTCTATCTACTTACAAATAACATATTAACGTTACATCTCTGAAACGATTTTATACACACATGATATCTACATTACTAAAATATTATGATTAGGTTTGCACTTATATATTATATTATATGCACATTTCTATGGGGGTGAGTCGTAAGGCCGTTTAAAAATTTATTAAAGGGACATAAAAATGTCATAATTTTCAAGTCTTTCACAATTTACGCAACAAAAATATCCTGTTTTGAATTGTATTGTTAAAAAACAAAAAATGCATTCGCAAACATAAACGATCGGCCGAAACACCCTCAAATGAAAAATTACTCCAAAAGAAGTTTATGGCGCTGGTATGTTGGTCTAGGACTAGTTTAATACACTACAATCTTCTTCGATGTGCCGAAACATCTACTTTTGCAGACTTATCAGTCTTGAAGTAAACACTTCCATGCGATTTTCAGCACTTCTTTAAAGCACTAGCTGCGAAGTTATTTTTTAGTCGTCCCTGTCGCATTTTTTACTTTTCCAGTTTCTTTTCCTTATTCTTGGCTCCCCACCTCTTTTAGCTTGTGGGTTCATCGATTCTGGTTCAGAGGTATCACATGGCCTGCCCATCTTCTCAAGGTTCCGGTTGCGTCGGCGACGTATTTCATTTCGATTTTTTTCTCTCTATATCCTCATGATATGACATTAGAGATATTGCATTCCACTTTTCTCTGACACTGTCCCAGTAGGTAGGTATCTTTCTTTCATTTTATTTCTGTAATTTATTTTAAATCCGCGAATGAAAACACGAGAAGTATGCTTCTTAATTTCTAAGATTTAAAGTTTTAACCATGCTGCAGATGCTCTTCCGCGAATTTCCTTATTTATTTTATTTCTGTAATATTCGCTTATGCTTTTGGAATTTGTTTCTTCTAAGGCGGCCTTCCATTAATTTGCTAATAAGGTTATGAGAATATATTAATCAAAGGCACATATATCTCCGTCTAAATGTATTCCCTCAGAAGCGCATAGTTTTTGTTTGATAGCGGCCAGTTTAATCAATACCTCTTTGTATACTTGAGATGTGTTTTAATATTGTTGCACAAATATGAGCACAATATGGGAATCTATTCCTGCTTTACGAACCTTAGAATTAGGACAAGTAACAACATATTCCTGTGTCGCACAATTTTAGCTATTTTTGATATAAAATCCCCAGGATTTGATTGTAGAAAACATTTGTATCGCATATAACGGGAGAATAAAACAACATTTCTTAAATAATGCTATTAAGTTTATTGATATATGTGTTAAAATGCAAATTTTCCTCGTAATTATAATAAATTATAAAATGTTAACCTAAAATTCAGGACACAAGTTCTGCAAACTTCCACGAAAATACCAAATTGTAAGTTTTCCTTTGAATCTTTAATTTTTCTACACTGCTTTTATTACACATTTTATCAAGTTTCATGTCTTATTTCTAGGAACTCTAGCATCATAATTATATTACAGATTAAGGGATAGCATCTTTATTGTCATGAGAAAATAATGCTTTATTTTAAATTTATTGGCTCTGTATTATTGAAATTATGGCGATGTGCAGGAACTTTAATTATAATTATTTTTATCAATATAATTCAGCTTTTCTCAAACTATTTGCTAAAGAGTATAACTTTATAAAGATTCTCTGGGAACTATTTATTCTACATAGTTCAAAAGGAATTAATCATGACTGTTTTTATGTTTACACACAATAAAACACTAATTACACTTGCCTTCATTTTATATTAGAATTAATAACTTAAAAATACATATTGTTTTTCAATAATTGAATAATATGAATATTATTCAATTATGTAGATCTAAGCAATTAATTTTTCATAATGGAATTTGTATAGTATAAACTTATTAGGAAATTAATTTTACAATAGATTCATGTTGTGAGAGTTTGCCGAACTCCATAAACATTGTTAAACACATGTTTTCATAAAAGAAATTTTTGCAACGGAAAGTCCATTGTGATTCTCTGCTATACAGTGTGATCCACAATTCACTTGAATTTCATTTTCCGCCCTTTCTGGGACTAATGCCACACATTAGTTAATATATTCAATCCAGATTCTAGAAGTCTTCAAGAAGATGTGTTTGAGAAATAGCAGATTACAATATTTAAATGGTCACTGGTTCTGTTTTGCAAACTCTTTCCTGTCTTTATTAATTTTTTCTTGCATTGACTCGTTGTGACAAGCATTCAAAGCGTGTTCTATTTTCCTTGACGCCATTATTTCTTTATTTAAAACAAGTAGGTAAATTGAAGTTTGAGGTAGATTTAAACTGTTTATCAAACTACTCAAGAAGTGTGAAATCGCTAACACATTATCGATTTCGTCAGAGGACAACCGTTTAAAACAAAACTAAAACAGGTTTTTGCACTTACTGTTGTTTCTCCAGATCCACAACTCATCTGATGAAAGACGTTTACCTAGAGCTCGTCATGTTAAATATTGGCAGCTTGCACATGCGTGTCCAGACTTCTAATAGTACTTTGCTGAAGTTATTTTCATGTCACAAAATCTAAAGTTTTTCCAATTTTTTACTAGGGCAGGTTAACATTAAGCACATAGTACAGTATCAAATATTTATATATCTTTTTTTTTCTCAATGCCACCACTTATATTTAGACTGGGATGCTGGCGAGAGTGTAGCCGACTTGAAGCCGGAAATAAGGCTGCCTTTATTAATTTAATATCTAAAGGCTGCAGAGCTATATTTACAAAGGCATTATATTTGATAAGGACAATTATTATGTATATATATAAGAAAATCATTTTGAGATAGGTATAACAGGAATAGAAATAATTTGTAACTTGTAACATACAAAAGGGATTTGTATACATTTTGTGTAAAATATGTGAGAAAGAGACGGATTATGTATACCTGACTCCACTCACTGACCGCTCCTTAGACAAGGCTGAAGAAAGGGTAAACTATCTTTTCTTAGGTCACGAACCTTCTACCCAGGAAATACTTAGGAGTTGACAATAAGGGAAACATGTGGCCGTAACGGGACAGTATTTAACAAAGTCAGACTTAAAAATATTTTAAGAGAAAATGAAAATGTCAGAACGGAGACGAAAATGTTTTATTACAGGAAAGCCGAAAACACGTGCGTTATCTCCGGGAACATTTAGGAATCTACAAACTAAGGAAGGCAAAAGATTTTCAATAGAAATCAGAATGTAAGGAAAGGGCCGAAATTTATGACAGCTTGTTCTGAGAAAATTCAAGTTCGTGGGAAGACGTTAGATCAGGGGGGAAAGAATAATTCTAGCCAATGGTCTTCGGATAAAAGTTAACGAATCAGAAGAACTTAGATATAAATAAATAATTTTAGGATAACCAATGATGAAAGTACAACACGAAAATAGATAAAATACGAGGGAATTTAATTTAGCGAAAGGCGTGGCGATGTAGTAGAAAAACTAGAGTACAGAAGTCAGAGAGGAATTCACGCATTCAGTAGAGACACATTCAGAGGCGCATTTCACACTCGTAGAAGTCGGACATTCATAGATTCACATTTAGACATTCAGTAGAAATACATTCACAGATTTACACTCACACATTCATAGATTCAGAGGGACATTCAGACATCCAGATATTCACTCAGGAAGCCAGTCTAAGTGAGTAGCGAAGTCAGCGGCGAACGGTTAGGAAGTACTTACTTTACATGGGAATAAAATATTTTAAACAAGTCAACCTTGTGTATTTTTGGGCAACACATTTCTCGTTCCCGTGGATCTATACCGATCCCGAAACACTCCAGTGGACCCTGAGATAAAAGTCAACAAGATTGGAGCAAACGACGCCATCAGTGAGCATCCCGGGCAGACTTCGAAACCACCCAGCAATCAACAACATACACCTACGCCCCCGCACCCTTCATTTCCTGCTCCAGACTTTTGAGTTTTGGATGCCTGGAAGGCGCGGCTACGTTATTCTAAGGAGAATTGTCGGGGAATGATACTTCGGTCAAATGAGCTCAGGGAAATTCTAGCCTAATTTCCCAAGGCATTTCTCTTAAGACCTGAGAAAAAACTCCTGAAAAAGCCTCAGTCAGAATACTGACCCAATCTGTAATCGAACTCAGCCCGGCGGTCGTATCCAATATATATATTGACTCATTTATGCACAGTGACTCTATTTCCTTCCCTAGACTTCCACTGCTAGGAATCTGTCATGAGCCAATGAAGGTAACTCCGCGCACTATATTTGAGACTGAAACAATGAATGGAAGCTCAGCTAATAATGTACCAGTAAATGTTGTAATAATTTCTAAATCAGCTGGTGTTAGGGAACGCAAACCTAAGGTGACAGTTAAGTGCTGGAAAAAAAAAAAAAAAAAAATTATGTTCTTCAGTGGCCACCATATAATTCTATAAAATAATTATATTAAAGAATGTGGAGTGGACTGAAGAAACAAAACAGCTGTTTTGTCCCCTTTTTGTTAAACATTTTTAGTAAATGGGCGTTTATCAATTAAATGAAGTGTAAAAGGTGAGAACGGATAGATTGCTAGATATGTACTTAAAACTTCCAATAAATACTCGGCGATATGAGAGTTGGAACCGAACTCTTAAATCGTCAAGAAAATTTCATCATCATTGTAGCATTTCTTGCTGAAACCAGAGATAAATATGCCAGAGAATGGTCACTGTAGCATTCGTTTATTCTCTGATGGCCTTACTGGCAGAATAAAAATAGCGTAGTTACGTTCATTCTAATTGCATTCTTAAAACGAAGCGAAAGATGCTCTAACGATGCTCTCTCCCTTTCCGATTAAAAACTTAAGTTAAGTCGCTCCTGGTAAAGTTTTCCAGCCTTTATAAAATTGTAGAAAAGAACTCAGAAAAAGATAGGAGTGTTTTCAACGACAAAATTGTAATTTTATAAATAGTTTGTGCAAAGAGTAGGAAGTGGTTATAATGTATATTGTTAATAACAGTACCAGAATGAAGTTGATAATAATTCGGCTGGCAATTAAACTCATTTGTGCTGCATTTAACATATAAACAACGCTAAATGAAAAAGATGCAGCTCTGTTTCTTATGTAATAAAAATATCACTTGGTCAGGGTAAGTACATCTGGAACCAATACGATTTTGAAATTTCAGAGAAGACCATTAATATCACTTTAAATATTAGTCGATTTGAGAGGATTAGTCAGTAGGCACTTGTATTATGTAATGCTGGCGAGGCGACGATGTTATTAATAATGACGACAATGATATTGTTTTCATTCGTACGTGTGTTTAATACCGAGAATTTTATTTACTTTGTGCTAAAATTACTTAATTTACTCCATTGAGCAGAAATACATTCCACAGTTCATCATGTGCTGATAAAGAACACATAGCAGCGATGTGGAAGCAGTGTGCAGTGTGTTCACTAATGGAATAACATTAACATCAAAAGCATTCGATATGCTCTTCTGTTGCTGATTCCAGCGTGTTCATTTTATATGACAAAAGATAGAGGCTGCATACCTGAAGGCAGTTAAAAGGGTGAGATTCACCGTAGCTGTATGTGCTACATTACAAAAGCTATTACAGAATTAGCAATCTAGGTATATTGAGGCTGAATTTATCATTTTAACACTACAGTCTCTTACGCCTAATATCATCAATGACACATATGTTACGAATGTAACATAATATGAACTTTCTTGTATACGTCTGTCTTACAGAAGCTGTGACTTGTTTACGTACAGTATATATGTTCTGTGTATATGACTGCACGATTACTTAACAAAAATGGTCTTATACTATCTATTTACCAGCTTCACTTGCCATAATTTTTATTCGTGAGGGTACAAAGTCCTGTCATTAAATTATCACATATTTCTCTCGTCTTATTCGTCTTTTTCGCAACAATAATTGAAGAAGGGAATATCCTTTCATCGTTGTTACAAGCTATTGTCACACTTTTTACTTTATAATTAGAATAGGACACAAATGATTTGTGGTCAGAAATTCCCTTAGTATATTAATTATTTGGTTATCATGTTGCCAAGTCTGCTCAGCAATAATCCTTAAGTATATCAAACTCCATTTGACAGTAACCCGTACGAAACGAGGCTCTTGGGGTGCAGCACGCCTCCTCTCACGAACCGATTCTAAAGGGGGAAAATTATCACGTTGTATATTCATATTGGCCTGATAGCACAGTTGGTTAGACCGTTGGGATAAATATTAGTTATTAGGTTCTTTTCCTGTTTTAATTTGTACAATTCGTCTTCCCTCTGCTTAATATTATAAATTTTAGTTTTTAATGCTACTTATTAGGGAAAATAGCCCATAGGTTGCAATTTTACTTTTATTTCATGTACTGTAAATGTTCAAATAAAAGAAATTTCGCTTCATGACTACACAAGCTGCACGCCATTGTTTTCTTCACACCATTGGTTGCAAATTTAGGTTAGATTAGCTTATAGATTCGGTTAGCTTAGCTTAGCTTAGCTGAAATTTAAAAAAAAATCGACAACCTTATACTGTTAAAGGAAGTGTATCCCGTATCCATTGTTTCCTTCACGTTTTACATTACTACATAACAGTTTCCCATTTAATTTTGTTGTATATTAAATGCTATTAAGCATTAAAATGCATCCAAAATTAATTTTCGGCGTACTATAGTTAGTTTCTGTGGTTACATTTCTATACGCCGCATTTGTTGCACCTATTTGGCTCGACTCTCTCTCTGTTGCCGTTCGTGACAGGGAGCCAGATTGCAGTCCAGTGAGCCTCGGTTTATACGGGTAAGTCTCTTGGCCCCTCTTATCTACGTATTGCTTTACTAGTCATTGTGCCTGTATAATATCGGAATACCTTTATGCATCTGTATTATCTTTATTGTGTTGCATCTTGAGCAGAGGTTTTCAATTCTATTGTTGTGCTAATTGAAAAACTATTCGACAATCTATTTTCGGTCTTATGCAAAACCATTCAAATAATTTCATCTTCTGTCCTCCATAAATCATTGCTGATTCCCGCTTCTCAAAACCTCTGCTGAAATTATGTTTAACTTTTTAGAGATTTTGCAGGGAGCTCTCCGGGATTCTGTCTCCAAACGTTTCATTTTATGATACACTTTATTGCTTCACGAATATTCTCCTCTTGTTACTGCTATCCAGCATGGTTTCTAAGAACTGTGTCTGTGAGATTAAATTATTTTCTAAGAACTGTGTCTGTGAGATTAAAATACATTATATCTTTTGAACAAGCTACAATGAATCATATGGTAGATTTTTGTAACTTAAGGAATTCTGAAAAAGATACACCCAATAGATTGTACACAGTCATGTCTTACCAATTATTTTTTTATGAAAGCGGAGTTTGTGCTTTAAAAGGGAAGAGAATGAAATCCAAACAGCAGAAATGTTATTTTTAAGAGCTGTCAAAGATAGCACCAAAGAAGATCTTATAAGAAATGAGGATATAAGTAAAAAAATTAGAATTGCAACCAGTACTACAACAATTAGAGAATTATGGACAATAATGGGTAAAACATTTAAAAAGAATGACAGAAAATAGAATACCAATAATATATTCACATTAATCCGAAAGGAAGAAGATAAATTGGAAAAGAATATATATATAAAGTGAGATCGGAACGGACAGAACCTGATCCGTTTGTGACACTGATGATAAATGAGATGAAATGATAAATAGGGAAACGACTTTTTATAAAGGAAAGAAGCATTCCTGACCTAAGTTTAGGGTACCTCCCGGCATTTGCCATTTATGAGGCATGAATAAAACAGAAAAATAAACCACAGTAAGAATGAACGGTTCTGATGAGAATCGAACCCTAGACCTCCCGCTCACGAGTTCGCGCCTTAACGACCTCGACTACTCTTGGCGGTTAAATACATGACGCTCCTCTCAGTTGCATGTTGTAAAAGACCAACAAAGTCGTAAATTCATGAGATTGGTGTTTTCACTGAAACCCCGATTATATAAGCTATTGAGATAGGAACATTTAATTATTTCGTTTAATATATAGGTATTTTAATGCCTGCAATGAGTACTGAATTCAAATATTTATTTTAGCAGTAAGAAAAACTCAAATTGAGAACATTGTTATTGTTCATTGATACAATTGTCTAGTGTTTTGTGAAACTGTTGGAGGAATGTGACATAATATGCGTCAGATCTCTTAAAACCTCTATAATACTATGTTTAATATTAATGTTATTTATTACTCATTGTGACTGTCTATGTGGTAACGCCATATCACCACCACCACCATTCGTCATTACCATTATGATCATATACGTTAAACTTTATCGTTTTTTGTAATGCTAAAGATCATATTCTTTATAGCTCGTATCAAATTAGGATTAATTTCATTCGTTGGAGTAGAGAGAAAGATTCTGCTCTACAATGCATTTTTCTTGAAATATCCAGAGAGCTTTATGTCAGCAGACATTTCCCTTTCTGCAGCTCAGTTCAGTTCAGTTCAATTCAATTACATTATAGTAAAAAGTTATGTAAGGCAGAACGCGAAGGTCCCCTAAAACTTTTCTATTCTGGCAGGTTTCTCTCTTACAAAGAGGTTGCCTTCCGTATTTCCAAAATATAAAAAGTTTTAGACCTTTATTGAAGTTGTGCTGCTTATAACATGTTACTCGAAATGTTGATGTCAGTAATCTTTTGCATAACTCCTGTAATGAAATAAAATGCTTTAAAGATAACTAATATAGAATTTAGTTTTTTATGACTACGCTGATTAATAGTGTCCACAAAACGTCAATTTAATATGTGCGTTAAATGTTCCTAGTACATCATCATATATATGCTTCTTTAATCGCACTCTTTCAGTATATTTTTCTCACTAGTCCCTTGTACTTGGCCCCGAGGTACACATTACGCAATGGAAGAGAGCTGTAATATTACTACTAATACTACTACTATTACTACTACTATTACTATTACTACTACTATTACTACTACTATTACTACTACTACTACTCTTACTACTACTATTACTACTACTATTACTACTACTATTATTACTACTATTACTACTACTACTACTACTATTACTATTACTACTACTATTACTACTATTACTACTATTATTACTACTATTACTACTACTACTACTACTACTACTATTACTACTATTACTACTATTACTACTACTATTACTACTACTATTATTACTACTACTATTACTACTACTATTACTACTACTACTATTACTACTACTACTATTACTACTACTATTACTACTATTACTACTACTATTATTACTACTATTACTACTACTACTACTACTATTACTACTATTACTACTATTACTACTACTATTACTACTACTATTACTATTACTACTACTATTACTACTATTACTACTTTTACTATTATTACTACTATTACTACTACTACTACTACTACTATTACTACTATTACTACTACTATTACTACTACTATTATTACTACTACTACTACTACTACTGCTACTACTTCTACTACTACTACTATTACTACTACTACTACTACTACTACTACTACTACTACTACTACTTTAATTGCACTTGGGTGAAATAAATTAATATTAGCAAAGAAAATACATATAGAAACTTTGCTTAAATGTTATGTTACCGGCATTGCAGTGTAGATCGGAATGTTCAGCTCTAAATATTCATTGATATGATTGGGAGTAACAGAGGCGAAGTTTTTTAGGTCTATGGCGAATTGTACTTTAATGGATAAACAACGAATTGAAAATATTTTAACTTTCCGATAAAATTTAAGTTTATAGGAAAATCTGGAATGACCAGTTTCACTACGGACCTATCAACGTTGCTGATTTTGCTGATGAATTATATTCCAACAGGCTCTGCATATACGCATGGAAATGGAATGTGCAATGGCCTAATTCCAGCTATAACCAGTCATTAGCTAAAGCACGTTCCCACACTTTGTTCCACGAAATAACAGGCACGATCTCTGCTAAAACAATATCATTCAAGGTCAGAATGATAGCACATTCTAATATTTGCTAATTAGTTTTCCAACTGGGGAGTGAGTATTTAATCAATAACTTCTCTTATTCATTACAAAAGTGTTCCGAATTATATGCATATTGAAAGGAATGCAATACATTTATTATTTTCCGTAGATTCTTTCCTTTGTTTATCACTCAGCAATGTTTATACTTTTCTAACAAAAGATATGTTCTCTACGTGGCACATATTCATTATCTGGGACGTTGGAGCATTTTGTTTGGAATTTTGGGTTTTAATAAAAGTGAAATATATGTAAGAGACATTTCCATATTTTATTTCATCATTTTGCTAACAATTTTAAACTGTAACGAAGTTTAATTATTTTTTTAATTAATCGTGTTTGATGCAGAAGAAGAAAGGAATATTTTCCGAATGGCTGACGTTTAATAGTATTTAAATATTGTGTATTAGGTCCACATCCCACTTAAGTTTAATTGAAACTCTTTGCATGTAACCGAAGCATGTATGAGTTTTCCTTTTTTGAAACTTTTGCTTTAGATATTTGTTAAATACATATTCCTTCATTTTGCTGGACTTGCAGACTCAGCAGAATATAGGATTTATTTGCGTTCTCATTTTATCTTTGTCTCGCTTTCTCTTTTGCTTTGGCCACATGCTTATAATACTTTAGATACTAATAATTAATAAGAGAACGTATTAATTAAATTCCAATTTCTGTTTAGAACGTATTCTTTATGCATTTACGTCAAGAGATTGCTTTATACAGAAAATAAAAACTAGCAAACAAGGATGCTAGAGTAATACAGGATTAAAGAGGGCAGGGACATATTTTTGCATAGTAGATATCGATAAGGATATCAAAGGAATATATGTGCTTACAAGAACAGTGCATATGAAACTTACAAAGCGCCGCCTGTTGACAATAATTGGTAATTTTCGCTACAATAAACTGCATGAAATTTTTTTCAGTTTTGCTACACTGGGAAATTATCACAGAAATTTGTCTTATTTTGCTAAATTTATATCTGAGCATGTCACCCTAACAACTATAACTTCTCTTTCGGTTCGCATTGTTAGTATCAATTGCCTACAGTAATGATTCCTTGTGTGATGCAATAATAACTTTGAGCTTCAAGCACACTAAATCACAGACCCTTCTCAGCACAATGAAATAAGGAAATATAATAACAATTTAACAAAGTGAATTCATAAATGTTATATATTCCACTCTTTGAAAGATGGTAATGTTTCACAAGGTTGAATAATATGCTATTGCAATATTTTCTTAAAATTACCTTGAAAATTTATGTGATGTAAGTAAAAATATATACGCAACAGTCTATAAGTAAGTCAACAGGCTTTAATGGATTAGTGTGATTTTTAATGGACATTTGCCAAGTTTGTAATAATCAGAACTGGTAGATTTATTGAAGAGGAAACTGTTACTTATGAGCGATCCTTCCCCATTAATTACAGTATTTGTATGGATTTAGCTGTGGCATTTAAGAATTTCGATGTTGGGGATGTCATCATGAAATGCAGAAGAATTCTTTCCAAATCTATTTAAAAATATCACTATGTTTGCCTTCGCCAAGAACTGTGACACTTAGGCATTTCATTGCAGAGTGCAATACTGTAGTCCATTTGTAACTCGCGTACCTCCATTTGTAATCGACGAACTGCATTACGCTGAATGATGAAGTTGAAGATGAAGATGACATGACCGCTCGAGCTCTGATCGTCTCTTTGGTATGCGAGCAATTTGAACACTCGGTCACGGCCGCACTTGTTCAAGCAATATTGTAAGAGAAATTAAACTGCACGTGAAGCTAAAGAAATCAAGGTATGACGTTATCGACTAATTAAATTGTAACAGCTTGAAAGAGTGCTGCAATGCATAGAAATGCATAGCTTAATGGGTAATTGTTTTGAACAATGTTGAACGCCCATTTTTACTACTTAGGCAATGCTACATGAGATTAAATGATAAATTGGAAAGTTATTTTTATTAAAGGAAGATGACGTTCTATTTCTAAGTTTAGAGTACCTCCCGGCATTTGCTATTTATGAGAAAGGAGAGGGGAAAAAACATCGCTCAGGGAAGACGGTTCTGGCGGGAATCGAATGCCAGCCCTCCGTGCCTTAACGACTTCGGCCACCATGGCGGTTTAATGGACTAATCTAATTTTGAACAATTCTTTGTTGAGTCTTTGACTCAAATCCTATGCATATTTCTTTTATTTTAAATAAAAAAAACATATTGAAAGTTCATCAGATGATTTATGAACCATTAAGCTATTTGAATTACATCTGTAAAGTGTTCGTTCACTTTTATGTAATAAAATAATGAATTATTGCGCTATTCGTGTGTTCTTCTCTGTCCAGTCCCCGAGAAAGAACCAACAATAAAACAAACAACTCTAAGATAAAATCCTCACCATCATTTTTATCTTTTGCATTACGTCCGCCCACTGATGATGCCCAATGTGATACATCACCATTTTTTATTACCAGTGTGGAGACACCCCCGACCAAAACGCCCTGAGGTTTAACTTGTTAGTACAAGATCCCTTCCATAACAGAGATGAAATTTGATAAAAAACAAATAGACAAACGAATAAAGCTAAATGTAGCATTGGTAAACATAATGTCTATCGAATCAGAGTGTATACCAGCGCAGATAAATTGGTTTGAAAAAACAACAAACACTAGAACCGGACAGAAGAGAGAGCAGATAGAGCGTAATATAAGAAATATAAAAATATAAATCATGTTTGCATATGAGAAAATCATAATATGTAGATTTAAGATTGAAATAGGCTGTATAATTGTTATTACAGTGTAGGAGAGAAAGACAGAACCGAACACTCACACCTAATTTACGATGATTTACAAAACGATTATGGTTAAGTAAATAACAATCTTTGTATACTGCATAAATTAGTAATACATTTGCCATTGCTATGGTTTAATAATTTTCCTTTTGTTGCTACTTGTCAAGCGCAAAGATAATTACCAGTTTTGCGAGAGAGACAATCTTTCGTTGATGATATTTGTAGTATAAGAGCTTTAAGCATTTACAGTGTAACGACATTCTTGTGATTTTATTTTTGTCTTAATTCACATGGAACCAATAAATATTGGTACCTATAAATATATTATGCAATATCAAAGTGTAAGCAGTAAATGCTGACTACTATAACCAACATGCAATTTAACTCCTATTTCGTCGGAATGCTGCGAATGTAATTTGTAAAAAACTATACCGTAATAGTTATAACTTCTACATTTTCAAACGTAGTAAACTTAAATTTTGTACATTAATTATAAATATTTTTACATTTGTAATTTTATATATAGGTACATTTAAGGCGCATATTCTTAAAAACATAAAAATATTTTACTGAAATTAAAGAAATGGTAAAAATTACTCATATACTTCGGCTGTACTAAGACAGTTATTGAAAATCTGTTCCATAGGATTGTGCAGAAGGACGCTTTTTATAAAATTGCTACCTTTTATTGCTCTACCTTTAATAGCTTCCGGGAAAAAGCGCCTCAGTAGCATGAAAAACACAAGTTGTGGAACTCTTGAGTTAAAGTTTTACCTTCATTTTCATTGGTGCTGCGGCTTATAATGCTAGCCATAAAACTCCAACATGAAGCTCGTTAAGAAAGGTAGCTGAAGAGGAAGAAATGAAAGAGGGAGAGGAGGAGTTGGGTATGCACAATTATGTGCAAAAGATTTTCAATTACAATTTCTTGGTTTATCTGTGCGAATAAGGTATAGTATATGTTATGACCAAAACCCGGAAGTTCAGGCGTTTATTTTGTTGACCGCCACGGGTGGCTCGAGGTCATTAAGGTGCGGACTCGTGAGCTGGAGGTCTGGGGTTCGAATCACGCCAGGACCGTCCTCCCTGGCTGAGGATTTCCCCAGGTTTTCCTCAGACATCTCATAAATGAAATGTCAGGGAGGTACCCTAAACTTAGGCCTGGAACATTTCCTTCCTAAATTAAAAAAGAAAATCCTTTCCCAATTTTTATTGCATTTCATGTCCACGTTCATTAATTACAATAAGCACGACCTATGTAATATCATATGGTAAATAAAGAATGTGATATTCTAACTGCTGTAGACATAATGTTGTTCTCCTATACAGAGTAGAGAATGTGGGTTCGAAATAGTGCGGGAGCATGCCTGTGGTGCATCAGTAGTAAAAATGGGCATTAAACAACATTTTAAAAAAATATTTTGCTAAAATAGGCAGGCAAAAAGACACTTATAAGACTGGATATAAGTGATAATATAATAAAAATAGGAATTTATTAAACGTGAAAACAGAAAGAAATTTCACTCATTATTAATCAAAATAGGTATTTAAGATAATTAACAATTTCTTTATCACATGATAAAGTACTTAAGTTTCAACAAGATTTTTTTCAAAATATTAACTGTCATAGTCAGCAGCTTGTCTGAGAGAACATTTCATCATAGAAAAAGAATGTTCCACCTCCATTGAAGTGATTGGAGCGTATTTAAAACAAACTATTTCGGAAGGACTCATACAAGTTACAACAGAACATTCGCCTTTCAGGATATCACAGAAATGCTGATCAAGAAACAGTAAAGTAGTTTCGAATAGTCCTGGAAAATGAGCAGTGATTTCTGTTCTGCCAGTTTTAATGTTAAAATAACTCAATATCAGTAAAATGTATGCAATTGTTTTCATGAAAATGCACCTAAACAAGTTTTAAATGTATAAAAGTATAACATAAAGGGGGCATCAGATTTTTATATTATAATGAATGATGAATGAGGTATTAAACCCTGAAATGACAATCTTGCAAGAATGTACTATTTTTGAGATAAAAATCATTTTCTACTACTACCTGCAAGTCCTCCGAATGCATTTTTCTGGTGTTTTACACCAGTCTCAGAAATTAGGGGTTATTATAGGATATTGTATAAAATCGCTTTGCATTCAGCAATGATTAGAATGATAGTACAACAACCGTATATCCATTTAGCTATCAACGTATTCATTCAAGCAAGAAATTGCTTATTTTTAACTTTCAGGGATATTCTTGAAGGCTATATTTTTTGCGCATTTTGAAAACCGTTAGCTTCTCTTTAAAGTGCGCATTTTGTTCATTTTTCTTATTTAAAAGCCTTTTTGTAGAATGAAACTCGGATACTGCTTCATAATTTCAGTTTTTAAACTACCGAGTTTTACTGGAATGTAACAATTGAGGCCCCATGTCTTTCGAGAGCTGTAATGGGCTGAGCTGTTCTGTATCAGGCTTGTTAAGCGAACATAGACTCCACATTGAGTGCATACCTCTCTAGTAAAGCACTGCACGGTATTTTCCGTTCCTTAACAAATATGTGTAATATTTAAGAGGCAACAGAAATCCTAATTCTTCTCTTCGACTTGCGTTTTGCATTCTTCACCGAGACATTTCCAAGCACTGCGATTCTCTGCACGTCATTTCCTGTGCTCTAAATGCGAGGTAAGTGGGAGAGACAGAGAGATGCTTCTGATGAAAAATGGATAGCCAGAGACGGAAATAGCCCTTGAGGAAAGACGTTCCAGACGTCTTGATGAAATATCCTGTCTGTACCTAAGTTGTGTGCCTACAGATTTATGTCCTTTCCTGTTTCGAAGGTCTTAACTGCCGACATCAACACTGCTGTCTATTTTTCATAAGTAACAAATAGGGTTCATCGCTTCACCTTAAATAAATAATGTAGTAAACATTATGTTTTCTTACGCACAAGAACTATTGTTACTAAATTATACTTTTTGGCATATAAATAATGTTAATGGGAGATAAAAATTAGTTTACAAAATAAGTCGGTTCTAGAACCAAACCCAACATTGAAGGATGTCTGTTGTGAAAACATTTCTTTATTAGCATTCGAAAAAATAGCTATAATCAATAGCAATACAACAGTTTACACAACCTGCCAATAGTCTATTATGAAGATAAATAGAGATCAAGTCTTTCAAAAAAACACATTTTCGCAAATTATTTTATACTTATTTTCCTTATATTGCTCAACAAGTACGTATTTTTGAAGAAACAAAAATACTAATCTTATTTCCAGTGATCTTTTTAAATAAATTCCTTGTATCTAAATTACATTTAATCAATAGATACATGAAAGTGACTATGAATGGTTATATGACATGTAGTCTTTTTAGAAAATTGGTTGAAATGTTTTTTGAATTAATAATGTAAACATTTGTGGAACTCGCAATTTAATTAAAAGTTAAGCCCTTGTATCATGTAATATTGGATTAGATTGTACTGGTAGGAACAGAGGAGAAGTGTTCGACGCTTCAGCTATGCTCAAGGGTAGTCCGTTTCTATCTACGTTGGAGACACAGGGTGGTCAGGACTCGGGAGCGATGAGGAACTGATGTAGACGAGGTCACTAACGTTGCTTCCAAAGGATTTCAAGCTCCTTATAAGGACCGCCGGGGCAAAAACCTTTCCAAAGAGCAAGTCATCGTTCACTGCACACAGCACCAGCCCACCTCTCTTTGAACTTTAAACTTGCAGAGAACTAACAGAATGAAATCAGGTGAATGATTCATCTCAGCATTCGCTTAAGCGACCAGGTGAAACCACGAAAAAACTTGGGCCAATCTGCTCAGTGTCAGGTATTATTACCAAAGTAAACAAAATACTCCTAATATAATAATGTTTTTATATTTGTAATAATAATTACACCTGCATTAGATAATATTAATGTTAATTAAAATATTTTGGTTCGGCTAATTTCAAAACGGTGGGAAACATTGTTTCATTAAAATAAATATTTTGATAAGAGTTTATATTATATTGCAAATATATGTGTTTATTCAATCTGCAATTGGGCTTGTACCCGGTGGCAGTGAAAAAATATGAAACTAAAATTTATACAGTTTGTAGTTACAGTTATACCCGCCAATCTAATTAAATACATTTCAATTTAATTAAATACAAGACTGCCTAATTATATACATGCCAACAATTAACATATCGATCGAGTTAAACATGTGTCAACCGAGTTAAATACTTGTCAAAGTAATTAATCGTGTCACCTGCAAAAGTTAATCTATGAGCAATGGCACTTATCTAAGTTTCTCTTAAATGTTTTAACTGTTAGAGAAAAGCTCTCAGATTCTGCTGAGGTAAGCTATTCCATTTGTCGATGTTTCTGTTTAAGAACAAAAATATTTTTTTACGTCTTTTCTCTGCTGCTTTCCTTAAATTTTAAACTATGACCACCCCTTGAATAATATGCAGGTACGTAAGCCCAAGGTCATCATCGTTATATACCTTCGAAAACGCACTTTTTTTTTTTTTGCGTCTAACTACCAAGGATCCCAGTTCCTGCACCATTTCGAACCCAGGTCTTCTACTCTGTATACCATGTCCACAGTAGTTAGAGTATCGCATTCTTTATTTACCATATGATATTACATAATGTCGTGTTTATCGTAATTATTGAGCATTTAATGTTTTGAGAAACCAAATTTTCCAATGCAAAAATGAGTTAGTGCATCTAAGTTCAGTGACTTTAAAGTTATTAATCGCTTATAATTGACAAAATAAACTCACACTTAAAATATTTATTGAGTTTAATCGACAATTTTCCACGTCCTACAGTTATTGTTACAATCTTGGAACAAAAGTGAATTTTTACTTGAGAAATTTGAGGCAATTGCTTTGATATCCTTGTTATTCTTGGCGGTAAAAGAATGAAGGTATTCTACTGAAAGAGCTGCAAAGATCAACGTGAATAAACCTTTAGGTATGAAAGGAAACGGAGACACAGAAAATTACTGTGACATCAACCTTTTTACTGATGACCTAGACTATAAACGAAAAGCTGCTAGCGTGCAATCGTTGCCAAGGCGGAAAGAGCTTGAGATATAGCAGAGATTCCATACTCCTCGAGAAGCTATTTTTAAGGGTGATGTAGTCTGGCTGCTTCACATTTAACTGTGTTTCTTTCTGAGTCGCTGTATCTAACTTCATTCAAGCATTTGCTGATCCAATGCTTCTGCAGATGTCTTTCCACATACAACAGCAAGTGAGGCAAATGGAAATCTTCGCTTACGCTGCACAGAATAATGAAACACATCGCATTCCCATGGTATATAAAAGCTGGATAGAATTGATGAATAGAAGAAAGAAATACAGAAAGTATTTTTGGAAATATTAGTTCTTATTTTAGCAACGCAAACACTGGTAAGTTTTACACAGTCATCTTGTAAATATTTGTTCAATGAACACAAAATATTAAAAATAGAAATATATCGCTATTATATTACAGGATAAAAAACGTCGTTGAGATCTTTCCGTCTTTAGTGTTTTCAAATCAATGTATTTAAATAGAATGGCCCAAATCGAGAGGAAGAAAAAACGATGCATAGGTAGAAGAAGCATACCAATGTTTAAAAATAATACTAGAAGTTTCTTCGGTTTGTTTGGACCATATTACGTTCAATTTTCAGTCAAATAGAAAAGCAAAGTAGATTATGAACTTTATACGAAACTTCAGAAACTGGAAAGAAATACATAGGAATTGTGCCACATTTTCAAAACAGTGCCTCTTTTTAGATTTTCAGTACATTAACCATTTAAAAGCATATTATAAAGAATTTATCAATAATATAGCTTCTTAAACAGTAAAAAAAAACTACTTACAACAGCTATTTAAGAGAATATTGTGGCAAACCTATAGGTTAGAATCATTTGATAATTTAGACACACAAATCTACTGAAACACAGGGCGTAAATTGGACTAATTAATTTATAAGTGCATGAAAAATTTAATTTGTCGATTACTAACGTCGATCATTATAATCAGAAGAACTGCACACCAGATCAAACGCCAGTTTATCATTCTGAAAGAGAATAATATAAATATATCATCAAAATCAAAACAGTATCTCTATATAATATATAATGGAAAATACATATATTTTTTTTATTTTACCCCTTAGAACAAACTTTAACAATCTCATAATTATCATCCTCCTCTTCTTCTTCATGATGAATCTGTTTCATTCTTCATAGTTGTCCATTCTTTCCATCTGACGGCAAAAAAAAAAAAAAAAAACAACAACAAAAAAAACAACAAAAAAAACAATCAGAATATTTAAAATGCGCATTATATGCGGGGTCTATTAAAGACGTAGTTTCTCCTCTTAGAGAGAAAGCGTAACTTTAAATTTCACGTGATGAGCTGCAAGTGAGAAATAAGAGTGTACTAAATCAACTTAATTAGCAAGATTAAGCAGGGTTATATTGGCTATTAAATTAAGTAAGCTGAATTAGAAGTAACTTTAAACATTAATCAAAGTTTAATGACATTAATGGGAGAAACATTATACCACGAGGAACAGGCTGTATCAAGTGCAGTGCACATAAACACCTTCCATAAACATAACCATTTTTAAATATGCCTTAAATTCTCTAGAACATGCCATTATCACTATCAGAGCTTAGGAAAATGACTACCTTGCATAAAATTAATAATTGAATAATTGTGTTCAAAATTATATTTGTATACCTACGAAGCACTGAAAATTGCAGGACTTGAAACTAGGAGACAGTTCTTTCATAATCATTTAATATATATGAATTACAGTGAACTATCATTGAAATGTGAGCAGTATACGAAATCACGTCACAAAAATCATACTCATTGAAGTATCATCAGTGAAGTCGTTTAGATTTTATAGGTTAGGAAGAAAACCGTATATTGTAAACACGTTAAATAATTTGATTAATTTAAAATTTAAAAAGATAAGAGCAAGAATTTTAAGAAAGCATGACTGTAGAATCAAAATATAACTTGTAGAAAGATCACGATTGCTAAATAACTGAAATAATATCCAACGGCAGCCTTAGTGTCGTCTTAAACCCTTAAATTAAATCATGTTATCTAACGAAAGCAAGAAAAATCTGGAAGGGAGGAATAATAAAATTTAACACAACTCTTCCCGGATACACAATATATGTACCAATTTACATTGAGGGGAAGAGATTTCGTGAACATTTGTGATTCTCAGAACAGCACTATAGAGAATTCTATAGAAATGTTCGTGCTGGCTGTTAATAACGTTGAACTCAGCTGCAGTGATGTAATAATGTTTTCCATTGTAAAATAGGGCATTATTTTCATTAATATCACTAGTTTATTGTAATCTATTACAGCAAGTATATGACATCCAAATGTTTATTAACATTTTTGCAGGTTTAATTAGACAAATCATAATTATGTTCTTTCTGTTACTTTAATATTCAGTAGAGAGGTTTCATCGCGACAAATAAATATGAAGAGTTTACATAAAATAGCTTCCAATTTTTCTTTATGAATTTGATTGTGTAACTATCAATGATAATCAAAGTGATATATTTGTAGGCAGCCAAAGGTCGCAGTTTTTAAACATGAAATATTTTATGATAAGAAAGTAAATGACAATTATTGATAGTACTTTAAGATAGTGTTTAATAATATCGATAAAAATATTAAAATTAAAATGGAAGCAAAAAATTAAAGAAAACATCAGAAACACGTGCAGTTCAGGCTTAATGATGATAAAAGGAGAAGAAATGGCCGAAAGGAATTTATAAATTGGAAAGAATACACATATTAATACACTGAATCCCAGGGTAAGTTTGATTCTATAGATCAATAACTGGGTATGAGATTCAACTTCACAGTATAAAATGGAAATATTTAGAAAAACTTTCGAATCGGCAATAAACTAGTTCAATATCCCCGATAAGAGCATCCGGAGATCAGAATTCTCACACCCAAAAATATGAGACATAAAAAACAAAAAACGAAAAGGAGGATGTAGCAGAGGCAATGTAACTGGAAGGAAAACGAGGACGAGAATCCGATCCAGGGATAAAGAGGCTTGTACGACCTTCCCCAGTTTTCATGTTACGTGCCCATTCTACACCACCTTGGAACGGTGTGGGACTCAAAAAACTTTTGTTATTTCAGCTTGACATGAGTTGGTGCATTCCTGTAAGAATATTTACGGCTAGTTTTCTGAAGGGTTATAGCCTTACCGATGTTTCCTTTGCGTGGTCCTTGAGAAACCTCTCGCCTTCAGCAGTTTTGTGCAGTTTTTATCATACGAATATTTCCGAAGTCTTACAACACAGCGCAGAACATGTGTCCGCGTTCCGTGTTCATATTTTTGAGGGGCAGTACATCTACAGCATGAGGCTTTCCTTCTCTTTAGAGATTGCTAGGTTGTGAAACAGTTTATGTATGAAGGGATTCTAATGGTTTCTGTGAGATGATTTTTTGGTTTTCATAATCCATGAGCAATTATTAAAACAAAAGCTATATTAAATCCTATATGACTTCATTCAAAAAAATCAATATTTAGAAAAAAATCAAGAATCCTAGTGTAAGTAACTCTCAATTAGAAAAGACACTACTTAATCGACAAAGGTGAAAACAAAACATTTAAAAATATTTACGCTTTTATTTTTTCTCATTATTACTTATAGACTTTCTGAGGTTTTCTCTAAAAACTTCATTGAAATGAAATTTTATTATCTTCATACTTCACAAATTTATCGTTAAACAAGTTTTTTTCAAGTTTACAATTTATTGATGTCTTCCTCTGCCTATTAGCCATTTTCATTTCGCTCTTTGAAACACCTTTGGGTCTCTTTAAATCGAACATCTCATTACTTTCCCTAGTCCTTGCTGCCACTTGATTCTGGTCTTTTTCTTCCTTCTCTTCTACGCGGATTGAAATGTTTTCTTTGGAAGTCTTATTTTGGTGATTATTGTGTATGCCATTCCATTCTCATTTTATTATCTTCGTACGAAATGCCCATAGGCTGATTAAAACATAAATAAATATTACATGTCATTAAACGTATGCGAATGCTGTTACTGATACTCAAAATGTTTACAAATATCAACCATTTTTAGCTTTGCCTATTCAGTAATCATAGCGTTATAATGGAACTTTCAGTCGTATCTGAAAACAATACGGTTTCCTTTCGTAAGTCCTAACTCCTCAAAGAAAATTCACATACGGTTATTTCAGAATTTTCTTTCAACTTTTTAATTGTGCAGTATAAAATGATTTATTTCACAGAAGCTTTAGGAGCAGGCGCACTATCCATGAACAGCTGAAAGACATTGAACATTGATAGTGACCTATTTCCAAGAAACGAGATACTCATGTTCAAAGTGCAAATAATTTTACTGGAATTTAAAAAACGAAAATGTTGAACGATATTGCGTCACTCGTAATGTAATATTGACTTAAAGTTACTTCCTAAGTTGTTTCTCACTATTTATAAATCTGATATTCTTTAAGAAAACTAAGCTTCTGATGCTAAGAGTTGAGCATAAACTCCAGAGTTATCATGCTATGAGCAATTGTCATGTACAACATGGGCTTACGTCTTCTTGATATTAGCCCTTTTCTAAAGGACACAATCTTCAACAGCGTGCTTATTTCTCTGTTATTTTATTCACTATTATAATTTGGATCTGAATAGATGTTTTATCTAGTTTGTTGCCTGAAGTCACATAGATATAAACCGGCTACAGAAACAAAAGCCTGCTGCTGCTAATGCTGTCACCGCGACGTTGTCACTTTTATTTGTTCCTTTCGAAGCGAATGATTCAGAAGCCAAAGGGTATATTGCTGTGGAGGAGGTTTAAAAAGGTTATGATGAACTAATCGATTAATGTATATTAATAAACCACCACAATAAACACTTTTTGAATTATGCTGTCTGTTTCCGGCAGATATTTTATTTCAATTCTTCCAGGATGTGTGGGTTTTATTTTTTAATTTACATCAGAGATAAAAGTAGCAAGGGGTTAAGTAGGGGGGCAGATGGGGTTTCAAATCCTTACTAATTAATTAATTAAGGGATAGAAGGACCAAATGTGTTTAAAATATGTGACCAGTTTCAACACTCATTCATGTTAGTAAGAAAAAATCTATTAAAATAGCCAAGAAAAGTGTTGCATATTTGTGTCAGCGCCACTTGCTTATAAACAGGGATAGGAATTTAATGCAATAGCATATTTCTTGTCTGTGATCAGAAAGTATGTGAGTTAATTTACTAAATTTCCAACAATTTAAACAATATTTTATGTTGCATATAATGCATGTATTGTCTGTTTTGTTAATAAGCATAATATTTCAGCAGTTTGCAAATTATGGTATATTTTTGCTTGATTTACATGTATATTTTATAAATATATTTTATTTTTCATTTTATCTTCGTATTTGATTTACAAATACAGTATTTCAGAATAACATGTGCCATCGAGTCAATCTTGAAACTTGGCAACACTGATAGTAGTTTGCACGCAACACAATCAATAGGTCACCTCAAATCAGTGAATCCCCTCCTTATCTGATCGTGGCCTTCCTTCGCAGTATGAAGGTGGCTGATAAGGAGTTCTTGGAATTGAGTCCAAGTGTGGTGGTTATGCTTAGGAGTGTGGTGAATATCATTTGATACTTTCTTGCATATCTTCGCATTTCTCTCATATTCCTTCCTCTATTACTTCTTTGGAGATAAGTTGCGCCATTTCGTTAATGTACTTTAAAACCACTGTTTCCAAATCAAATTAAATTCCGTTTTGAAGTTGCTATCTCTCGTTAATTTTTAACAAGTTGGCGAACAACATCTTTATCTGGAATATGATTGCGAGGGTATTTTCTTGCTAATTATCTTTCCACTTCTTTTCAAGAATCTGTTTTCATGTATGCATCGTACATTAAAATCCACTATTATTTATATAGAGGCCTCACTAACGAAGAACAATTAGCACACAATTTTCACACAATGGAAGCACCGATTAACGCTTACTTACAAAGCCTCCCTCAAACTAACTACAAGATGCGACCTGCTCATGCATTATACACACTGACGACTAGTAAGTTGCCGCGCTCTATTCAAATAATTCCATAGCAGCGCCTAACTCATGAAAAACTGCGAATGATAGGAATCCTACTGTAAGCATTGTACCTTTCCTTTAGTACATTTTTCTTTTGCGACATTAGTACTGAGCTTTGAATCAAAGCATTCCTTTTTGAAATAATATTTAATGCACACAAACTGCTCGCTTAACGTCGTTATCATAATATATATGTAAATCCTCTAAAGAAATCTAAAAACAAATTATTTATATTTCTTCATACTCTGATGTCTCAAAGGCTTAACAAGGTAATTATTAAGAGTTATTATTCCTATCTGACTTTTCCGCATTCATTACCTCTAATTGCCGCAGAGAGTGAACCATAGCAAGCGTTCGCTAATGAGCATGATGAGGCTTGTCAGTGTTTTTATTGGAGATGTCAGCTGTATGTTCCAAGCAAAGTGGCACTTTTGTGATAGTATCGTAACGCAATGCGCAATATTCGGAGTGACAAAAACGGTTCTTCATTAAGAATTAATAATCACAGAACTTTTAGTTTGAAATGTTGAAAAAAAACTTCACAGAGCTATCCAGATTTCCACATAAAATATAAAGTCTTAATGTATTATCTAAGCACTATGTGCGGTCCAGGCCGAACCCAGTCAATAATTTTATTCATAATTTACTTTCTTACTCATTCTACATATAACTTATGACATCAAAATAATAATTTAATTTCCAAAACAATGTTTTAAATCTGATTGTACATTAAATAACATACTTTGAAGTATATTTAAATTACTCAAATTCTCACGCGCACAAACAATTACACAGAAGTAATCAGTTTTATTCATAAAATCTAAAGTTTTAATGTAAATATTTGATAATTTATTTAAATAAATTTATCTGTAATATTTATATTAAATATTTTCCAATGAGTTTTGAAGCAATTGAATCTAAATTTTTTTGAAGTTAAAAACGAATAAATAAGCGAAAAGTAAAGATTTAAACATTTACATTTGTAATGAGATCATTATTAGCGCTGATATTTTAAAATTATTAAAAAATGACGCTTATTCTTTTGGTTCCTCTTAGGATCACCATTAGCATCACTACTGCCATTAACGTAGTGCAGGCACGAATCGCCTGGGTCTCTAATGTAGTACTCAAGAACGGGAGATTTGAGGTTCGAATTAGAGATGTGCATAGGCCGGGCTTGAGCCTGAGCTGTGTTCTCCCTTGATTGTCACACATAGAGATGTAGTAGTAGTAGTAGTAGTAGTAGTAGTAGTAGTAGTAGTAGTAGTAGTAGTAGTAGTAGTAGTAGTAGTAGTAGTGGTAGTAGTGGTAGTAGTGGTAGTAGTGGTAGTAGTGGTAGTAGTGGTAGTAGTGGTAGTAGTAGAAGAAGAAGTAGTAGTAGTAGTAGTAATAGTAATAGCAGTGATAATGTATGACAGAATAATTACTTTGCCATTTGCTTTATTGTTTGCTGTTACTCAGCATTTCTAAGGCAGTCATTTCTAAGGCAGCCAAGGGAATATCAGGAACCTCATGTACTCGAAAACAGCTCGTAACCTTCTTTTGCCTATAGTGGAATTATTCGATGGCAATCGTTAAAGCAGAGTTTTGCTTTAACGTTCAAGCTCAAAGGTACTAGCGAACGCGGCGATAAAATTAATGACAAAGGGTAATGCGCCGCAAATACAAAACAATAAGCGAGCCCATTCCACTGTTCTGGAAACTACCTAGCTATTCCTATTGTAAGATGAGTTATGGAGATAGTGGGCTATATAGAGTGAGATCCGGAATGGAAGGGGATTATACAAGTGCTTATGTTGTATTCAGTGATTTCATAGAACAATGGCGCAAGAATCGTAAAGGGGCTCAAACTATCACCAGTCGCGAATTAAAGTAATTAATTAAAATGCGCACTTCATTGTTCCACGTGAGCTGAGAGGTTTAAGGCATAGGTGCCTAAATGCTGCACTAGGGCATTTAGATAAGAACGTGTAAGAGAAAAAGAAATTGAAGGCACAGATGCAAAAACGCTACAGAGGCAAGAAGAGCTGTTAAGGGTAGACAGATTAATAAAATGTTATGCTCTAAAAAGTAAAATTAACATTTCAATCAAAGGTTATTCTTGCTCTGCCTCAAACCAAAAATAACTCGGAATGCCTTTGAGCTTCACGTAGTGTCCTATATCAGTGTGGTCCAACAGGCGGCTCTCAGGCTAGATACAGCCCGCGGGGATCTTTATTCTGGCCCTCGAAGGGAGCAGATTATTATATTCCTTAAAAACTTAAAAATTAAGTTTAGAATCAAAGAAAGGGAGGAGCAGAAAGAGTAATTCCAGGACAAATTCCTCCCTTTGTCCTTCTTCGAGGGGTTGTTTCCTATAATAAGAAAACGCGGAACTTTACATTCTATTAAGAACAAAATAGCTCCAGTGCAAGGTCGCTTCAGTACCGCAGTGAATGTCACGAAAGGAAAAATCTTGATAAAGTACAACGGGAGTAGGTATTACAGTTATTGCGAAAGCTTGTTCTCTATGTCTTCCGTTCTTTGGTATGTGTCAGTTGCGAATTCGCAGAGCTACATGTTAAGGTCCCTTTACATTAGTATTAGTTTAGATTTACACTACTAATTATATCTTTGAGACCAGTTGAATTGTTTCGGTCAAAAATTTAAGTATATAATACTTGTGCTATCTGTCAATGATCTCTGATAGATGAATAGAAATTAAGGCTTCTGATTATGCATAAAAATGCCTGTAATATCTGAAACTTTACTGTAAAATATTACACATTAGAAATGGATTTAAGTAACATTTAAAATACTATTATTGGATCACTCATACTTTTCCCCAAAAATTCAAAAAGATTACAATATGTATCCACAGAAAGAGAGAGAACACCTTTCAAACTAGGGAGATGCATGCCGTAAACTTTTCACAAGTTTACTAAAATATATTTTTTCGGAAAATAAACTGAGAACACAGATTTAATATTACTATGAATGGATTCATCTGAGATTTGCAGACTACATAGTCCTATTTTCAAGGAAGGTGAGGATGTGCAAAAATAAAATTTCTTCAAAATTTCTGCCTAACAACGAACTTGAAGAACGCTCATATCTTGACAGTCAGTCAATACCCATGAGGATCAACTCGACCGAGCTGCAATACGTAAAGGAGTTAGCGTTCAATAATAACATAGAGAAGGAAATAAGAAGACTCTGGCGTGAATGACATCCTAGGTCCTGATATTCATAATACTAGAATATTCATTGAACCGCAAACTACGATATGAAGCGCTAGAAACCTGCAACACTCCCGTACGGCTGCCAAAATTGGTGCTTGAAGAAAGGCACAAAAGGTCTGTCAGCGAAAATATTGCAAACTACTGAGAGTATCCCTCAGGAACAAAATCCCCCAAAAAGATTAGGAAGATGCCATACAACCCACGTGGCTCAACGAGCGAACAGCCAAAAATGGACATGGGGAAGACACGTAGCAAGGCTTCCAAGCAACAGATGGACGCAGATCTCAAACTTGGGTGGGGGAAACTGAGGCAACTCGAGAACTATTTGAACAATAGCCTTCGTGAAAATCGCAGAGGTGCAGCGAGGAACGGAAGTGCACGGAGAAGCCTGTAGAAAACGAACTAGAGACAGTGCAGAAAGTGTGAACACTGATTACAGTATTCTAGCATAGTGTAAGTCGAAAAGTGCTGATGATGGAAACTAAGAACGATCAAAATCAAGCGAAATAGCTCACCATTGAGATTCTGAAAGAGCTGCACCTTAAAGGAGGCCAGATCTCATTATGTTTGAACTCATGCAACCTAGATGTCTCTGTTTCATACAATTGTTCAAGAAAACCTTTTGAATTTTGTAGAGAACCTTGATAGGATAAAGTGACAATACATGGAATGAATAAAAAAGCATTATTTAATGTGAAAAAAGAGAAAATATGAGAATTGAAACATAAGTCTCCTTTATTATGAAATTTAAACATATAAATGAAATGCTTTAAGGCATCTTAGTACTGATATTAAGATTACTTGCAATTGTGGTCATTGCTTTTTTCCAGATACACATCCTGTAAGACACGTAATATAAACGTTTCTACATTGAACTTCTATTCTAGTGTTGTTCAAACATTCTGGTGTCTTATAGAAAGGATACGAAGTCTACCAACAAACTTTCAAGGCTTACTCGGTCTGAGCGTTTTAATATAAATAACCCATGATATTCAGCACCTTAATTTGATAGGCATGTGTCCATTTCTTCGAAAGTGTTAGATATATTCTGATATAACGCAGAGAAAAATAAATGAACCGCCTATTCCCTTTCGACATCATTAATTACAAAAAACAGTACAATGTAACAGACTACAAATTACTAAATACTCATATTTCAATAAATAATGAATGTACTGTAATGCAGTAATTCTACTTGTTTGCGACCGAAGTGCCGTTTCTTACTTAAAAATATACTCAAAAGAAGCCCTTTGGAATCATATCTGTAGCCATAGATTCACGATTAATCTGTCTTTCACCAAACTGTGCATCAAGGTTATATCTAACCTTGTCTACATAGTGTGTTGGTGCTCCGTCATGTTAAAACCATATGATCATCCAAATATTACCAGAGGCACATCTCCCAGTAAGCGGTTTGAACATGTTCTTTTGCGCCTATTAAACAAGATCATTGACTTCGAAGAACGAAACAAATGCCTACTAATACAAAAATAACATTGAGTTTGAAGACGAAACATATGTACTCACTCAGGAACAAGTTATCGGCGACCATGGGTTCCTTGTATCAAAATACTCAGCCAAAATCCCTGAATAACATTTGAAATGTTATCGGCAGAGTTCGTACTTTATATAGCGTTCCAGAATGGATTTATATAATGCTAAAATTGTATAGAACTAGCCCATTTCTTTCTTTATTTACTTTAAAATGAATGAGCTAGCCATTACTTATTACTTCTCAAAAATGTAGAGTATTTGGGAGATTAACATCTCTAGAAAATGTAGAAAATGTCCTCCCTTCTGTACAAGGCATAATACAACACGACGTTCATTGTGCAAAACCCTGGCATATTGTCCATCACATGGTTCATAGGTTAAGCATGGATTCCACACATGCGTTTATGTGAACCCATAGAAATTGCACTATTTGGCTGTTCAAATTCCACATGTTGTTCATGAAAAACTTATGCACTAAATTAAAATCAAGGTTTGGTGCACAATATCCGCATAGAAAATATTTTTGACCAGATTGTGGACAATGCAGAGCACTGCCGGATTTTCATGGAATTTGTTGAACAACCGCACGGTGTAGAGCTGCATCATGGATGTTTTCAACAAGATGGCGCTACATGATATGCAGTTAACCAATCCAAGGCGCTAATTGAAATTTCTTTGAGGACTGTATAATTTCCACAAACCTGTGAACCCTGAGATCTCCTGATTTGACAACACCAGACTTCTTAAAAGACAGAGTTTATGCCATACGTCCCCAGACATTGGACGATCTGAAGCACATATTACACAGGAAATTAATAGTTTTGACAATACGGTTCTCTAACAAGCGGCCAGTAACATGGAAAGTGTTGAGTTAAATCTTATGCATGAAGATGGACATTTTCAATATTTTCTATAGTGGTTAATTATTTCCATTTGAGGTATAATAAGATGTGGCTAGCATCATCCGTTTTGAAATAAACAACGAAAGAATTATATAAATATAAACCACTCTGTATTATACTACAGAAGAAAATGTTGAGCTTGTTCTTCTCTGTTTGGAACCTCAAAGAAATTTAAAAATTTACACAAATTGTAGAGACACCTTGTAGAATAAATCTAAAGCAAGTTATGATAAAATATTTAAGGCATGTTAGGATGTTCCAAACTGGTAAAGTTTTTACAAACGGTGTTTAATCTTAAAATAATAAAAATCAAATTTAATATTCCAATAAAAGACTATATTACTAAAAACAACGACAACTATCTAGTCTGACCAGGAAGATCGCTGTATGGCTATGATTTTTCAAACAATATAAATGTGTTTAATGCAGCCATTCTGTGAAGCATTGTCACTTTAAGTATGTTTTGGAATCATAAAGAGTGAAATAAACATTTCATATCAAATAAGCCATACGTCATGCCACAAAAGTATTAAAAGACAAACGTTGAAATGCAAAGTCAGCAACTGGGGAAAGTAGAAGGCTAAGACATGGTTACTTTTAGAAAAGCAACAAATTGGTTCTAATGATTCAGTGCCGGAGATAATCTTAAAGTTCTCGAAGAACAGTCGCTTTGCAGCACTCGGGAAATGTGAGCAAGTCTTGCTTGCTATTTACAAAGCCATTGCTTCAGCGCATCTCCATAGTCGACGGTAGATTCATATAAATATAACTAAGTTCAGGCCCAGCAATAAATTGGTGTCAACAACCAACTTCTTGAAAATTTTCTAGGTGATCGGTTTCAGAAATGCATTGATATGTGATTATTATTATTATTATTATTATTATTATTATTATTATTATTATTATTTTACTTAATTCTCAGAAGAGAAAGAAGAAGTGCCTTTCGGTAAATAGCCGTAAATAGTGTTTCATCAAGATTATTTTGAAAAAAAAATTGTTAATGACGAAATTTTGAAGTTGGTGTTCATTCCAAACTAGCCCAAATGACCATGCAGTTGACGCTGATTTGTACTGTGAGCAATTGGACCGCATTTACGAAGTTCCGAGGCGTCACTTCATGGCTTTAATCAATAGAAAATGCAATATGCAGAGCTAGCTAATGATTGTGCCCTCAACCAGATTGACTAAACAGAAATTAGATGGAATAGAATTACTGCCTCATTCAGGTATTGCGTCTCCCAACTACAGTTGGTTATGGTCAATCGCAACATTTCTTTGAGGAAGCCGATTTGATAATCTTGAAAATCTTACTAATATTATTTAGGGAGGCGGATATTAATAATTAATAAAAAATTAAAATGACTGAGGACACAAACATCGTCATCACTTCCAAATGCAAGTTAGGGCTGGAATCACTAACACCTTCAGATGGCTGCAAAGAGATTTGTTATCAAAATTGATAACTTGGATTTGAAGAATAAAACTTTTGATTGTTCTGAAAAAAAAAAGCACTCAATTTAATAATCAAAATCAAACTGGTTCGACATTTATGCAAGGTATTTGTGGTAGTTCAGCGTGTCGTAAGACAAAGTTTAAAATGATGGTAATCTCTAAGGATAGATGTAAGGACTTTTTTACAATGTGCATTGTGAATATTACAAAAACAAAATTAATAAATATTCTTGCACTGGCTTCAACTGAACTCGACATATCATGCATGATAACTGCGTAGCTTAAGGATCAGCTTGTGCAGAATCTGTGAAGGATGAACATTACAAAAGGTAATAGCGCAGGGAAGGATGAAATGTTCCTATTCATTTCATATTTTTCTTCACTAACATTTATTCATTATTCACTGGTTAATTCAGAAATTATAGAATAATTCGGTAATAGCTTGCTACTATTTTTTTCAGATAATGCATATGCATTTATATCTTTGCGAATTCCGAAGGAATTGCGGTTGTAGTCGTCAAACGATTTTTGAAAAATTTATTTAAATATCCATTGATACTATTTTCTCTTAACAAATTGGGTATACTTCTTTATAATAAATTTATAAAAATAATTTCAGAAAATCAGGGTAATTCCCTGAAAATAAGGGAAATCAGGCAATTAGGAGTGAGTTTATCTGAAACCTAAAATTTAAAACTCGCTCTAGCGGCATCAATATTGTTTCTTCACAACAAAATGCGGTATAAGTCATTTAAATAAAATAATAAAAAACGGTCTCTGAAAATTAGGAGTAGGAATGTATCTAAAAATCGAAATTTAAAATGCGCTCTTGCTTTTAATTTTCCGTCTATTGTTTAAAAATAAAAAGAATAAAAAGACAAGTAATTTCAGCATATCATTATATATTTTTAATGATGCATATGTCTTATATTCCACAAAAACATTATCGTGAAGATAGCAAAAGGTAAATATTGATCTAATATGTGTGTGAGAATTATCTATATTTGTATGTAAGAGCGCTCTGTAAGAACCTTTCAAAAACGTTAGCGTTACATGTTTATACTACAACAACGAATTAAATTTCAGAGTCAATGAAAATCGATGAAACGTTCGATTGTTTATTGTTGATTTTGTATATTTACTTAGTACATTGTATTTTTTTCTGAATAATAACATGTTTTGTTTTATTGAAACATAGGAACATATTCTTCTTAAATACACTATGTAACTCGAAACTATCTGTTACCTTTCTCTAATTTAGTGAATATAAATATGATATCAAGATCTTAGTTCATAAACAGGATTACATTTAAAACTGTTTAAAAATACTCACATAGTATAACTTTTCTATCAGTGGTCATATATTTTATTTAATTAAAAGTGTTCCATCAATTTTTGTGGTTTAATCTCAATAACAACAACAACAATAATGATGATGATGATGATGATGATGATGATGATAATAATAATAATAATAATAATAATAATAATAATAATAATAATAATAATAATAATAATAATAATAATAATAATATGGTTTCTTTTGGTGATAGAGATTGCAAGAATTATAATTTTGTTCCCCAATACCATACAGTAATGCCATAACTTATTTTATTTGTTTAATTAATAAGGCCATAATGTCGATTTTACATTATTTTTTAGAGTCACTCTATGTATTTACTTATTTTACGTAGCTCCTTTTTTATATTGCCCTTTACTTCACTAAGAGCAGCTTCTGTACACACCAGAATATTTCTGTTTGAAGTAGTAATAAATTAACTAAGGACTTGCGCGCTTTCGTTCTTCGGCACAAATAATTACTTCTTATTGAAGTATATCCATTCTTCCAAACCTGCTTTCATTACAAAGATCATGTTAATTACAGATTTGGCCAAACCTATTGACTCCACTCTACAACTAAACAACTTCCAGTTTTAGTTTTCATGGATCATAGCGCTGTTTTAATTTTAACTAATGTTGTATATTACTTTGACTGGTATTCAATTAGAGTAGAAAGTCAGAATTGAGATCTTAACAGCCCTGTTATGTACGAGAAACTGCCGTCTCCCCTTTCCAATAACTTAGTCTTTTGAGGGGAGTTTTTATTAGTGTCTCTGATGCTTCAGAGGAAAAGGAAAATTCTTGTGTGCACGGCCCATTTTGTTCAGAAGAAGGGGACGTTTTTCCTCCACAGCCCATCACTCTTCTGCCCCACCTTTCATACTCAGAGCTTACTTCCTGTTAAGGAAAAAATGGGATGTGATGTTTGCTATAAAAAGCACTCTTGTAGCTGATATAAATTAATAATGATAGTAATAAGCAGTAGTACATTGTATTTATTAACAGAAAATACTTCAGTGTGAAATTTTAACTTTCCGAAAAGAAGGAAATTAAAATGTAACTCTAACTAACAAAATAACTTGTAAATAAACATTTTCTCCTAATTTCAATACCCTCCCTCCCCCTTCTCCTAGTCGTTGAACCCGATATCATTACCACTACTCATAACCGCACAACTAAAAGGGCAGAGCTCAAATTCGAGTTATGCAAGATCAAGTTGCTTGGACATTAAACGCTGTTGGTCTCCGAGCTAATTTGCAATATTATTAATTTATTCCATTCGTCGTTTTGAAAACATTTCCAGTTGGCATAGGACGTGAAATAAATACAAAATATGCATCTATATGATAGAAAATCTCTTTCAGTATATTGGATTATTATTATTTTTATTATTATTTTAGTGACTGACTTTTATTTAAATGCGCCTCACTATTCCATAATTTAATATTCAGTTTCCATCACTGCTATTAAAGAAATCGTGAGTGGAATTTATTTACTGCATTTGGACATTTATTCGATGCCATTATTACAGAGCTATAAACATTAAAAACAGAAAAGACAATACTTTAAAAATAATAACACAACGATAGTGAGGAATATGGGTTTAGGGCTCATGAAGTCAGTAGTCCCAGAAGTAACACAATGAGAACGATATTAAGTAAGATAAAAGATGGCAGTAATTAATATAAAAACTACTATTGCAAACTAATTTTAAAAGCAAACAATGTTTTACACCGAAAGAGTGCATGAAATAAAAAAAATTGAAAATAACCTAACAAGCTTTTGAAATAAAAAATTATCAGGGCAAGGTAATATAAATATAGAACTAGGCATCAAAGGAAGTAAAAATTAGACTTCTAAAATATTTTAATATGTGTTGGAAATTACACCGAGAATTCGAGGTTTAGATAACAGGAGTGATCTTTACAATTTTTAAAAAAGGAAATAATTTAAATAATTTTAGAGGCATAAGCATTATTCAAATAGTATATAAAATATATGCAAAATAATCTCTAGAAATTGAGCTATTAGTGAAGTACTGTTACAGGGAGAGCAACGTGATTTTAGAAAAGGGCAACCTTATGCAGATTGTATATTTACGGTGGAACAATTAATACAGGAGAGAAGGGAATTTAACTTGCCAACAGTTATGTTACTTTTAGATTATGAAAAAGCTTTTGATAGGTTTCTCCGAAACAAGCTATGGACGCCTATAAAGCAAGAGAAAGGATATCCGAGTCATCTGATCAAGGTAATTCAGTGTCTATAAAAATACAAGAATTAAGACTGATATTGGCGTTAGAGTGGATAACAAAACAGAAGAAATAAACTGAAACATCAAACAAGGATGCCCTTTTTCACCAACACTATTTAATGTACATAGACGAAACACTTAAAGAGTGCAAAAACTGCTTGTTCTACTGGGGGTATTCAAATTAATAGACATAAGTTGCAAAGAATCTATTTGCCTACTATCGGGTTATTTTTGAGAAATGGAAGATGGTTTACAGAGAAATGATAATAACCTGCAATATATCATGGAGACATATAATTTAAAGATTTCAACACAAGACAAAATCAATGGTTTTTAAAGGGAATAATCAAGTAAGATGTAAGTTATTTATTAATAAAGAAATAATTTAATGTCTCTAGTTTTGATTATCTAGGCTTTAATATATCATACAGTGAAAATGAAGATCTGAATATAAAGCTAAATAAATTAAGATAAATGAATGAAACAATGAATAAAATTAAAGAACAATAAATCAAAAGCAACACAAATGAAATTCTATAATGTAATGACAGTGCCAATGGCTTCATATGGAGGGGAAACTGGACTATGAATAGGACAGACAGGAAAAGAATACAAACCGCACAGATGATATTTTTAAGAGCAGTAGCTGGATTTACTCTCTTAGACAAACAAAGAAATTAAGTATTCGAAAAAGGTTAAATATATAATTTAAATTAAAAAATTAATGAAAATGAAAATAATTTATATCAGCATATATTAAGAATGAATGAGAAACGGATAGCAAAAATGTCACTAAATTATAAACCTAAAGGATATTGCCAAGTAGGAAGAAAAGATGAAGATGTTTAATTGAGGACGGAACAGGTCGTTGCCTTGTGAAATATGAAGAAGAAGATTCAAATAGTGCATAAGAAGCTATCTTTCAGTTCTGAAAGGAAGCAACTGATCAGAAAAACTCTAAATAAATTTTACACGAACGCATCTACCTGAATTCCACCATGTTCCTGTGTAATTATTAACTTTAACGGAATACTTTAAAAGTGTTTTGATATTGTCCCTTTTATGATTTTTTAGATACGTCAATTACAGAAAGATTTCTTTTTCTGCTGATTTTAGGGACGCGTGTTTACAAGTTAATTGCTTGCTATAACCTAAACACTAGATTTTATATAAAGTTATTGAACTTATCAATCCTAATAGATTAATTGATAATGTGCATATAAGTAAGGATGAAAAGCAATTTAAAATATCATATATAAAGACTTGTTTAACTAATCATTATCGAATTTTTACAAAAAAAAAAAAAAACTTAAAATATTAACAATGGAAAGAGTATCTGAATACAAGTGAAAAATAAACAAAGAAAGTGTATTACGTAAGGATTAATTAAGTAGATTGCAATGTGCATACATATTATATAAAACAAGAAAAACGAGTGACAAATTAATCTCAAAATATCAAGAGGTTTTGGAAAGTACTATTCCCAAAAAAGTATGTACATAGATAATAAACCAAATAGGAAAAGTGAAATTTGAATCAAAGGTATACAGATATCTAAATAGACTATAATCTTCCTAAACGAACTTAAAAAATAAAATATTGTAATAACATTTTAAGAGTACATAGCAAATATGGAAAAAAAAAAAAAAAAAAAAATCCCCGGAGTGAATTGATACGGCAAAAATACAAATATCAGCAAGTTAAACACATAAAGTTAAGACAACACGGGAAATTACAGACTCTCCAAATTAAACCACTATGAAAATATTGCCATTCGGCAAAAACAGATGCTATAGACAACGCATTTAATAAACAGTATATTAATATTGCAAACGAAAAAGCAGCATCTTGAAGCAAGAAACTCCAGCACTTTCAATTTTGGGGAATTGTCAACTCTATGGTATTAACAGAGGTAACAGTGAATGATATTGCCAATGGTTAAATGAGCTGAAATACGAAAGTCACTTTCTTTGGATAACTTCTCAAATGAAGCAAAAAAACCAATTTCCCTGTGTGGCTTCTCAATTTAAATAGTTAAGTTCTTTAAAAATGTAATTGCTGAACCTCTGAAGCATTTTGCAAAATATATCTTTTTTGATTTATTAAAAATGTTATTGCTAGGGATCTAAACTTTCTGCTGAAAACTATGGGGTTATTTCTTTAGTCTTTGTTTTCTCTAAAATCATGGACGGACTATATTTGAATCAATTATTAAAATGTATCACTAAATTTCCTTATATAATGTAATATGCACATTTAAACGTTGTTTCTAAAAACAATTATATAGAAGCAATACATTCTTACGATAAGAGATAAGTTATTAATGCAGCGTTCCTTAATGATACAAACATTTTAACTGTGTTAATATAAAATTCTTTATTGAGTAAACTTGAGAAATACAGAAAAAGAATGGATTGCATCTTATCTATAAAATTGACTTAAATACGTTGAAATAAAACATAAAAACGACAATGAAAAGTTTAGTAATGTTAGGTCCCTTTTCATACATTGAGGGAGGATGTATAACAAGGAAAATTGGGACCATTTCTGTTCTTAATAGTATTTGAAGTAATTCATAAACAGGGATGGCATGTAATCAGAAATGGTGATGACATCATTTAAATTATAACAGATGCAACAGAAAGCAAATCAATTAATGAAAATACACATATAAGTCTTAATAAGGCCTTAAATACTGTAAAAATTGTATGATGCAGTTTAATCTGAAAGGGACGAGAAGAAACAGTATTAAAATTAAAAATACAGAAATGTCAGAAGTTGAACATACAACATTTCTAGGCACTATTGACCATAATCTTAATTTGCACACACTAGCAAATGAAATAAATAAAATATTAAACAGGGGAATTTATGTTATAACTTTATTAACAATTCAAAGCTTGACACTGTTCCTCTATTTGGTTCCTATGGAGGACAATGGTCTTATTCTAGCTTTTAGTCGTTTTCAAATACCTGCTGGAAGGTACACTTGACTCTCTTCGTGGTTTTAATACTTGCTGAATACCGGAATTGGATCCAATTATTTATTTTTTGTTGTTATCCTTTTGATTTTCACACAAGCTGTTCAGAAGCAAACATAAACAAATTTCATGTGCAGTTTTTGCAGCTTTTGCACGAATATTTTCTAGATAGCGTTAAATGAACTCGTAGATGGTTAATGCTCTCTGAAAATAATTGCAGCAGTGGTAATATTTGTCTCAATTATTGATACAATAGGGACAGCCAGCCATATATGTATATTAATGACCCTGTCTATATGAAACCTGATAATTTATTTTGTTGCTATGTTTTGATTTTCAGAGCATATTTTAAAATCTGCAGCAGAGTTTGTTTTCAAAGTGTAAACATTTCATGTTTAGATACTAGAGAAGACAAAAATAGCTTGCAAAGCCACAATTTATAGCACGACTTGCTTGTGTTGTGAAGCCATTCATTTAACTTAAACATGAGCAATGAAATGCTATGAACAATTCAAAGAAACAAGAGCAAATATAAGCCGGAATATGAATCAACATTTTAAAGCACTAATCATAATAGTAGCATACAAAGTGCTTACTGACCTAAACTGGAGACATTTACTGTAAAAAAACACATTTATGAAGGAATTGCTAAAAGATAGAGAGAGGGCGCCTTCCGTTGGAAATGTCGAAGCGAATAGATTCATGTTATTGAAAAGAGCAAAACTGTCATCGCACATCCCGTAACCTATTACTTCTGGCAGAAAACGACTTTCGAAATACGTGCACTGCTTTTGGAGACAATACATGTTTACGCTTGCATGCAATTTCACAATACAAATCACAAGAAGCACAAAATGACAGCTGTCAAATTCTAAACTTCGCATTTAGACAGAGAACTTCAATATAAACAGTACTCTGGGAGCACTTGGCAAAGCAAGCTCTTATCCAGCCAGAAATTATTACTTAGTAAGATGACATAATTACTTAGAGCAGAATCTAACGTAACGTTCTATAAAATGTAATATGTTTATATGGCATTTATTAACAGTATTATTAATACCGAATGTTACTAAATTAATTAACCAATTGATAAGTGTAAAAATATATTCATCTACTTATGATATAATTGAGCATAAAATAAAGGGCGGGAAATTATCTCAATCGCACTATTAGCCTTATGATAATGCAAAGAAAACATGACTTTTTTTAAGATAAAAATACTGACAGTACATTATAATGGATTGCACAGGCACTGAACAGTTGAGGATGACTGCACTGGGAGCTAAGTTTGCTAAGTCGAATAGAAATAGGTTAGTATGTTGGGGTCTGTTTACGTAGGAAGACAACTGACCATCTATACAAAGTGCTTTGAATTAGCACCGCTTTGTTGGAGTAAACGGACTCTTTGAGTACGAATGTGTGAATATATATTCAATTAAAAGTCCCGCACCACCTAAATAACTTTTGAAGCATGTGAGGTCAGTGACATGAAACTCAGTAAGCGGATATCCGTATACTGAGAACTCAAAAATGATATTGTCAACTTTTTTTAACCGAAAGTAACTCCAACTCATTTACTTTATTTTAAATGGAATATCAAATATATTTTTTCATTTTCGAAAAATGTTTGTTAAGAGCTTTTTAAAGTACCCTCACTAGGTGTTTCTGTACAAATGTATTATTGCTTAATCAATAAAGCAAAAAGAAAGTGCCATGAATAATAAAACCCTTCTTTTGTTTGCAGTGTTTTGTCAGTAATGACATAAATACAGTCCTTCGGTTAAATTCAAGGAATCGTGTTTGTTGATAGAGAAACATCTCATTTAAGGGAGTCGCTCTGATATCTAGTATGTTAAGCAATTCTATTTGATGTTGAACGAAAGAGAAGGAAAGACAGTTTGGGCTATGGGCACAGGCAAAATCTCATCGAGAGGAGGCGAATTTATTTAATGATATGCATGTGGAATACAATCGAATTCCACATACAAGGGCCGTAAAGAAATTTACTCAAACTGGAAGCGTAAAGGATTTATCAAAATAAGATCGCTCGAAATGAGCAACTGATGAGAATAGTTTGTTGAATGTTCTTCTCCGTGTGCATATATAAGCCAAAGTTCCGTGATGAAATTACTTAAAAGTGCCAAGCAACTTCCTATTAAAATTTCACTTTGGCCGAAACTTTCATATGACGATCGAGATAGAAGAATGCATGAATTTATGATGGAACGCATTAACAATAATTCAGTTTATCTTGGACAAATAGTATTCTCAAATAAAGACACAACTGTCAATACTGACCAGATGTAAATTCACATCGTATGGAGAACCACACGTAGCATTCATAAAAACTTTAAGTTTGGGCAGGTATTGTTGGTGATCTTATCATTGGTTCTTTCTTCTTTAGAGAAACGTAGTTGCGTCGAAATCCCGTAGTGCCGGCCACTGCAAATTTATTTCCACATCCAATCAATCTGGGATTTCCAGAAATTACATGTATTTCCAAGTAAATGGGGCTTCAGCTCCAAATGGACAGAATGTTCGTCAGCACTTAGATCAAGTTTTAACAGTTTTTATGCATAAGCAGAAGATATTGTACCCCTAGCTTGTGCTAATTATGGTAGTGATTTTGTTGGCAAATGTTCAAGATTTTGGTCAACTTCGTATAATTTGTCTTCTGTTAAAATGTACGTATTTGCTTGAGTTCTTGTTTTGCATTGATCCAGTAGTATCAAAATTATTCACAAGATCGTGAAGTGCAATTCTGGAAGAGAGCTATTGCCCAGGGAATTTCAGAATAAATTCCTCGCAAACACGACTAGCTTATTCTTATTGCTGTAAAGTTTTATGGAACGAATGTAGACTGGTGACTGCTTGTAAGTTCAAGGACAGAGAAGCAGGCAAGCAAGCAGGTGGCCTTGAGTTGGGAGGGAAGCCGGCCTTGGCCGAGACGAGAAACTCGTGCGAGCGGTGGGAATATATTCTGAACGCGCGGTATTTGCAGCGAATTTATACTTATTAAATGTATCATATTTCATTTTTGTATCTCTAATGTACGCTTTTCGCTTACCCTTTAAGATATGTATTAATTATTTATTTTTTAAATATATCTCCTTCTTTTAGAAGCAATGGGGTGAAAATATGAGTGGTGAGTTCACCGCCGTCTGCTGGGAAAGTTACCTAGTTAAATTTTCTGGATGCGTGAAAGCAAATCTTACAGAACTTTATGCTGCTGTGGGTTAAATCTTTATCTGCATCGCAATAATATATTTCATTATGTCTCCCTTTAGTAGTCGACATGGATTAAACACTCAAGAGGGAAGAAAGCTATTCAGGTTGCTTATGATAACTCTGCTGGAAGTGAAAGGGTATGCGGTGAAATGAGACAAACTTTTCTGGCAACGAGATATGAACGACTCCTGCAATACGTCAGACTTTTATGGCGGTTTAAGTTTTTCGAGGAAAACTGCAACTGTTATACAGAGTTAGCTGAGTGCGCCAGTGCTCTTATTCTAGGACGGCAGGATGGTAGGATAACTTATTTTTGTTGTACTCATGCTATTGAGTTATGCTCTAGTTTCGGATTTCTCAAAGCAACCGCTGTGACGAAATATATTGCATCGGTTGTCGAAGAAGAATAAAAAGATTTACCATGACTTTTGCTTTGTTAATACTACAATCTAATATTATATATGTATTTATCTCTTAGCGATTTAATAATGTAAACTTATGCGAACCAATAAGTAAAACACTTACATAAAACAACAGTATAATTAAAATATAGCTATAATTCATTGGGTTCAAAATAGAAATAAAATAAAAGATGTGAATAGTTACATTTATAAATCCGATTAAAACAAAATGAAGGTATGATTAATAAACATATTAATCATAAAATATACTTTTAAAATAACGCTACAATTATTACATTTTTCTAATACTTTTATTTAATTCCTATATCCCTATAAAAATATTCATTTTGTAAACCCTAAAATGCAGCATTTGCTGGTTAAAGCTTTTATGAAAATAATTTTATAGTGTTCCATATTATGGCATAGGAACTTTGGAAATATATATTCGAAATTGTACTGTGTTGTTAACATAACAAGTATAGCAATATGTCTGGGAGGGGTCTTTATTATTGAAAAGCGGCGCTACGCTAATGCGTGAGAAGATGACGCATTAGCGTCTTTTAAAAGTTAAACATTTCTCTTTGTCTCTCTCTTCGAGCCAGATTCTCCTCATAGCCAGCCAGCTATGATTTAGAGGCTCAAAGATGTGAAGCAATATTAATAAACTAGCTTAAACATTAAAGAAACATTTTAATTTGTTAATTATCAGTTAAAATTACATCCTTAATTTACTATAGTTATTGAATTAGAACAATGATGTGTTAAATTTAAAGTGATTTAACTCTGACTACATCCCCCTATTTCACGGCTATTAAGAGCTAAGATAATATGAGAGTGTTTTTTTTTTAAACTGAATATATATATGTATATATATGTATATATATCTGCTTTTAGGTGGGCAGAAAAACAGTAAAGTGACATAATTTAGCAGAGGCGCCGGACATATGTTATTTTTATAAAACTAAGAAATAGTTTGATTTGAAGTACAAGATATAATGCAACATAATTTGTTATAGGTTATAGGCCAATAGAAGAAACATTTGATTTCATATCGGGGAAATATGAATTCTGTGTAATTTTCATTTACTAATTGTTTTAAACGAAAGTATAATAACGAATTATATTTTGTTTGTTTTTTTCTAATGCTATTATAAACTTCACTTATTTTCTTTATTCCTTTTAATAGTTTTATTATAGCAATGTTAGTGTTGCAATCTAGTATTTTAATTTCATTAAGTAAATTGTGCGTTCGTTATCTGGTATACGGTCATTTTGTTTCTACATCTCCCTTCTCCTTCTTTTCTAGTATATCTATTCTATGCTATTTTTTCTTTTTCTCCGTAGTTATAGTTTCTAAACACGTTTTTCATTGCAAGTAATTACAAGGGCTATCGAAAGTCTCCTCAAATTAAGGTGAATGAAAACGAACTTTTCAACATAAGAATAACAAAAGTATAATTTGTTAAACCCAATTAAATATTGTTGAAAGCGTTATATGGCCCATGGATCGCACAATGAGTATTGCAGTATTAAGATAATGAACAATTATATTACTCTTAGGCCTTATTGGAGCTGAAGTTGAACTCGTGGTCCTCTGGTTATAATTTCTGGCTTTTACGAGCTACCTGGTCAGCATTTTCAAATGCAAATGTCTACCCTCTAACAAGCTACCTTGCCTAATCTAAAAGCATGTTTAATTTGTAATGGGATGAGTGCTAGGTCTAAGTATACTGGAAAGGGAACAAGGCCGAGTAAATTTGAAGCACTCAGTTATGCTAGTGTTACTGCTATAAACCTTGTTTTGTTCCTGCAGTTGTGCGTCCCCATGCCGTTTGTTGTTTGTGCAATGTGAAACAGAATGTATCTGAAAGCATTTTTGCACACACGGCGCGTAGGGGTGCATCATTTTAATGCCTGCTTTAAGCATGCGTGTTGTGCTGGCGTGTATGTGTATATATGAAAACAAGCCGCACAATTTCATGATCGCCTCTCATTTTACATTACATAGGGTCAGTGTGCGAATTACCTTAAAACTAACATGTGTTCTTTCGGCATTGCCATTCCAATGGCTTTATTGCAATATAGCAAGTAATTAATTTTGAAAGAAAATAAAAGGTCCACCAATATCCGCTAACAGCGTTGGAGATTATATTAAAGCATATATGTTGTTAATTAATTTTCCAGGTACCGCTCTAACGTAATTAAACTTTTAGTTCAATAAATCCCACTGTCAGAATGCGCACATGCGTTTTCCGAAATCTGACAATATGGCTGACCAACACGTCATTTACAGTCTGTACGCTATGCACATAGCATATGGACGTTCTCCCGGTACTATAGCGTGTTTATATTAAACTTTAGAAATACATTTTTATATATCATTAGGAATGCAAAAAGAGAGAATATAAATAGCGAATCCGAACTCTACCGATAAACTTTCACAAGCTGTTCAGGGATCTCTTTTCTGAGTGTTTTGATGTAAGGGAGCCATGGTTTCCGGTGCTCATTACCGAGTAATTTCAATGTTTTCGTTGTGGAACATAATTGTTACCAAACAAACGCAACCTTTCACTGCTGTACACCTTTCGTGTGTACATTACAGTCCGCCACCAATTAACCAACTACTCATCATTTCCCGACAATGCAATGCAATGCAATTATTTATTTATTTATTTATTTTTAAGGACAGATGACCAAACATTACAAAAATTACATGAAAAATATATTATTACACTGTTTAAAATAAATATTCAAAATGTCGCCCGCTGTTATCGCGACAAACTTCAGAGCGACGCCTCATGGACTGTCGCACACGTTCTGGCATCCCAGGAGATTGACGCACATCGTCAACTGCGGCTGCTACAATCCTAGCAACCAGGTGCATATTAGTTGCGACAGGAGTCATGTACACCAGGCTCTTCACGTGACCCCAGAAGAAAAAGTCCATGGGTGTCAGATCTTATGATCGAGCTGGCCATGGAATAGGATCACCACGACAAATCCATAAGTGCCCGAACTGTTCATCAAGGTATTCCCTAACATTCAGTGCAAAATGGGCTGGCTGTTGAAATCACATACAAATGCGAATTATCTGCGGCACATATTCCAGAAAATGTGGCAGGACATGTTGAACGAAAATATTGCAGACTATTCCATGCAGCCTGTCGGGTAGTACATGAGACCCAATCAATACCAGCCCATACATTGACAGTGAATGCCAGTTGGTAGGCTCGATTCACTACAGCATGTGGATTTTGATACTCCCAGATATGACCTCTTCTGTGTACAATATTATAGCAGGAAAATATCTCTCGAAGAGTCAAATAGCAAACTGCACTCGATGTGGAAAGTCTGCTGATTGCAATGCCTGGTCCCTCTGTGGATGAAACGGGTGTAATTGCTGCTCATGTAAGTACCTCCAGTTATTTATTACCTCTTGTGCAATACGACGACTCTGCTTGCAGGGTTGTCGCACAGTGCATTTAAAACACCCTCTTCAAGATCGGGCATTCTGACATTCCTCTCACGACAGTTCAAGACCCGGTTTCTCGCACTCGCCTGTGTACAGCTACAAATGAGGTGTGATGCGATTACAGCTCTGCATAGCGTCTTTGTGCCGCTCTTCCATTGCAATGAATGAAACCGTTAACGAGGAGCATAACGGCTAATTCTGTATCAGTAAAGTTATCCATACCCGTGTCACCAACATACTAAAATATTTCTTGGATAACTCATTTACACTGTAATTCGAAGAGCTAATAGGAAGTTTGCTTTTACACCTCCGATAGACAACGATTGATTTCTTACCAAGAATTTGCCGAGATTTGTCTTGCATTTTGGGAAAGTATAACTTCTTCTCCTCTTCTTTTCATGTGGCGCTACAGCCCACTGTGATTCTTGGCCTGTCGCGGCGACCTCTGCCTCCTATATGATCAACATGCGGGACCCGGCCGGTTGCCTGGGAAATTATAACAGCTTATTTTTATAGTACTAACGTGCTCGTGTTCTATAGATGCGTTGTTACAAGACCTCCTGTGACAATATTTGTTGATGAACAGGTTCCTCAGAGCAATAAGGGGGGGGAGGCTTAAGCATAAATCCAGAAATGCCGAGTTCTTGAAGTGTTGTTTAAAAATAAAATTTAACTTGTTTTGAGATATGGTCTAACAATTTAATTTGATTAAAATAATAATGAAGTTTTTCAGACAATTGAGTGATGTTGTCGATGCTGTAGTATATTGTGGTGTGCTGCAATGGAGATTTCTTTACATTTACCATTTATGTATATTTATGGATGGTCAGTTTCTTGCAACTAACCAAGGTAGAGTATTTATATCGTCAGCAGATATTAATGATTTTTATGTACGGCTGGACGAATGGAAGTGCACGTAAGGCTGCACGGCGTATGAGATGGCGATCCCAGACCGAAGACAGTAAATATTTCAGCTTGTTTATATGAAAAAATAATTATTATTTATACAAACTCTAATTGTTGGATCATACCACGAAGCGCATGGAATGTTATTTTTCAATAACAACTTACAAACCAAACTTTTCTGGACATATGCTTATATTACTTTATTTTTATTATTTTGGTCAGAGGAACAAGTCCCCAAAGTTTGTCACAATATTTTTGTTATACTCTGTATAATAAATTCCTTCTGTTCTAAACTTCTTTACGTTTTCTCAAGATGTTATCCTTAAAAATTACAGTGTCACGCACTGAAGTGGGGTCTATGCACACACTCTGAATGTAGGTTCGAATTCTGCTTGCCAGTTTAAGATCCTGTTCTTATGCTTTAAGTACTTGGGAGTCTCTGAAACACACAGATAGGGAGCTCAGGGGTAATGCAGAACACTCATTTGGGAAGTATGGATTGGATTTCCGATGTCGGCATCTAGTAGGACTTTTGTGTTCTTCCTTAGGGGCGAAAGCAAATTCCGGATTGGGCTCTTCCTAACCTAGAATTCTTAAAGAACTCTTATTGTTAAAAAAGTAATGAATAAAAGGCACATGAAGGCGACCATGCGACCAGGACAATCTGCATCGAGCGGAGTGGCTCAAGAGCTTGCGATTAGCATTTGCGAAGTTCCGGGTTCAAATGCCTTTCGGCCCTTACCTTGGGTTTTTTCCTTGTTTCCCTGGTCGCTTAGGCGAATCTTTCTCTTGCACCAATTTTCCGCTCTCTTTTTTTCCTATCATTTCATTCCGTCGCTACAGGGTCGAAAGTTCCATGGCGATGCGAACTGGTGCGGTGTGGCGGCTGGAACTCGCCAGCAACAGATTTTTCTATCTGTAAACAATGTTAGGGAACCTGATTGCGTTTGTGCCTCACCGTCCGAGGATTCTGGCATCTCGGTGCCTCCCCTACACCATCCCTTCATTTAGGAGGAGCCTCCACTGTTGTCGTAGACACAAACGGTTGGTTCTAAAGCACTCCCGTAGAATCCACCAAGCATAGTTTTCCCGTTAATTTCACCAAATAAAGCCTTTTAAACTCATTCGGAAATATTATCATCTATCATCTTTTATTAGCTACAGTAGATCTTAAGGTCGCAGTGCTATGATCTTTAAATATAAAGAAACCTCTGCTGCCTCCCTTTCCGTTAACTTATACATGGACCTCTGCCTGTTCCCATAAGAATAACGGGCCATTTTTACAGTATCTACCTCACCACAAAGTTACTCAGGAGCATATGTGCAACAGAAAAGAAGCATAAACCCCATAACTGATGTGAGTGCAGTTAAGAGGAATTAACGCCATGAAGATCTTTACTGGCGTCTATCGTGAACATACTTGTATCTTCATACGAACATAGTTCAAGTTGACTCTGTATTGCACCCACGCCCGGCAGCATGCTGTAATTTTTGTGTGGGTGTTTGCCACATAAAGGATACACGGAAAAAAAGAGACAACTTACAGTTTTATAAACATTTGAGATATTTATATCTTACGTTTCTTATCTTGTGTACTCTCGTAACAAACAATTCAAAATGGAAAAAATTGAGTTCATTAACCCAGAGAAATGAATTTAAGCTCCACATTACTGTAGAAAAGGAACAGATTTCTCTGATTCAATAAAGAACGGGCATGAATCATTGTTGAAAACGTTAGATTTATACTGAGATTAAACTTAACAATGGTTGTTTAATATTCTCTTATATTAATGTACTGGAATATAATTGTGAAGTATTCGTGTGCTGTGAATGTGAAGCAAGTTTAACAAAATGAAGAAGGGCAAATCACTTGGAAAAATTAAACATGTATAAATAAAGTTGAAGATAGCTGCAATTATACAATGAAGTACTTTGATAGATTTTCAGAAGAACACGATTCAAACTTTTATAATTGTTTCACGTGTTGGCTTTATATGTAGCAAGTAAAATACAAAAAGAAGATATTGATGATGATTACGACGCTGTATATAAATGCAGAGTTCCTGCTGTAGGGGACAGAGAGAATGTAATGGTAGTGTGCCGAAAGGCTTCATCTAAATTCATGGAATATCAAGGAAACGGTACAGGTACTTGTAAAACGTTTGAAATTACCAGGGCGCTCATCACAAAATAAGCGCAAACCAACTTAACAAACTTACTCCTAAGCAACTATGTAGTGTAGTACAGCAACACGTAAGTTTATTTAAATAAAGAACCAGCCATTATACCCTTAAAAACTCGATTAAACCTGGGTTTCTGAAGACATTATATGATATGCAAGTCGGAATTTATCAACACCACAAAGTTTTATATATATTGCTCAGACTTTAACATGAACTTTCGATACCTGCTGGATTTGCGATGCATATAAAGCGAGGGTGTGAGAAGTCTGGAATGCGCAATAAAAATAACTTCAAAAGTAAAGAGAAAAGGAAAAATAGAAACTAAAATGACAAAATTAACATTTGAAAGCAAGGTTCATAGCAAAAAGTCACAAACGTTTTATGGTTGAAAGAGAAAGGCGTGGTAAAGCGATCCCAACCATTGACTATGGAAAAATGATACTATTGTTCAATATTTCAATTTACTAATAAAACAACTAAATAAAAAACCAGCCCCAAGCCCAACAGCCCCGGAGAACCAAGACTTCCTACACGAACGCTGTGTCCTCAGTCTTCGTCTTGCGACATCATGGACAGGGTGCAATAGTGCAGGGAGCATGCTATCAGCACACCTCATACCACCGGCCGCTGCCCAGTGCCATTGTTGATCTGGGCCCGCTACACTATCAGGTACTGTCATCACTTAGAAAATGTCTAAGTAGGTAGCAAACCTCCAGGCCAGAATTTACCATCGATAGCCACTAGGCCAAAAAGGCTGCCACAATATATTAAATACAAACATATTTTAATATATTATATTCAATATCCAAGTCTCTTTTGATCAAACAGTGTACTTTGCTTGTCCGGTAAAAAAGGTAGTGATGAGGTATGCAGCCTTGTACTTAATTTTATCTACATCTTCATTTGATATTGTTGAAGATCCAACGTTGAAAGTATACAATGCTTTCGGATTCCATAATTTAATCAAAAGGTCGTCGACAAGTTCAGCTCCCATCCTCCATTGTAGGTATATCTGAAAGGAATGTAGAGTTTTCTGTGTATGGGTCGTGTGGGGAGAAATAGACTTTTTGGCATGTATTTTGTCATGTAATTACTTACAATTTTTAATTTCTATTAGTCTCAAAAAAAGGATATACATAGCATTAATTTTCTACACTTACAATTGATATGAAATGAAATAAAGCACCCACTTCACGAGTTCACACAAAACTGTAGTAGTCTGGCATTCAGCGACAGCTTATGAAACAGTGATTTTGCTGTAATGTAATTACCTTTGATATTGAAATAATTAAATGTTTTCCCATATTATATATACTGTATATACAGAATGTTACAAAAAGGTATGTCAAAACTTTAGAGAAACATTCCTTGCACATAAAGGGTGCAAATATGTTATATGAACATAGATTCGGAAATTTTTCATTTCCTTCTTAGATCTCTTTGGCTGTTACTCCGCTTACACAGTTTGATATGCAAGCTAGAATGCCAGCATAGCTATCCTGTGGCAATAGTCTACAGCAGAACAGTTGCTTAATATGTACAGTAGGTAAACATTCGCTTTTATCTTTGGTTAAATGGGTGGGGGTATTAACTATTCTTAGTTCCTAGGACCATTCTTATGGTCGTTCTGTACCAGGTAGTCCGCTTATCACGTTATTCACTTCATTGCTTGACATAGCACCGAGCACGTAGTGCTAGTTTGTGTGTTTACTGACCTCATACAATCTATGGATTAGTCGAAGGTGTAGAGAGTCTTTGTGCTCGTACTCTGCAAGGCTGACAGACAATACGAGATACTCAGCGCATCAGGGGTTCATGGTACGGGTGGTTCATGGTTATATCCGTCCTAACAGAGGACAGTATTCATATGATTTTCTGTTAACCACAGTTCTCTGTTTGAATATTCTGTTATGTGGTACAGGTGTAGATAAAGGGCTCTAACAAGTAAATAAAACACTTTCGGATCCATAATTATATTATATTTTTTATCTTGTATATGTGAGGAATGTTTCCCCAAAGTTATAACATACATTTTTGTTACATACCTGTATGTGCGCGTATGTTTAAAATATTTTATCTAACTTTGTAACTCACCAATAACCGGTCTGTATAAAACTGGACACAAACTTTTCTGGCACGGTCGGGACGAGAGATGACGTTTCAGGTGAGGTACACAAATAAAGACTGAAGGGTAACAAGCTCCTCCTACCACTTCCTCTCACTTCTAGCAAACAAAATACTTTACAAGCTGGAGAATACAAATATCTTGAGCAAGATTTTTTCAGCATAAAAACTCATCAAACAATAATTAAAGGAATTTTAATTTTGAAATTTGTGGGGCTAGCGCAAACCAGCAATTTCCTAGAGGAGCTGCCCTTGGGAGACTGCGTACCTTATTCTTCCTGGTGAATTCTTGAGACGTTCGACACAGAGATATAAAGTTGGACAAACTACCGTTTTATAGCTTGAAATTTTGAAAGAATGTCCTATTCATTATTTACAGCTTGTTAACAGTAGCAATCGTCATAAAAAACCAGCACTTTCATAACCAATACTCAAATGATCTTTATATTCAGAAACAGACTCTTCGCATTCAAATGGGAACAACAACAAAAACAAGTACTTCTGTCTCAGTGATTATAATGACATTTTGTCTGTACTTTTAAAAATTAGCCTAAAATTGTAATATATGGGTCTTGAATGCTTAGTTGATACCTTGTTTATTTATTTATCTGCGTATTTAAGGATATCTAGTCTTTTAATAATTGAATATAACTCAGAAAATTCAAATGATATTGATTTGTTTTGATAAGTATATTTTATGTTTTTTCAAGCAGGATAAACAAATTTGCCGCATAGCACTAGCTCATGTTGCGATAGTCAACAGGCTCATTGTTGAAAAAATATGTAACTTATTAATTGACAATGATCGGGGAATTGCAATATAATATAAATATTAGTACAAAACACAACAATAAAATGACATAAATACTAATATCGCATGCAATATCAATAAACATATTGGACCAAAAGATATGTTCGTAAATATTACAACTTGAGACAAAAATATGTGAATCATTATAAACTTTATAAATATGATCTTTATGATCATATTTATAATCATTGAGTCTCAGGCATATTATTATTATTATTATTATTATTATTATTATTATTATTATTGCTATGATGACTATAGCTCGTGTTTGTAGTTTAGAGGGTTTGTTCACTAAACGAGGTTAAACTAATGGCACAATTATTCCGAAAAACAAAAAACCATACGTCCACAATATCGATATACGGAAGATATTAAATCTAGGGAGTGAGTGTGCTAAACGTCATTGTATTATAACCCCTATGTCACAAGTGATAGGCAACAAGATAATCCAGCACATGTCCGCCGTACGCCTGCTGGATAATGGGCATGTCATTGCCAATCAGCCGGCCTCGGCAAACAGCTAAACAGTGTAATCCTACTACTGAACACAGTGCCTTGTCCTTTAATACCTCTCGTTAGAAACACGGAGATCTCAGACAGTTTGTATGCAAAACGCTATCACAAGAATATAGAAGTCAGCTTTGTATATTACATTTAGTATGGGATGCATAAAACATTAAATATTTTTTTGCAGCTTAGAAACTGGGAGTTAACCTGCATAGGTCAGAGCATCGGTCGCTTCATATATGTGGGGGAGGGATATATACCTTTGTTCTGATATTTGTAATGTTGCTGATAGTTCACTTCTCAAACTAAATTATTTTACTTTAACAAAAACTATAACATTTTTTAAAATTCTTAAAAATAATAAAACACGTTCTCACATTTAAAACCACTATAGCACTATAAAAATAACGACATAATGAAATTGAATGCATTAATTTGCTTCTTTATTCGTTGAAAATTATGTGAATATAAACTTTTTAGGATAAATGATTTGCTTAATGTTTTATTACTTTTTAGTATTAAAGTAGCTATATTTACAATTACATTTTAATTTCAACGACTATAGACTTTATGAAAACTAGTTGAATGATATGTTTGCTAGTTCAAATAATTACTGTTTGATAAGCTTCAAAATTCTGTACTTATTCTGTACTTATATTATATCTAGTTTTTGTGATGCATGATATAAAAATGCTAAACATTTTAAGGCTATGAAGAAAAAGGAAAAGTAATTTTAAAAATCTTAAATGGCAATGCTAACTTTACTTATATTGTTGAAATGCTGCTGGTATGTATATAGGACTATCTATTTGTATTTTCTTGAATCTCACTGAGTTTTTTTTCCTCTCCCTGCAAAGGTAGATTATCGCAAATCAAAATTTAATTGCAAAAAAAATAGAAGAGAAGGAATACTGGAATCCCTTGAAGGTTCATGACTGTCTTTTTAGCCCTATCACATTCACAGAATTGTTTGATTTTTTATTGTGTTGATTCCCTTGAAATATTTTCTTTCTTTTTGTACCGCCACGGGTGACTGAGGTCGTTAAATCGCGGACTCGTGAGTGAGAAGTCTGGGGTTCGAATTCCGCCAGGACCGTCCTCCCTCACTGAGGTTTTTTCCAGGTTTTCCTCAGTCCTCATAAATGGCAAATGCCGGGGAGGTACCCTAAACTTGGCCTGGAACGTTTCCTTCCTTAAAATAAATCCTTTCCCAATATATCATTTCATTTCATGAATCACCAGTGTCCATCACCTGTGGTGCCTCTGTATCAAAAACGGGCGTTAAACACTACTCATTAATTTCTTTCTGCTACTTGTTTTTGTTGAGTTCATTATTATAACGTGTGCAGCACTAGAAAATAAGCTAACCATGTGTAACACACCAGCAAAATACAAACAAACCATAGGAAGTATTACACAGTTCTACACGTTAGACACCGCCACGAGTAGCCGAGGTCGTTAAGGCGCGGACTCGTGAACGGGAGATCCTGAGTTCGAATCCCTCCAGCACCGTCCTCCCTGATTGAGGTTTTTCCAGGTTTTCCTCAGTCCTCATAAATGGCAAATGCCGGGAAGTACCCTAAACTTAGGCCTGGAACGTTTCCTTCCTTTAAAAAAAATCCTTTCCCAATTTATCATTTTATCTCATGTATCATCAGTGTCGCCGCCTGTGGTGCCTATGTAGTAAAAACGGGCGTTAAACACTAATCAAAAAACAAAAAAAAAAAAAAAACAAAAAAAAGAACACCTTAGATGACAAGCAAAAGCAATCAATATATGGCACTTAATTTAAGCAACCAATTTAACCAAAACTTAATAATGTAATTCACTGGCCGGTGGCACGCCCAAACTAGACTACATTAATGATGCCAAAATTCAAAATTTGAGCTTTTTGAAACAAATTACCATTTTAACGTGAATTAATCCCGTAAGTTAAAGATATGATTCAGGTGGGTTCAGATATAGGAAGAAAACCATTTATTCTGATTAACATTATTCTTTACACGTTAGACTGAGACTTCGGCGTTAGATGTTCCAGATAAATAAACAAAAATTTACCTAAAAGAATTTTTAAGGGAATTTTAATAATTTCCCATAAATATAGTTCCATTCATCCTTGTTATTATTATTATTAATGTTGTTGTTGAATGTATAGTTTTATTTTATACACTGGGCAATATTGGATTGAATTGGATTGTTTGGTACGGAGGTGGATACTTCGGTAATGTAGGCTTACTCAAGGCTGCCCGTTGGTGCCTACGCCTCATTGGGAGCACCTCAGGGAGAAAGGGATGAGGTGAGGGAGACACCGGACGGCTAGGATCCCATAGGTGATGACTGATAACGGGGTCTGTTACGTTTCAAGATAGAGCCGGCGGAGTCCTTCCTTCCGTGCCAGCCAAAGGAATGAAATTATATAAAATGAGAAATCGGAAAATTTGTGGAAGTTAATGTCCATCTCAACACATACTTGAGCGGCCACGAAATAACCCAAGGCCTGGATGGCGGACCCCAAGGGTTTTGAACCCGGGACTTCCCAAATGAAGCAATGATGACCAATTGAGCTAGTTTAATTCAGAAAGGAAACTCCTGTTTGACGAATTTCTGGTTTTCAGCTGTGTTACAGCTTTCAAAGTAATTGTAAAAATATAGTGTGTTATGTAAAGGCTTAAATTTCCTGATTTCTTGTATGATTAGCAAATGATTTATTCATTGTTAACTTTGGAGATTAAATTTTCTAATCGTAGCTGTTTAATAGATTAGTATTAGATATATTTAAAAAAATAAAACTATGCGCAGTTCCTGTGATAAATATTATTATGCATATTTGAAAGTCTCAAAAAGGAAATTTTAAAAAAAGTGGTAATTATGTTTTAGTACTCAAAAAGATCATTATGATATTTCACATTTACTTAGCTTTTTAACAAGGACCTCATTTACCTCAAGGCTAAGAGCATTTAGGGATGGTGCATAAATGTACAATAGCTGTTCAAGCCATTCCTTTGTGATAAATCGTGATTTGCTGTAGGATATAACAGAAGTAGTCAATGAACATTTCATTTTTACAAGATTTGAGCTTCAGAACAGCTCCTTGTTATTATCTTGAAGAAAGGGACCATATGTAACGCAGATTATTAATTTAACATTTAAGATGACTTAAACTAGACATGAAGAAGTTTTGTATGAGATTTGTTTCCTATGCTACGCGGCCGAAAGTTCAACGGATACAACACATTTCGGGAAATCCTACATGAATACACAACTTTTTTCTTTCCATCATGCATTATTTTCTTGTTTATGTTTTACGCTACTTTTTTCCCACATTCTCTTCTTTTTTTATCTCAAGTTTTCTTTAGATTTCTTTTCTTCCCCTTCGACTACTGTTAATAGCAACGTTGAATTGCGGCTGGCACAATTCTCTCTTGAGCTTTATATTGCCCTCGGGAATTCTTCTTGCAAGCAAGCTAACATTTGCCACCATAAGCGATCCGATTTCAAATCTCGAAAAAAAAAAGTTTCCTTCTCCCCTTAGACTCTGCCTTTCCCTTTGTTTTTTGCAGTGCTGCAGGGAATCCTCTCTTTCTTCTCTTGGATAATTCAAGACCCGTATCTCGGACATGTGGGCGTGAAACTAGCCATAGGTACCAACTTTAAAAACGGTAAGTACAGCAATGTCTGTGAGAACATTTCGACTATTTTTCAGTCATCTTTGATTCAACATTCTGCTACAAAGCGGCGAGTGTCCATAAAATGGCGTCATTGTTGGCAAGCATTATTCTTGAAGCAAAGTTAGCGTCTGAGTCGACCACTGCCAAATCGTTTACAAAAATGAAGTAAGAAAAAAAAAAAAAAAAATAGAGAACAAAGTAAAATTTTATGTTCAGTTTTTATGCTTGATTAGATTTAAATAATAGAAACAGCAGATCAAAGTTGAGCTAGAAGAAATTCATGGGGAATTTGTACCGGCGGCGTTGAAGACATTTATTTCTGTATAAAACCGTATAAGCATCGTAGATGAAGCAAGTTTCGGACACGTAATTGATATCAGCAGGAAGGACAAACATACTGTAAAAAAATTAAAATGTTTTAATAAAAATCTACTGAGTGAAAGTGCGTACATGATAACTGAATGCATGCTCAATGTTCTGCGAAAAATTACATATTATAAAAGTTGTATATGCAATAATGTCATTAGGTTCAGTGAAAAAAATAATACCCTCCTAACGTATCATATCAAAATTTCCTGAGTTTTAGGAAATTTTCCACCTTACTAAATATAAAAATTTTTCTCATTCATTCTGTATTTTGAAATATTTTAAATGTTATATCCAGTCAGTGTATAGTAAGTCTGTAATAATTAATTTAGCGACATTCATAATAGATGCCGGATTGCTTCACTTTTCAGTTTTGTTCACTTGTTCCCCACTACATTTTCTTTTCGTGTCAGTATTCAAGCTATGTTCATTATCTGATAATTAGTCACTATCATTTTCATACAACTTGCCGATTTCAAAGTGAATAATAAAAGTAATTAATACCACAACATTCAACTCACTTCATTTATGTTTGGAGTCAATCGGAACTATAAGAAGGGTCACTAACTAGCTACAAGAAAATGAGCAAAGATAATTCTTTTTATTTAATTGAGAAAGTTAAAAGCTGAAATTAGATTATCTTTTTATGTTGCGTGCTGCGGTTCTTGAACATGAGCATCTATACCGTTAATAAACATAAATAATTATTAATGAAGACACGTAGCAACCTGTGAAAACGTGTTTTCGTTTTTATTTATATATCAAACCTCTTTTCCTCAAGGAATATTTATTTCCCGTTTGTCAGGAAATTTTCCTCCACATGACAACACCGATGTATAATGGATGCAACGATTGTTGACTTGAATTAAAAACGCAGGCAAAAAAACATTTCAGTACATTGTTTAATCACAATGTGTAGGACATATGACCGTGAAAGAAACCTGGACCCATCATTATGACGGTTTAAAAGCGATAGAATAAGTTAACTAAACGATGTTATAGCGATTAGCAAAACAACTAATGTTGATGTTAGGAGAAAGGGAATACTATCTACATCACAAAAAATTTAATACAGGTATAGGAAGTCCAGAAAATAACATTTAATTCTCTTTCCTACATTATTAGTTACTATGCAATACCTGCAATAACATTATAAAACTTACCTCAGTTCTCTCTTTAAATACGTAATTTATAAAAATCTGTTTTTGGTGTTTTCAGTATTTTTAACACGCAGACACTCACAATGACCATACACTATTTAATAATCTTGTAGTATTCTGTTGTTTTGTACAACGTTCTAGCCTAGGCAGTTACCTCAACTCTTAGACTGAGCCTGTAGGTAACTGGATTCAAACTGCTCTACTAAATCGGCCACTAAGTTCGAAAACGTGTTCATAACACTCCTGAGTCTAGGCGGTAGTTAAAACAGTGGAGCATGTGGCGCAGGTGCTAAGGATGTTGTTGGCTGATAAGATAAGGCCACTGCTTTTGGAACTCTTATATTTTTATTAACGGTATAGATGCGCATGTTCAAGAACCGCAGCACGCAACAATTAAAGTGTAAAAAGTGTAGACCAAGGCTACAAGGCGTAACCTACCAGTCAATTTGAAGTGGATTTTATGAGCAAGAACATCAAATGTGCCGACACAATCTGTACGTACTGTATAGGTATACACTGTCGTGTAACAGTTGAACTAAAGGGTCATCGAGAAGTCGCTCCGCAGCCATTGTATAGCCGATATTTCACAAGGGAAGCAAATTCGAGTGACAGTATTGACCGAAACCGAGTGTATAATTATTGTGTTCGCTTAACCACACACTCCAAAGTCCAAACCTTAGCAACGGTGGGCGGATTACCTGCTAAACACCGGTCTTGAAGGAGGAAAGGAATGTCAGAAATGTAGGAGTACCAACTTTCTCCTGCGTAGTGCGTATCAGTCGATGACACGTTAGTAGTACTCGAATAAGAAGGCCTTCACTCCAAAGCTAATAAATTCGTAATAATACTGTATTAAATAAATTGAGCTCGTTAATGTACATACAATTTCAGTGTAGTAATCAAAATAGAACATCATTGTTTGCGCTTCGTACAAAGAGTACATTTGGAAGTAATACTTTTGCTTATTACTCTTAAGCATAGATTTTACTTCCTATACTAGATACAAAACAGCCATTGCAAAATCTGGTAACATCTATTTTTCCGATAGGGCGGGGGAGGAATTGGCCTGGCCACACAAAAAATGGATACTAATGAATACGCTTCATTTTAAAAAATGGAGATAAATCATGTGTTTTTAAAAAAATGCCTAAACTACTTTTTTACAAAGACAGGACTAGTTACTGCCAACATTAACTAATTATGCTAAAGTTTATACTTTATTTTATTCTCGTATCAATATGCAATGAAACATTGTACAGCATTTTGAACCTGTTTATTAAATATCTTTAAACTTCTTCTTATTTTATTTCTACATATTTTTGGAGTGGATGGATTTTACTCGGTGCGCATAAGTTTGGACCACGGTGGCCTTGCGTATGTAAGACTTTTCTTTTCTTTTTCCGCGAGAAACAAAAGGAAAATGCTCTAGTAATATAACTATGATTTAGCCCAAGAAAACATGCTCGCATGGATGAGCTTCGTTTCTCATCAGCTCCTGAAATTATATAAACGGACAACGTTGTCGAGACAAATTGCCTTTTATATCTGGCACTGCTTTCCTTCCCATTTTCTCTAGTTCTCAGTTTCTCTCCATTCTTTGTGTCGTACACCTTTTACGTTTGTTTTCATTAGTTTTAAATTTGTATTTTGCTTTTATACATTCTTCCCTTAACTCTCTGAAATATCTTTCTTTCTGCTCTAGATAAAAATTTTAATTTTACTTTATTGAAAACGTTTCCTGTTAAGCATACTTTTTCTTTAAGATGTCGTTATTTATTAATATTGTTCATAATGACCTTGATATTTAATATAAAAGAGAAAATATGATATTTGTTTTTTTAATAGTAAAAAAAATATGAAAATGTCTTTCACGATAAGTTTTAAATAATATTTAGTTTTAAAATATTTCCTATTAAGCCACAAGGGAACTTATTCCATATCACTGCTGTGAATAAGAGCATGGAATATTATTTGTGAAACATTGAGTATACGTTTGGTAAATTCATCTCAGTGAGATTTTATATCCTAAAAGGCGAATGACCATGCAGACATGATCAATTTCCTAGTGTCTGAAACTTCAGTAATCTAATTTCTTTTGTTCATCGTTCAAGACACCTTTGGCAGATATGGAACTTCTTGCTGTTTCCTGATCGTAGAATGAACACACAGCATTTGTGATATTAGCATAAGAACGTGACCACCTCCTTGATCTAGTGGCTGTCGTTACTGACTGCTGGGCTCCCCGGATTCGATTCCGGGTACCTGCTTAGAAATATTTCTAAGTAGGGAGGTCTGGAACGGGGTCCACCCAGCCTCCTGAGGACAATTGGGAAGCTGTCTGATGGAGAAGTGGCGTTAACCGATTACGAAAGGCACGTGACCTGCAGGGTGTCGGCATGCTGATCACATGCCTCCCTTCAATACTGCCCTCTATTAATGAAGTCGTAAGACGGAGGTAGAGGAAACGGAACCCCCGCTGCATACCAAGGCTCTCCCGGGCTATAGTGCCAAATGAGAAGAGGAAAGAAGAAGAAGAAGCGTAAAAATGCATTTGACAAGCGAGGAATTGTTTTAAATAAAGAACAGATTTCGGTATTGCTCAGCCTAAAACGACAAATACTGTAGCTTTTATGAGTTCCGGATTGATTACATAAATTATATTTGAATTCGAATTTGTAATCTTACCTCCAGATTAAATATGCACAGAATATCAACTGAATCAAAGAAACACCTAACAAAAGTACAATGGGGTTAATTGCCGGCTGAACTCGTGTTCAAGACAGACTGGGAGAAGCCAGTCAAGGCCACGTGTGCAAGAAGGAGCATGTAGTTAGTTTGATCAGTGAGTTACTCGATGCTTTCATTGCGTGTAAATTGTGGTAATTATTATCCGTTAGCTATGCCACTAGTCTTATGTGCGGTATACATAAGTGAAAACGGATTCTTGCACAGAATATCCTGCAACATGTTCCACGTTGTTCGCTAATTTGTTATAAAGTTTTGATTTCTTAATGACAAGAAGCTCGTTCCCAACCGCCTGTTCCTACGAAAGAAAAATTACACGAAAAGCAGCAACTTCCAATGAAAAGTATTGCCGCTGAAGGGCATACTTTTCAACACCTTTTGGTGCTATTATTAAAAGTTTTAAATACTCTATTTTTATGTTTTCATTAGAAATATAAATACTAACTTTACGCGAGCTTTAGATTTTTTCCCCCTAGCAGGTAGCCATGTTCAGGCTCCCGTAACTCATTTTCCTAGTAATGGTAACACCCTAAATACAACAGTTTAACCTTTTATTACAGTATACTTTATATTAAACCTTGTGTTAAAGATTTCACTGAATGCAGAATGTTATTGAGAATGCAAAAAGTAATTCTAACAAAGGAAGAATAAAATGACTTAATAAAACATAATATAATAAATATTCATTTTAAAATAAGTTTACCTGCTCTTTGGAATTTATCAGCGATATACTCACTACTGTGGAAATATTTTGATATTAAATAAATTTAAATAATGTTACATATCTCACTAAGAGGATTAATAATACGGTAAAACATTTTTAAAATAATATTGTAGATTATTTTGTGTATGTAGTGACGGTTGCATCATTGGTATTTTCCAATTCCCTACAAACCGCTAGCGACATGCACTAAATAAATAAATGGAAACATCTTTACATATAAATTATAGTTTTGCAACTTGGTGATTGTGTTATATGTGGAACCGAGTTGTAGCTTACCCACAATATTTTGTTCTTGAGCATTTATTTAATATCTCGTTTATAAATGGAAGTAATCTAATGCATTTTCCTTACAATATAATCCTGTAGTTAGCAAGTACAAGCAGAAATGACCAAGTTCTACAGTGATAATCTACCTCTTTCCAATTTTTTTTATATTATGAATAGGATATCGATTATTCGTCGAAGAAACTGATAATTCATAAGAAAAAGGAAACAGATTCCGTAAATTCGTATCATCTATACGAAGAGAGTATTAAAGAAGATATAACAAAGCATTTGCATTTCGAAAAAGTTCGTGCATTTTTTTGCCGCAATTACTAAAGGAAGGGAAGCATCTTTAACTTTAAATCACCTATTTTACCTTAGACGTAACATTCCTAGTTCAACTGCGGCCTTCGTTCGTATAGACATAAAGAGAAATATGTCATGTCTTTTTCCTTCATTTTGGCGATATTAGAGAATTCTGAAACAACTTTATATTACTTACATCTTAGATATTTCGGATTATAAACCTGTACATTACACTCTATGTAAACAAATTGGCATTTTTGTAGCCTATTGGTGAAAATCAATATATCAATAGCGCAACCATAGGAAAATTTCACATATGTGGTAATATTTATATTGAGCAATTAACTGGTCAAATTTTTTAGGAGCTATTGCCACATGAAGAATGCCTTTACTTTGATTTTAATTATTGTACTAATATGAGCGACATTTGAAAAATTTAAACGAAGCACAATTAATGCCTGAAATTGTTCTTAATACACAACAAACTCCCTTGACACTAATGCACTTGATCCTATTATGTTCTAAAATCTTTATCCAATTATAGAATCAGATTCCTGCAGATCTGCAAAGCAGTCCCCTAATAGTATTTTATGTTCTTCATCCGATGAAAATGTCGTTCAGATAGAATGAACTGCTGTGCTGAATTTTCCCAGAGTTTTGCTTTGATCCAGTGTCAACAGACGCAGCACCCATCTTGCAGATCATTTTTTCATGAATAATTTCTCATTCAAAATGTAAAATAGCTCTGACTGCAGAGAATTTTGATATCTTTAGTCGGCGATCCTGCAGTACATTTTCCGACAATTTTTTGTATAATGTAAGATTTTGGTCTTCCATTACTCGTTTATAAAGGTTTAGGGGAAAGAATAAAGTGTCAACTTTCTTTGAACTTTATAAAACGGGAATTTTAATTTCAAGAGGATAAATAACAAAGAAACTAATAGCCATGAGCTTTGAATAATTAAATTTCAAAATATTGTAAAGGGATCATGATTGGAAGTACAGTATATCTCAAACATTGAAGGAGATCTAGGTAAGATTATCATTTGGGCGTGGGGGGGGGGGGGCGGCGACACGTAAGTCATCTGAAATAGACAATAAATAAATGTATTAATAGGGTTTCCCAACAAGATTTTTTCATTGTTATAATAATCATAAAATGTATTATGGTAGCTATGCGACATGGATTTTAATCTCTTCATCTTTCTAAGATCTTAAAACTCAAGATCAGCAATTCGATTCGCAGATCTTGAAATTATATATATATATATATATATATATATATATATTAAATACCCAAAGATTGTATTTTACGAAACCAAGGTGGATGCGACGTTCTTTCAGAGACGTTGTTGGCCAAATGTCGAGGACAGCAAAATGAACAGCCACTTCAAAATCAACATAAATAGTCCTCTGAAAAAAAACTAGCTGATAAATAACTAATCAAATGTTTAAGGGCCGTTTTGTACTTAACAAGAGATTTGCTTGTCAAAAAACATTAAATAACGACACGTATTATGATTCTAAAAACCACAAATCACGAAATGATTTGGTTTATTTACGGACTCTCTTTAACATCTCAGGTCATTAGCGTCCCATTCAATTCATGGTCGATAAATTTTCTCAGGGACTTCTTTTTCAGGCTTGAGGTTCTTTAACGTACCGTAAATCTACGGCACGGGATCTACGGATTTCCTTCTCTTCCGAAGGAAGCCACACTTCCGATTTTTACGCCCCAAAAAATGCACCGACGCTGCCCGGGATTGGACCACCTGTCTTGGGTCTATGAGTCAAATATATTTACCACCAGACCACCAAGACCGACAAAAAGATGCTGAAACAGGGAGGGGCAGTTTGTTAAAGTAACGTATCACACTGAATTAAACACTACAAGTATTTCGTTGTGGTCAGCCCTACAATGTTATTCTGGACGTCATTAACAAATGACCAATTTTCATTTAAATAGTTAATAAGTTATTTAGGTACTGAGATATACTGCGATAGGCCCCTTGGTAATTTAGGGAAGAGTAGTGTTCATATTTTTTATAATCGGAAAAAGTCTTCATTATTTAAGCTACCCAAGTCAGCAGCCGATATCTCCGAATGGAGAATTTTTCTTGGTCGTTTGCATATCTTTCCTTCTGCCTTAGCCATGGAGTGAACATCATCAGTCATGGTTGTGAGAATGTTCTCAGTTACGAGGGTAGGCCCATAAGTTTCCGGCCTAACCATTTTCTAGGTACGATAAAGACAAAAAACTATATTTCACTTTTTAATATAGTTACCCTTTATTGCAATACACTTCTCACATCTTTGAATTAACATTTCAATTCCCCTCCCAAAAAATCAGAATTCTTGTCTGCAAACTGGGCATAAACAGCATCCATCACTTCATCATACTTAAACTTCCTTCCTCGAAGGTCCTCCTTTAGTTTTGAGAAGAGGAAATAGACAGTAGGAGCTAGATCTGGGCTATAGGGTGGATGATCGATTTCATTGAAGCCACATTTCTTTGCAACAAGAGCTATGTGCATAGGCGCATTGAAGTGAAGAAGGTGCACACCACCATTTAACTTTTCTCTTTGATGGAAGCACGTAGTCTGTGCAGTAGGTCAGCACAGTTCGGCCCAATTACTGTGGTATTCCTCTTCTGTAAGTCAATGAAAAATATTCCTTCACAGTCCCAAAAGATTGTGGCCATGATCATCTTGGTTGACTGAGTGACCTTGGCCTTTAGAGGCGATGCTTCGCCAGGTTTACCCCACTCCATTGATTCCCTTTTGGACAAGGGATCATAGTAGAGGACCATAGTTTCATCTCCTGTAACAATGTTTTGCAGAATTTCTCTATCTCGTTACCACGGCAGAGCTCCAAAAATGCTTGACAACAGATGATTTGTTGCTGCTTTTGGACTGAGGGAAGAAGTCTTGTTACAGCAGCCTGTATTCCATAATTTCTCCTTCCACAAGAGCTGTATTTTCAGGAGTGAGCACCTCCTTTAGTTTTGAGAAGAGGAAATAGACAGTAGGAGCTAGATCTGGGCTATAGGGTGGATGGTCGATTTCATTGAAGCCACATTTCTTTGCAACAAGAGCTATGTGCAAGAAGATGGGTGACTAGACTTCATGTTTACATGTGCAAGAATAATTCGAAGGGATATTATTTTAGAAAGGCCCAACCTTGCTACTATTTCTGTAACTTTGAGCAGCCTGTATTCCATAATTTCTCCTTCCACAAGAGCTGTATTTTCAGGAGTGAGCACCTCCAAGGGCCGATCTGCATGCTCTTCGTCTTCAATAATTTCTCGACCCATTCGAAAGAGTTTGGCCCATTCTTTTACGGTAGAATATGAAGGGGACGTTTCCCCATATACACCGTCCAATCGCTGTTTAATTTCATTTGAAGTAAGTCCTTCTTTTGTGAAGAACTTAATAACAGTTCGATACTCCATTTTGAACCTGTCACAATCTTTTACACACAGCCTTCTTAATTAACTATATCTGAACACAGCGGAGCGGAAGTTACAGCTGCAATTATTTACTTAACAGATAAGGTATGACACGAGATAAGGATTTTGTGAAGGCGATAATTGGAACATATACTTATTTGCAGTTACTGCTGACCTTGTTACAGAGCGATGCTGAGCGGGAAGGAAAGTGGCGCCTTTGAGCGAGCCGCGCACAGAAGCCTGTTTGTTGTAGTTCATGGAGAGACCACAGCGCTGGTGTGCATCAGAACACGGGCTCCAGCCTTCGCCCGGGTTAGAAGTTGAAGCGGCGCAGGATCCGAGTGAGCAGTCGCAGGACACCGCGACACGGGCGGCAAGGCGGGCAAGGTGTGGAACGAGCGGGTGCATGTGCGAGGGGGTGTTTCAGTCACTCACCAGCAGTGCGATGTGGCGGTCGCTTCTTCGGAGGACGTCAGAGTGGTGTGAAGTCTTGGCGGTATCGCCACGGAAGCTTATCCGGGCTTGATTGCAAACTTACTAAATAACTAGTCATCAGATGTGCACGATATTGTGAGCATCGATCATTGAGAAAGCAAATCCAGCCTCAGCAAGAGTTGTGTTGGGTATTAACTAAACAGCAAAATAATATTGTTGTGCCGTTTATACACAGTTTGCGTTATCATTTCAAACCAAAGATTTTATCTGCATTAGATCTTAAATGCGTGTGATATTTTGTGTAATTTTGAAACGCGTGTCAAGTCGAAATTAACAGTTGAATTGAGTACTTCTAGTAAACTGATTTACAAATCACTCATTTTCAGGTTAAATTTCTGTTAGCGGTCATCGATGTTGTACTGTTTATCCGTGAAAGAATCTAATTGGTCGTGAAACAAAACTCAGTTTGTAAACAATTGGTGTAAACATCTGGACTTGTTTGCTGCAAGTATATTTTGCGTGTGCGCGGCTCAAGAGGAACATTTTTGGAATAAAACACTTAGGCTGAATGTTCTGCAGGAAACATATCTATCCAAGAAACAGTTAAACCCAACATGAAGCTCTCGGAAAGGAGGAACATTGCCAACGTGATCATGCTGGGACACCTGCTTTTCTGCCTACTGCCGGCGCTTATTCAAGGTAAGAAACACGTGATTTTTCTAAAATCTTCTCTTTCCATGACACACGTTAATTTCGTTTTGGAAGTTTTGCTATACATTTTGGTGCCAAGTATGCAATAATACGTTCTTAGCGCCTTCTACTAACTACATTTTTTTTTTATAAAAAAATCCTTTAAAATGAGGAGGATTTTAGAGGCTTCAAAGAACGTAAGATTTCATTATTCATTCAGGTATTCTCTGCAGTAATGTATTGAGAAGTAATCGTTTTAGCTAGTTATTTTGTACTGCGGACATTCCGAACGATGTACAAAAGTTCTTAATAGGCATTCACTGGTAAACGTTGACGTTTAGATAGTTTGTGGTTTTTCGCGCGTTTTTTGCTTTAGCTCAAAATTCTGCGTTTACGTTTTGGTTTATTTAAGCACACTCCTTAACATCTCAAATCATATGCGTCCCATCGGAAACGGCCGATAAATTTTGCTTACAAGGTTTTTCTTTCAGACTTGAGGTTCTTTTACATGTCGTAAATCTACGACACGGGAACCAAGGCTTTACGTCATTCCGAAGGAAATGATACTTAGGATTTTTACGCCCGTAAAAATCAATCGACCCTTTTGGGTTTACGAGGCAAGAAGCATGGTTATCACTAGATCACCAGGGCGGATAAAATGTAGCGTGTCATTCATAATTTTCCATAGTTCTGCATTTCATAACTTTTTGAGTTTATTTTAATGTTTAATGAAACTAAAACAAATCATCATTTATATTTTAATTTATTATATTTTTCTAGTTATTACCACCGAGAAGTTATGCAGCTAGCTATATTTTAAAACAAAGCAATATTCTTGGGCTTCAAAATTATGCGAATCTGTGTGTTTACCTTGCTTTAATGAACTTCTGAACTCAATTTAATCTTAGGACAGCGAACGGAAAAAGAAAGTAAATTGCTACTCCTGTAACATAAAGTCAACTCGACACTTTGGAGTGTGTTTCAGTTAAGTTCTTTTGGCTTTATAAGTTCTGATCTAAAGAGCCTAGTAATATATATTCCAGAAGTGTATTTTAAACGGAGAGTGACACAAACTCATACATACATACTTTGGGTTATCAAAGTTATGGTAATACTGGCTTAATGTAAATATATTTGTGCAGAGAAAGGCCAAAGCATAGCTCTGTGGTCAAGGCAGTGAAAGGTATACACGTTTAGGGAAAAGTCGCCCACCTATGCAATTTAAAATACATTCTTTTTAAAGTACTAGTAGCAGTGGGTATATATTGTTAAATAATTCCATATACACATTACAAATGTAGTTTATCCACGGATCATAGACAGTATTCTTAAGTGTGGTACATAATTAGAAAGGGCAACTAATATTAATACAAATATAATAATAATAATAATAATAATAATAATAATAATAATAATAATAATAATAAACATTAAAATGGGAATGACGGTGTTTAGACACACACATAAACACACATGTATGGAAACGTATTACATTATTTATAATTATACTACTTATTGCATTATTACAATAAAATAAATTGTTTTTATCTTCGCGTACTTTGGCTAGAAAAATGCCCATATTCAACCAATTAGTGTGGTTCGCAAACAGGTCCCAGCATGCCAGTTGTCTTTTAATTGTATTAAAAAAATTAGGATATAGCGTTTATCTCAGGTGTTCTCAGTGGGTACATTCTGCCAGAACATGTACCCATTTCTCTTCCCCTCCACAAAATGGGCAGCTTCTCCTACCAGATCTATTTGTTATTTTTTGAGCCTTCCAACCTCCCAGTCTAAACCAAGCCATTGCTGATCTCGCCTTTCTCATAGAACGAGGAGGTTAATTTAATTTCATCCAACAGGCTCAAGGAGACTTTTATCTTATATTCTGCCTCAATTTCTTGCCTGCTGATATCCTCTAGCCTTGTTTTAACCTTCTTTCATACATTTTCATTGCCTCGTTGCCTTATTGAACCTAGATCAGTTCCTCTAAGTTCTCTTTTTAAACCCCTGCAGCCCCAAACGTCGGTGTTATATTTTGCATCTGGTGTCTATAGCATTTAGCGCGAAGTGTAGACTAGTCTTCCTGTATTAATCTAACCCAGTATTTCTTTGTTTTACTATTAATCGTGTCTTTAAAACAATCCCCCTTCCATGTGACCACACGTTTTTAAAGTATGGGAAAGAAGTACCAATTCTTTTCAAAATATATACCAAACGTATTTAAATACTATTGTGTTAATATAGTTATCCAAGAACCACGTTCATTCAGCGAAATAATATATTTCATAGGTTGATGTCTCATTAACTACAGCTAACCGCAAAGAATATCTCAGAGGTAATCAATGATTTTCTGTTGAGGAATCATGCCCGCAGGAGCAGATAAGTGAATAACTGTTGCATGTACCTATGAAAAAGTTACCTTACTTTACAAGGACGCATTGATGAAATATTAAGTGAAACATGGCGTGCTGCTATCCTTGGCTAACCAAACATTTCGTGATTCAGATCTAACAATTCGATTGTGCCTTGAATGCAGTATCAGAGGCCAAATCTTACTTGGATTTTGTTCCCAACATGTGTGTGATTTATGGATTTTATGTTGGATTTTAGGAGCCAAAATAATATTATGAGTAACGTTTGAAATAATCGGTACCTAGGATGGTAGGCAAACTTTCTATATAAGTGCTCGTCATTCTTGCCTTTCAAGGTGTCACCATTTTGTTTCCCATTTTAGAATCGTTTTATTTTTTTCTTGGCACTTTCTATTGCATAACTATTTTTAGTGTTATACAGTGAATCTATTTTGTTTAAGAACAAGTGTACTAATCTGATTGCTAGTCTATTGATTATGGACAGTTTGTGTAGTTTTGGGTTGATTTGTTCTTGATGTAATTATTAATGTGAATATCTTCGCTGACAATTTCCAATTCCAGTTTGTTGTGGTTTTTAATAAATATAATGTCCAAAAAGGAAGGAATTGTTGGCTTCAGTTTCCATTGTGAATTTATTGGATGTGTCTTACAGATTTAGTAATTTTTGTGCATATTCTTTCTATTTGTAGTTGATAATCGCAAAAACGCCATCCACCAATATATGCTAGCATTTATATATGTGTGTAGGAAGGAATAAAATATCCGTGTTTCTAAAAACACTCACGTAAATTGTCCAAAAATGGAGAGAGGAAATTTCCATGGCAAACTATTGTTTTTTTCTTATTAAAATTATTAAAACAGATGTTTGAGTATATTTAACAAAATGCACAACTTAATTATTATAAGTTTATACGTTATACCTGGTGTCCCATTTATATTGCTCACCCACAATAACTTTTTTCTGGCCCGTCAAAATTTGTTTCAAACAAAAGGTTTATAAATCATGGGGGAGTTCTTGCTGAGGGTGTACTTTTTGTATTTCCATTAATGTAGGAGATACGGGATAAACTTCATTTTTTTAAATGACACCATAAACATTTTGTTCAAGAATACACTTAACTTCTCCAAGAGCTATTCAAGTATGTATCACACTGTATAATTTTAGTTAAGAAAACAGTAGATATGGAAATGATAAATGCAAGACTTCTTTTGTTTAATAGCACTACAGTGTATTCGTTTAACTGAACCATTTAACCTCTTCATTAATGTAATCGAATAAATCATTATCTACTAACTTACTTCTCCGTAGATCACCAGCATTTCTACTTTCTCTTCATGCGTGTACATCTTGTAAGAAAAATTGTAGTCACAGTAGCTCAGCACTGTACTAACTTACCCTAATGAATACTGACATGTAAGCTAAAGCAATGACAATTAGAGGGGTGAGGCAGATTGGTTACCTACCACCACCTCCCTCTCAGGGCACATGCGTTTACATGAATCTGGAATCATAATTAAAATCCAGAACTGTACTGCAGTACAACATTGGGTAAGGAATTTGCACAACCAAGGCATTAATCAGTACGGTTTATTCGATAACTGTACTCTTTAAAGCTTGCAGATCTATTGTTTTCTTGATAAAAATGATACAGTGTGTCACAATTTTTCAATAGCTCTTGGAGAGAATGGGTGGATTCTTGAATAAATTATACGTGGTACCATTAAAGTAAAAGAATTTTTATCTAGCATCTCTTACATAAATGGATATACAAAAAATATACCCTCAGTAAGAACTCCCCCAAAATGTTAAAAAACTGTTGTTTGAAACAAATTTTCAATAAGTTATCTAGGGTGAGTAAGATAAACAAGACACTCTGTCTACTGTTATTATTGTAACTGAACGTTTATCCAACTATCCAGATATCGCAATTGTATGTGCAGAAAATACAAACCAAAGCCTTCCAGTAGCTTGAAATTGCAGTTCGTTTGTTTATTTGAAGCCTACTGTGAGATAAAAATTATGTTATGCTAGCTCAAAATAGCGAATTAAACCTGTTTTACAGTTAAAATTTAGAGGACGGAGGCGATTGAACGCACACACGTTATTTGAAATTGTAGTTAACATTTTGATAATTAAGTTAATCCTGACTAAACGAAATTAAATTTAGAATTCTTAAAAAGCCCTCGTTGTCCAAAGTTTTTATAAGAGTATTTGGGTCTTTAATGCCATGTAGATAGATATAACATAAAGATTTGTAATACACATTTAAGTTTTCATCGGAAATAAGGATAATCTCCTGTTGTTCTTGCATTGTAGCGTTCGTAGGTTTAAATTAGATTTGTGTAAGAGAAGTATACCACAATTGCAAGTATTGCTGCCACTATTGAGGAACTTTAATGTGCTTCGGAAATTATACGGCATTTTATGATGTAACAATTTCATGTAACGTTTATGTTGTGAAACAAATGGAGAACTCGGTATCAGTAACAAACATTTATAATATTATTTTGGCCATTGACGTGTTTTTGTTGAAAAATTAATTTCTGCTTTGTCTCTCATATGCTGTAATATATTAATGCATCGGAGTTCATACATTTTAATTATAATTATGAGTAGACAAACAGGAATGGAACAAATAATGCACTTAGCTAATATATCATAACTCATAATTCGAAGCTGTTTTACGTAACTTCATTAAAACGTTTTAAGTGCAAAATTGTATTTGACATCATTGAACTTAAGATAACCAGGAATATGTAAATCTAGCAAATAATGCAGCAGTATACATTGCAGTTCTAAGAAAGTTTTAAAGCTATCTACATGAAATTTTTGAAAGATATTAAAAAAAACTTAACCAAAAATGCTCGGTAATTTTAATTCCCTAATGCACTTAAATTTTTTTAACATTTTTTAAACCAAAATAAAATCTTGTTAAAAACTGTAAACACTGAGACATAATCAAGTGTTTTTCTTAGAAACTATTGGTGGAATTTGAATTTTTTTTACCTAATCTGCTGATAACGCACTATCCTAGAAAGTAGAATAATATATTTATGCTAATTGCTTGAAAAGGAATTAATTTCAAAATTTGAAAAAAAAAATATTATTGGTATTGATTTTTATCTACTAATGGTGATATTTAAATCTTTCTAGTTACCACACTTCACATTGGCATATATTATGTGTGTGCAAATTTTCAACAAGATTGGTCCATCCAATCCTGAAAAAAATGCATATTTATGTCAAAGGTTTAAGTTAATGGGAAATAAGATCTGTTTTTGTTTAGAAATATATACATTAGGGAGTAAACAATTTGCGAGCATCTTTAATTAAGTATTCTTAATATTTCATAAAAATTTCATATTGATAGCTTCATGCATTTTTGAGATACAGTGTAAAATGTGTACTGCTGCATTATTTGCTAGATTTACACTTCCTGTTTACCTTAATGTTGTTGCCTTAGTGTTGATGTTAAGAGAGATTAAAATAGGTAAGTAACGCTAGTTATGAATTTGTTTTTGTAGAAAGGCTACGCAAGCACACGTACTAAATGCATTATAAACGTATAAATTTACCAGCAGTACATTAAACGAAATGTGTTGCCATGTGTTTATGGATAAAATATTTATTTCCATATAAGCTCTAAGTGATAAAAAAGCACGTTTAGACATTTTGACCCCCTTATTAACCACTCTTACCAGCTTTTTTAATGACACTCAAGTTTCTTTCTATTCTATCTAAGTTCAACCTTCCCGTAGTTGTAGTTCATAGACAACTATTAGGTTCGCCTTTGTATTGTCCAGCTATGTGTTAGCAAATTTTATCGGAAAGATGCAAATGTCCATTAACACTGTATTACTTTCCTTCTCCAATTATTACAGAAATTTTCTTAACATTTTTTTGTATGTGCGTCATTTGTCATTTTCGTTACGATTTGTCGTGTATTATCTATATTTTATTCTTAGTGTTTATTGATCATTGCAAATATTGAGGGCATACACCGGTCCTCTTTGGGTCAAGCTAAAGTTTTGATCGGAGAGTATATCCACCTTGATGAAAAATACCACGCAGCTTTAAACTCCAGAGTATTTTTGGCCACAATCTTAATTACCCAATCACTCAAAGCTTTTGAGATAGTTAGTACTAATTTCTAATAATCTGAACTTTCTGGAAGCACTGCAGGATTTCACTATCTGCCAAAATTCTTGAATCATTTATAAGCTTCAGAGTTTCACTTGCGCTTCCTGTCTGCATCACACAGTTATCCCACTCCTCATGTTTTAAATAATAAAATATAAGACCAAGCAAGCTTTCCTCAACTGCGCTAATCTTCCCTAAATAAATCACGCCAGATGTGTTACCAACGGTCATATACTCCAGCGTTATACAGAAAATGTCACTATGTGGTCACGTATTTCAAGAGATTATCATTGGCCATCAGACGCTTTCATTTGCTCATTGAGTGCGTTTATTTACTCGCAGTACAGGCAATTGAACCATGTCCTGCAAGGTTTACCCAAACATCACATAAAACATAGCTCATGTACTTAACTTCGTTGGTATTCTTTAGGTATAAGTGAAAATAGCAATAATGTACAATATTTTAATGCAATAATTTTAATTTTAATGTAGACCTCAACGTGACTTCACAACACGTCCTATATTCTCAAAATTTAAAACATGGTTGAATTTAGTTTTTCTTTTTTTTATGAATATTCACATTACTTTAGGGCATATTTAGATGTATACCCAAAATCCCTTCAAACAACTACCTAAAATCGGACATTGCGGCGTGTCTTTCAACCACTTTCTTTTACATTTCCTTTTTAATCTTATAGAAAATATTGCATTTCAATTATAAACACTATATAGCAATTTACATCCATTAGCACTATCAATATTCATAAGACGATAATGCCTTGACAAACTTAGAAACAACAGAACTACCATCCAGCGTTCAAGTTTAAACTTGTACTCACTGACAAGCGAATGACGTTATCATAGAGGTTTTTAAATATGGGGAAATATAAGTTTTAGTCATTTCGCCCCATTATCTAGCTACATAATAGAACCAGGAAGAGATCTAAACTTTACAAAAAAGAAGAGAAAATTTTGCTGTTGGTGGAAATGTTCCTAAGCAGTTTCAAAGTAAGTTACGACCCTTATGATATAGTTCCTTTCTTACCGGAACCGAACCCAGAAGGATTAACGATTTTACCAAAAAATCCAAGGAAATACCGCATTGCACGATTCTTTGCAATTTTAAGATTCATTTCCAACAGTAATTTATTCATTGTCCATCGATAAATAGCATAGTACCATCTAATAAGGTAAAGCATAACAAATTTTCTCTCGACACTACTTTTAACTTAAATTCACTTCTTTCCGTTATTGATAACAGTACGGGATTCCACTTTTACCAATATATGAGAATAAAAATACATCCGAATTAAACAGTAGCTGTTAAAGACTGTTATTACTGCTTGGAGAGGACTCTTTACATAGTAGTAAACAAAAATAGTAAATTATGTCGGACTGACTTAATCATTTACTGTGACAATAGCATAGGAAAACACTTGACATTTTAATGTAACTAATATGTGTACAATTCGATGGCTTCGGACCATTCTTTATACTGGCCAAAAAACCCATTCTGTCGATTTAAGTAAATGGGTTGTCAATGTTTTCCTACATTCCTCCATAGCAACCTTCTGTTAAGAATATTGCTTATTTTAAGTGTGGAAATGACTTCAATTAGCGTTAGAACTGTATTAGATTTTACCCACCCACTGCGTATATATATATCAGTATTATATTTTATCTTATTATGCTATTTTCAATTTCATATAGTATCACTATTTGGGGTAAAAATAGTGGTGTATCAAATCTTCTTTTTCTACCTTCCCTCAAAAAGCATTTGTATATTAACGGGTTCTCCCTATGATGTATATTGTAAATATTTATTCATCTGTGAATAAAATTTAACAGCCATGTTTAACTGCTTATTAAAAATTAAAATTATTCTAAATTGATCACAAACACAAGATAAACTAGATCTTTAAGACCTGAATGTTACATAACTAAAATTAAAATGGTTCAGTTCTGTAGCAGTAGATATGTGTAATAACTTGTCACTAAAATACATGAAATAAATTACAAAACTTTTAAGATTATAGATCACACTCTTTTTAGTGTTAAAATTATTTGAAATACCTACAAATATCTTTTAGTTAATTTAATTGTGATAAATGCTCATTTGATAATTGTCAAGGATCTCCAGAATGTTCCACATTCAACATTAAATTAATGCTTATAAGGTGCGAATTTTCTCACAATATGTGAAGTGGATGCTGACATTTTTTCTGATTATTTATGGAAGGTTTGGCAACAGCTTGACACAGGGATTTTTATCTATGCTTTCATTAAACAAATATGATTTTATATCAATTAATTTTACTATACCTTTGGGTCATTTGCTACATATAAAGTTGATAAAAATTGCTTAAAGGATAAAATGTCATTAGATTAAACACAAGTGTTTGTTAAAGATGTCATGAACACTTGAAGCAAATTAGTTAATTAGATTCTGAGAAAACATGCATTTTGTATAACAAAAAATTCGGAAATCAAGCGATAATGTTTAACGTTTCAGTCATTTCAGCCCCATAGGTTGAAGCATGTTCTTCTTCAGCAAACTGCTAACTAGAATAACTAGAAATATCGAAGTATTTTAAGGCCAATGCAAGAGGTTTGCCTTCAGTTCCATAAACATCATTAACTGTACCTTTTGATTTGAATATATATACTATTAATAGAGTAATAAAAACTTCTAAAAAGCATAAAAACTGATAAAAAACACTCAGAGTGCAATATAAAAAGGTTCACATAAAATTTCACACTAAAAACCGTAAAATTTCACACTAAAATCACACTATATTTCGAGCTTGGCTCTTGGTCACGTGATGAAAATGAACTGAAATGAAATGAAATGAGTTCATTTTCATCACGTGACCAAGAGCCAAGCTCGAAATATAGTGTGATTTTTATGAAAATGAACTGAAATGAAATGAAATGAGTTCATTTTCATCAAGTGACCAAGAGGCAAGCTCGAAATATAGTGTGATTTTAGTGTTCAATTTTACGGTTTTTAGTGTGAAATTTTATGTGAACCTTTTATATTGCACTCTGAGTGTTTTATATATATACATACACATACATACATACACATTTGTCAGTATATGGGCAGTTCTTAATCGAAGCACACCCATGCAGAACATGTTTTTTTCTCAATTTTGTTCACACTTATCAGTTAGAAAACTACATAAATTATACTTATTAAAAAGAACAAGTTCGTATATTTTAATATCCAAAAAATTAAAATTAAATTTTTCTTCATTTCGCCCTTTTGTATGTTAAATTTAATTGTGATAAATGTACATTTAAAAAATTTAATTTTTAAACTTTTCTATTAAATATTTTTGTAATTGTTTGTAATTTTTATTTAAAAATTCATTGTTTAAGTCTCTAAAGTCACTTTTAACGCTGGCGATTCAATAAATAAACAAACAACTAAATAAATAAATGACTGGTAATCCAGGTTAATTATACATATGTGTATAATTGTTTATTGGTGCAAGATTATTAACATAGACCACGCTATTGTCATTATTTTGTATATGTAGTTTTAAATTATTATGTTTTTTGCTTTTTCGTGTCCGTATATCATGAAATCCACTACTTTTAATGAATTACCATGTCAAATAATTTAAGGTTTGTAAAGGTTATTCTTACGCTTTCAGTAAGAGACTCGACGAAAGTAAGGGCAGAAGGACAACACTGAAATCAAACATTTTTTGTTGATTGAACAGAATCCCTCTGTTATGTCACTTGCCACAAAACGTATTTCGAAGACAGGAGGGCTGTCAAATACACGTGCTGTAACTGTAGCGTAATTAGAGTCATTATAATAGGTGATGTTTTTGTCGAGGGCTTCCAGTCAATCGGATGGACGTTAACAAGAGCTGTTTGACGATACCACTGTGAGGGAGCGGTTCGTTTAATCGCCCATGGCGAGGGAGCGAGCTGTTTCTTTGTTCAACTCTACGCAGCCCCAAAACCGCATCAGCTTCATACACGCTCTCTTGTGTTTACTATGTACCAGGCAGCAAGCTACTGATATTCATCTATTGCTTCTCAAAGTGTTATGCCAGAGTTCTTCAGGAAGGTATCGCACAGGATGAACAACTTACATCTGCAATAGCTTCCATAATCTCATGACTATGATTAAAAGATTTCCTGAGTTTTAGAAAGTAAACGTAAAACCCTCTGTTAAATAATGTAAAATCTAAGCGTTAGGCATACCTTGCTACGCCTAACGTGAAAAAAAAAAAAAAAAAGGTTTAGTTACTGATCGACATTTTTCAAAACTCCGCTGAGGCAAGTTATTTACCTTCCTATTCTGATCCAAACTTTAGCTCGTTGGCGTAACATAGAAAATAAACATTGTTTTCTTTCATTAAATGTTTTACTAAACATCTGACATCACTACCCATATTAGCAACATATTTTCAATATAGCATAACTTCAAGCGTCTTAAAAATCTGCCACCTCGTAAACATTCCCTTAAGGTAGAACTGCATTTTGAATTTTTTTTTAAAACAAACCCTAAGCTTTTCGGACTTAAAAACTCATATTTATTGTACCGAACATTCCAAAAAAATACAATATCCAAACTGACCAACATCCAAATCCAAACGATTAAAAAAAAAGAAGAAGAAGAAGAAGAAGAATGTGAAAAAAATATTCTAAACCCTGACAATAAGTTTCTACTTGGATCAGAATCTAGTCTAGCTGGTAGCCATACTTTTATTGCCAAGTACTTAACAGGTGATTACAAATCAAGACTCTTTCAATTGACTTGCAATTATCTGCAATATAAAATTCAAGGTTTTAAAAATATTTTAATGCTTCATTTCCCATATAGTTCCTAAGGAAAACTTGTATTGTGTGTTTATTTTCCTGCTACTAAACTTTGTATGCAACATTTTCATTCAAAAAGTCGTGAATTTGCCATAACGAAACGAATAAAATACTGTTATCAACTGCAATTAGTACTCTTTAATATACTTATTGCGAAGTTAAATCTTATATAATTAATTTTCATATTTTTAAGATTAAAATAGCAGCGCATTAATACTTTACCTGATTGGAAATTATGAATAAATCCTTTCTTTTTGTGCAATTCATTGTTTGATGATTAACTCGCATAGTCAACAGAGCTTATTAAGGTGAATTTTTCTTCCAGACCTCTAAGCTTCAGACACTATGCTTCATAATCATGGAATATTCTTGTAAAACGACAGAGCTTATGGAAACAATGATTTGGGTTATAACTCTTTTTGTTGTTATATAGTACGGAACAAGGCTTACTGGTTTTTTTCTCCGGAAATAAGATTACAGTTATCCAACTGCTTATTTGTTACCTTTTTATAATACGAGTGAGAAATGTGGTGTATCAGACTTCGCTCACGAGAACAACATTGTCACGTCTCTGCAATCTCTTTCAGTACTGTTTTAGTGCCAACAGAGATTGGGTGCCGAAGTGAGAGTAAATTATTGATTAATTGTTCGTTATTTATTAATTTAGGTGCCCTCGGATATTTTTAATTATATGAGATATAGGAAATATTCTGTTCAATCTTTAATTACGGAAGTAATGTGTCCACACTGGAGATTTACAGATATCTCTTGGCAGTTGCTACTATTTAGACTACATACTCGGAACTCGATGGGATGGGACGAGGTTATTAATGCTTGTCCCGCATAGCAGCGTAACACATTTAATCATAATGTTAAATTATTTTTCCTAATGCTATGTTGGGTGTCCGAAAATTTAACATCGTTTTGTATACACATATTCTTTTAACGTTTTTTTCAGTGAGGAATTATTATTAATAACAGGTTTATTTTCCAATATCGATAATCTTCTTGCAAATATGTAGTTATGCCACCTATATGCCAATATCTGTCTATCAGCCATCTTCATACTACGCCTACGATTTCCTCGTCATTGTCAATTCTACTCCAGGGAATCAAATCTTTCAGAGTCTAAAATTATGTAAGTTAGGGGGTTCTAGATCTGGCCTTTAGGGTGGGTTAGGAGGACATTCCACCTGTATTCGGTAATATAGGCTTAAGCTTCACATTGGCTCCAAGAAAAACTGTGGTCATATTTTATGAGGATGGATGCACCGTAACAGCTTCTTCAACTTACGACGAAGTTAACGTTCGCCATCAGGCAATACATTGATCAATATAATGCATTCAGAATCCAAACATGTTGTAGACATGACTTTACAGGCTCAGAGTAGTGGACTGAACTTTTTGTCTTTAGGACTTATGTTCATTCTTCATCTTTCGTTACAGTACTGGATAAGAAATCATTATCATCAGCTTCGTAAAGAGTATGCAAATCTGAACAGATTGCGGTTCTCTTTTTCTTATGGTCGGCATTTAATATTTGAAAAATCTCTTTATCGCGTATCTCTAAATATACTTTTTGACGGACTCTTTTGAAGAGCGAGGTGTTTGGATATTATTGGTCGATAGTTACCTCGGCTTTCTTCTCAAAATGGCAGTCTTATTGCTGCAATGTTGTGCTTTTCATTCAGCGCCATCTCTCCGTACACACTCCCTCAATGCTTCTTAATGTTATTAATGGTCTCATTTTAATTCAATTAATACTCTTTGTTAGTAACGCACATTTATGCAAGACTCCATCTTGAAATATAATTACATCACTGCCGCCTAGCGGAATAATATGAAACTGTATGAAATAGTGTGCTAAGGCTCAAAAATATCAAGTGTAAAATGTATTTTTCGAAGTCAAACTGCCCACGATTAAAAAGATTGCTTCACTTTTGAACGCACTTTGTTCAAAGTAAAATTATACTAGCTTATTGGTAAGAAATTACGACGTTGGTATATTGTTTATATGTATTTTATTTCATTAAGATGCTTACGCAATTATATGCTGATGCTACACTTATATACAAAAAATGAGATCTATCGAGTCTGGGACAAGAAGCGTAGACTGATTTAGGGCAGGGGGAAGATTTTTAGATTAAAAAACTCAGTATGACACTTCGCTAAGAGCTAGATTTGAAACTTCAATCTTGGATACTTATATAGCTCATTAAATCTATACATACGTAATAAATACACCACGGTTTTAAATAAAGGGAATTATAATGATATAAAACATAACTTATATATTTGCATTAAACCTTTTAAGAGTAATTGCATTTAAATTCTCTATCGAGTAAAAGAAACGGATGAAAAGACATCACAAGGTAGATTTAAACAGTTTAATAGAGTTGGATTATTAACACTGATGAAACTAAAACAAAATGTGTATCAGGGAGATTAGCTATATTGCCCGCGTTATTATTAAAGTTTCAGAAAACGCGACGAAATAGGTCAGAGCGGTCATAACCTTCCCCTAGTTTTCTGTGGACTTGAACAAGACATAGTTGTACTCGCTAGCTAAGGTAATTAACTCTTTCTTACTAAAGAAATCATATTCTTATTTTCCCCACAGTGACTTTAGGGACAAACATTACATGCTTATAGTTTCCCTTAGAGCACCTTCGGACTTTCCGTTCATTCTGCGCTCCCCAATTTTAACGAGGTAACTAAAACAGTCGCTAAAATACTTCGATGTCCCGGTTACACAGATAAATTTTGAATCTTGCTCTTTACAGGCATTTTAGATTCTCTTCTGTGCTCAATTTACATTCATCTCAGGCAGCACGGGGGTTATGATTTATGAAATAGAACTCCCCCCCTCCAGCTTTTAACTCTTAGAGGCGTCTTTGTATATTTCATGAAGAATATTGGATTTTTCCTATGCGCCTGAGCAAATGTACTTTATTCTTTTCATATTTTCAGGCTTTAGTCTACTTGCATGCTTTATCCAAATCTCAGCAATTTTTCTAAAATACTTGAACATATTACTGAAGCATAGAAACGACAGACAAAAAGTTGTGAAACTGGGAACCGAACTTCGAGTATATAACTTACTACACTATCACATCATATACTTTCCCTATTACCGCCACGGGTGGCCGAGGTCGTTAAGGCGCGGACTCGTAAGCGGGAGGTCTGGGGTTCGAATCCTTCCAGGACCGTCCTCCTTGACTGAGGTTTTTTCCAGGTTTTCCTCAGTCCTCACAACTGGAAAATGCCGGGGAGGTACCCTAAACTTAGGCCTGGAACGTTTTCTTGCTTTAAAAAAATCCTTTCCTAATATATCATTTCATCTCATGTATTCAACTCCTGTGGTGCCTCAGTAGTAAAAACGGGCATTAAACACCATTAAAAAAAATCCCGTTTCTTCCTAAAGGATAACAAGTAAACGAATAAATTAACATACAAATATGTGTATTAGATCAGAGCCAACGATGAAGACTAAATATATTCATTACAAGGAAAAAAAAAATAAATTTTCTTTTCAGTCTCGGCCCTATTAACTGCTTAGCAAATCCAAAAGTATTTCTCGAATACCTTTATCTACTTCGTCCCAGTCAGTCCTGGTGGTGTAGTGTAGTGGTGTAGTGGTAACGGTGGTACTTGCCTCCTAAACCCAGATCGTGTGTTCAATCCCGGCCAAGATCCATGGATTTTTACAGCGTAAAAAATCTTGATATGGGTTCCTTCGGAAGGGAAGTAAGCCGTGAGTCCCGTGTCGTAGATTTACAGCATGTAAAGGAACCTCAAGCCTGACAGAAGAAGCCTCCGAGCAAAATTTATCGGCCGTTTCACATCCTGATTTGAATAGGACGCTGATTACCTGAGATGTTAAAGATGTTCACTACTTCCAGCCAGAGACCAAGCGAGCCTGCAAAGAGTGGTGGCATTCAACATCTCCAAAACCAAAACAGCTGTGTCAGCGATGGTCATGCTCTCAATCATGGAACATTACATGCTCAGAAGGCGCAATGTTAACAGCGAGTCATATTGTCATCTATTTGAGAACCATTTGAAACCTGTAATCAGGTCATAACGTCGAGGTTTGCCGTCTCCCAAGGCTCGTGCAACTGCACAAAAATTGCACAACTTCATTTTGAGTGTACAACACATCCCGCTTATTCACCGGATATGGCATTTTCCGATTATGATGTCTTTGGACAACTCAAAGAGGCACTGGGCACCAAGAAGGTCCGCACTGTCAACGAGGCGAAAGACGATATCGCAAGAATTGATTGCATTGAATATGGTGATTGTGTTGAAAAACGTAAAAGTTTTTTCAATCCCAATGCATATTTTTGTGAATAAAAATATATAAAGGTTTCTTTTTGACTTTGCCTCAAATTTCATTTTTTAACAGAAATAGTAAACAAATAACAAGCTACAACAATGAAAGTATGGAGACAAAGTAACACTATCAATAATTAAATGCAGTTTACGAAATGAAATTAAAGCTCACCTCTAAATTTTATGCACCTTGTTGAAGTCTAAGATAAGAACTACTGAAAATAATGTAGAGGGAGGGAGAAAAAGGCATTTTCTTTAAAAGCACAGAGCTGTCGCTCTTATTTTTCTCCAGCATTTGAGTTACACAGCCTTTCCGCTTGACTTATTCAATTTTCCTCTCCCTGCAGTGCATTATTTTCTGCAATCTTCATATACCATTGCTTTTAGCTATTGTTGTACTCATTTGTGTGCATTGTATGCTTTTTCAGGCATTTTTCGCCCTTTTATGGAATGTTACTTGTTACACACTCGTTTCTTTAAGTACTTTTGGTTGCTTGCTTAGGGTTTTTACAGTTATCGTTAGTTTTCAGTTTTAAGAAAGACATTTATTTATACACAATAGGAATTAAAATACCATTTTAATATGATTCAATACATTGAAACTATATTCTTGTTCTAGTCCGTATTATTACTAATTGCGGCTCTAAATTGACATTGAACAGGAATAACATACGCCTTTTTTTTTATTTTTCAAAAACTATAAGCTCTTGCTTCCGCCTATTTATTCTGGGCCTCCTGTGTATTGTAGACAAATTATTCCTATATATAAGTGAAACAGGAGCATAGGAAAAAAGAATTCGCACCCAGACTATTTACTCACCTGTGCATTCAATCATAATATTCGTTTTTATGTTAAATGTAGCATTTCCTCAATAAAGGCTCTGTTTAGTGAACCTTCGTTCTCCTTGTGATACACCAGTCGAGATTGTGCACGGTTTGTATCGCATGCTTCGAGGCGACAGTTGACTTTAGATTTGTTGTTGATTTGTTTTATTTACGGATGCTCTTTAACATCTCAGGTCATCAGCGTCCCATTGAATTCAGGGCGCAAAAGGGCCGATAAATTTTGCTCAGAGTACTGTTCTTGAAAAAATCCATCGACCTGACAGGGATTGAACCCACGATCTCAGGTCTATGAGGCAAGTATGGTTACCACTAGACCACCAGGACTGACTTTTGACTTTAGAGACCATTACTGGTTATAAATGGGAGGTTTAAAAAACAATTGTCACCATTGAATTCAGATGTAAGTAAATGACTTATAAGTAAATTTTGGCATGATTTTCTTGATTCGAACCCAAGAGTTTTTCTTGTTAGAAGCCTATGAAAGTGTATAGTCCAAAAATAGTCGAATTGGTAATTACATAGAACAAGTAACTTCCCTAACATGAGCTCAAGAGCCAAAGGCATCAATGCTGTCACCAAGTGTGTCCCTGGGCCGAGAAAAAAAATATGGAAAATTAAAAACTTGGCCAACAGTTCATCCCTGTGTTCCTTACTAGTTGGATCTAAGACAGATACTTAACAAATTGAGTCACAGAAATTTCTAACTTATCCGAAAAGTGTTTCCATGCAAATTTCAGGGGAAAAAAAAAAACTCTCTAAAAAGCACTCAGTTCATTTAAATGGTCTCCAGCCCTACCTGAATATATTTATGCATGAGTCATGTACCGTACAAGCTTAGTACGATACACAGTTTGAAAGAGGGACAAATAATGATAATAATAATAATAATAAATAATAATAATAATAATTAAACATTAAAATGGGAAGAACGGTATTTACAGATATATTAACGGAAACATGTTATTTATAATTACACTAGCTATTGCGTTCTAACCAGAAAATAAATTGCTTTTAGCTTCGCGCATTTGGCTAGGAAAATACCCATGTTCAACCAATTAGTGTGGTTCGCAAACAGGTCCCAGTATGCCAATCGTCCTCCAGTTGCCTTAGAAAGGTTTCAGGAAATAAAGTTTTTCTCAGGTGTTTATAGTGGGTACATTCTGCCGGAATAAGTAGCCATTCCTCATCCCTTCCACAAAATGGGCAGACTGTCCTACCAGAACGTTATTTTTTGATCCTTCAAACTTCCCAGTCTAAACCAGGTCATTCTCGATCTCGGCTTGCTCCTTAGAACAAGCATACCTCAGGTTAGTTTCATTCCATTCGATAGGCTCAAGGAAACTCTCATCTACCCTTGGCCTTACCTTCTTCCATAAAGTTTTATTATTTGCATTGCCTTATACCCACATTGAACCCAGGTCAATTGATCTGAGTTCTTTTTCCACCTCTGCAGCCCAGAACATAGTTGACATATTTTGTATCTGGTGTCTATAGCATTTATCGTGAAGTGATCTTGAGGAAGGTGAGAAGCTTCGAACATACGGTTAATCTTTTCCAAAAATCGACTTGAATTTTATTTACATGTTCAGCTCTCCACTATCCCGTATTTCACATCATGTTGCAGAATAGACTTAATCATAGCAATGTACATCCTTTCTAGTGTATCTACTGGTATATCTGGAACGAGACAAATCACTTTTTATGGTTATTCAGTGCCTACTGATAGCAAATCTGCTATAGTTTTGGTAGTTTCTTTACTCTTTGCGTTAGAATCTTTCTTTTTGCGATGAAAATGCGGGTTAGAAAGGGATATAAGGGTAATTACTCATCGCGAAGACTGCAGCTGCGGGTAAATCTATCTTCTTGAACTAGCATGCAGGGTTGGGTATCTTGTTTAAGAAGAACACTCCTTCCCCAGAAAAAGGCTGTGGCATCATACTTCTTTGTGAGGCTCATACACAGGTTCCCCTTCCACGTTAATAAAGACAATGCTAATGCAGAGTACGACGCACAATGGACGTTTCTTCTCATCTTATTTATTAGTGCTTTGGGGGATGAGACGCTGTGCACCTTCCGACTTTGATTCTTCCCAGTATCACGAGATATTTTTGACAGTGAATAACGCTGGGTTCCTGTGTTCATTTTCAATTTTATTCATTATTCATTATTCATTGTGTAAAGCTAGTTCTGAAACCTCTAGTATATAATTATGATTATTTTATGCATACTAATAACAAATATTACGTAATCCCTGATTTTAGAGAAGTGTGAGAATTGGTATAGGTTAAAAAAATTGAAAAAAAAGTATATATTTTTGGTATTTCATAGCTCATTGAGCATGATTTAATGGAACACATTGTTGAGGAAACAAAGGAAACTTTTTAAAATGAGCTTAAGTATTTTAATAATAGTCTGAAGAGTACAGTACTGCTCTGACTGATCTAAGTCTCCTTTTCAGAATCATCATCATCATTAAGGATGGAGGTGATGTTGGAAATCTCTTGATGACAATTACTTTTGCAATATATCTTGTCGGAGCAGGTCTATAGATCCATACCTAAAGATTATGGAGAAGATTTATAGGAACAGCAAGAAAAAGCGAACTGTATTAAGAAGGCATGAAGGCTTTTGCTAAAGATAATGACGACTTCTTTAATCATGCCAGTAGATACGACCAGTTCTGCCGACTATAATATGATATTTCCAAAAAACAATATCATTACTTTCCAATGTGAATGCAAAATCATTGGCTGCTGAAGTTTACAACTATTTTGCTCTCGATTTTATACCAGAAAACGGTAACCATAGAACTGTAGATTCAACCAATAAAAAGGGCTCTTTGGATTCCGTTCCATTTTGTTTATGTTGAGTTTATAAAAACATAGCGTTTACTTTATCACGATGTGAAACACATTTATTTCTTTAGTTCACCAAAAAGTAACATGTCAATGCAACTCACGATCTTTCAAGGCATAGAATCTACGTATCACTAAGCGATACCTCATCAATAACGTAGGTATTATGGGGAATGAAAGGTCTCTGAAGCGGTTAATAATGGATGACAGTGCAATACATTTATGTTAAGAAAATGTGATCAATATAATTCAAAAATTTTTGTGATCCAGCTGTGCATTATCACTGATCTACATTAAAGGATAAACTGTGAATAGGAAAAGGAGATGAAAAATGAGAGAACTGTAGGTGCCCTCTGTGATGTTTTATTGTTCATATTTCGACATAGACTAACAAATGGTTTGTTTCAAGGAAATGTAGTACTGTACAAGCCTTGATGATCATTTACTCTGGAACTGATATTATAGCTTCCTAGATGCTTAATTATGTTACGTTGATATACACGTGTCGAAAGCGTTGCACCAGAATTTGCTCAGGAAAACAGCATTGTCATGTCTCTGCAATCACTTTCAGTACACATTAGTGCTAACAGAGATGGGGTGTGGAAGTGGAGTAAATACTACATTCCTGTATTATTTATTTTACAATTAAAACATACCTTAGCTCTTCTTAATCCTATGACAAATAAGAAATGCTCTTAGTTTCTGTTCAATCTTTAATGTATGAAAGTAACAGTGACTACACTGGGGAATAACGAGTTGTGAGTGTTACTGTTAAGACGAAAGCGATAACACGACACTATGAATTCTTTGGGATAGATCGAGGTCATTAAGGTGCCTTTTAGGTGTTAATGCAAGAAGTTATAGACAAACTGGTTAGATAAGTCCATTTTTTTTCAGTTATACTTCATATCGAAGCCTTAAGTTAAAAAGGTCTGGTCAAAGTCAGTATTAAGCTAATAATAAAACAGTGGAATATTGCTTGGGAATAAATCACGACAGGAATTCTTAAATTATCTAGATAACTTGGATGTCTTGCACGAACTAGATATCAGAATTAGCATAAGTAATCTACTCTTTCGATTTCTGCAGTATTGGAAAGCAAATGTGGTGCAGGAAAAACATTATTGCCATCTCTGCATGAACTTTTGTTTTCAATTTGTTTTCTGGTTTGTTTTGTGCATATCCACTTCGTTTTATTACTCCAATTATTCCACTGATTTTTTTATGGCACCTGTTTGCATTTTTAGTTAATCGCCCAGGAACATTACGGCTACTGGCGCTTAATGAAATGCAAATTTTGCTCATTATGAAGCACTGGCTAAATTTTCTCGATATCTCAAAGGCATGCTTCAAAGGAATGTTTAATAACTGCAATAAAATTTCTTTATAACTTTGAAATTAGTACTATTTTGAGAACGAAGAATCAATAATTGTCAAAATTATAAATTTTAGGAATTGGATATAAATCCTGTTCAGAATCTTATACAGATCATTTGAACTGCTCTTAGCACGGAAGTGAAAATCATGGCAATGTGCTCAGCAATACGTATGGCCACTGCCTATTGACGTACGAACAAGTGGATACCCAGCCTCAAACCTAACGAACTGTAGGTAACGTAAAGCAAGCTTGGATATGCACATATTTGCGATTGTTTACTGCTCGCTTATATCTCAGCTGATGGTCAGTCATTTCTTTGCATTGCTGAGAAGTAAAAGGGGTTCAATTTTATTTTATTTTGTTAGACAGCTACAAAATGGTTAAAATTACAAGAACCCTCTTTCCGGTAGTATTGGAGGGTTATGGTGAATACCACCATCTTTTATAACACTGTGGAGCTTCCAAGAAACATTCTGTTATTATTTGAGAATGAAAAACACACATTCGATTACCTTCTTCATTTTACTTAAGATTATGTGTAGATATCTTGTAGAAAAATATACAACAGTAATTAATACTATAATTTCCTTTCTTTAGCAGTATAATAGAAGTAGCATTTATTGCATAAACTAACAATGCATGCACTAAGTCTTACAACAGGTAATTTGACAACAGTCAGCAAGTCAATATGTAACGTCCTCCACAAGACCAAGTTAACGATATTTATGAAAATAAAACCTCATGTAGCATAAAGCAATAGATCATAAAGTAAAAGCAGCATTGATTTTTGGATTTTATTAAGAAAGTCAGAAAATGTTAAACGGAAATATAAAAATGATGCATTTATGATAATGTTTTGAAGAAAGAAAAAGAAAAAAAAAATACTGGAAAGATATGAATAAATATAAAACTTTCTATAAAATTTTACAATATGTGCTATATTATCAAATTTTAAGTTATTTCTTGCACTCGTTGAGTTCTGTTAATGCTAAAACAAAAACAAAAGAAAAAAACAAAACAAAACAAAAAAAATTCTTGCAACAAAACCTCAGTACAACAAATTCCAGGTTATGGTCTGTACCTTAGTCAAGGGTTTTCGATTTATTGTGCTGAAGCTGTAGATACTTCGGCTACTGTGGTTAAAGTGTCGGATGTGATCTCGAAAGTATTAATAACGTTAATATCAAACAATTGCCTAACACCATCTCAGGTGGAATTTTCTGATATTGGTGGTCAGGATGAGCCTGGTTCCACAATGAAGGTCTTTAAAACACGTAACCAAAAAGTTTTTCGACCGCATATGTACGCGATGCAGGCGGTAAGGAACGAAACGGGCTATACAGCGACCAGCAAGTGTCATTTGATTTGTTTTGTTTCTACATTAGTACTGAATATAAATTTGGAAATATTAATCATAAACGCCTTTTCTGTAATTAATTTATTTTATTAAGATCTTTCTTTTGGGAACTTCAGAGAGAGAGGGAGAGAGAGAGATTGTTAATTTATTTACGAACGCTCTTAAATATCTGAGGTCATCAGCGTCCCATTCAATTCAGGGCGTGAAACGGCCGATAAATTTTACTCAGAGGTCTCTTCTTTCAGGCTTGAGGTTATTTTACATGCAAATCTACACAAATCTACGATAAGGGGACCACGGCTTTAATTCCCTTCTGAAGGAAGGACTTTTGCGCCCTTCTTGGCCGTGATTGAAGTAGTCTACGAGGCAAGTATGGTTACCACTGAACTACCATGACCGACAGAGACAGAGAGAGAGGGAGAGAGAGAGAACTTCCTGCTGCTAGTTTTGTTTTTGTTAAAATGGTTTGTAATCTTATTTTATATGCATTGGGTCGATTTATACGAAACAACGAAAGTGCTGATACGCACAAAACTCTTTATCTATTTTAGTAAGTTGTAACCAATTAAAATGTTGCATAATAGGTTTAAACATAGATTGAATTATTTTACATCCCTTCAACCAACATTTCTTGGTGCGCCATTGTTCTTTTAAGGGGGTTTTAGATAAAAATGTCATACAAAATTATTAATAAAATTGTTCAATGAGAATTACTTTTGTTTCGGTAAAAATGAAAGACTTTCAGTCGCCTATTTTCCATTGAAGCTTGGTAAATTTCTACTGTGTTGGAGAAGTTCAGGGTGTAGATTAGGCTGTAATAGGATTGTATGTAGTAAGCTCTTCACTTCTCCTTTCCCTTCGCTGTAATGTCAACAAACGCCACTACCCTTCACTGAAAAAGGCATCCTAAGATGAACTATCTAAAGGAAAAGTAGAAAGACAAATAACGAATGTTGAACAATGCGAAAGCTTATCTGAGTGGAATTAAAAGATGGGGTATTAAGCGCGAAGAAGACAAGAGTGATCATCTGTCGTCAAAAAGGGCAGTCATTGTGCCCAGCAGTAAAATCCAGATGTTTATCGGCTGTATGTCAGTAATATTAATGCTCGTCATAAACTGTGTTTGCCAGCTCTAACAACCTCCATCAGCCTTTACGACTTGTGGGCTGTTCCAACTTGGGAGATATCCTTGTAGCTTTTACATTGCGGGGCTACAATTTACAGTGGCTTGCTCTGTTTAAATATAGCAGCGCTGATGCTGATATTCTCAGTTCTCTGAGTTGGTTCACATATAGATAATTTTCTTTCGTAACCCCTTAGTTTTGTTTGATTGAATTAAAGATTTTATATCTACATATTTTTACATCTATTCAAGCAATACGGATGATTATTTACTTGTTTATTTATGGAATGCAGTCAAACTATTTACACTTGAGTCCTTTACTGTTTCTTTCCTTACTTCCAAATGCATTTCTCTTTCATGGTAGTTGACATTGATGAAGTATGCCTTATTAATAGCTCAGTCAAGATATTAATTGTAAATTCAATATTATGTTACATATTAATTTGGATTGTGAGATTTCTGAGAAGTGTATGTATAAACGACATTCTTAAAGAATGGAAAAAAAAAAAAAAAAAGATTGTACATAAAGGAAGAGGATAGGAGCAAGAGATAGGACGGAATAGATCACAAAATATTTTGTTGTTTGCATATGATACAGTATTAATTTCTGAAAAGGAAGATACACTATTCAAAAAGTAATATAGCAACCGAATAAAATACATAAAGAATACAATTTAATAATTTCTAAGACTAAAACAAAAGTAATGACTTTCTGGGGTGAATATTCAATAAGACAAAATTTGTTATCGAAGAAAAAAATTATAAAACAAGTATCACAGTTTCAATTTTTAATTTGTGATGTCACATCAGAAAAAGATCAAGATGTTAGCATAAAATATAAAAGTTCTGTAGGTGCAACAACTTTGAAAATACAGTGAGAAAATACACACAATAAAGTTTCCCCTCAGCCATTGCCTTAACAGTTGTTTTTTTTATGGAAGCGAGGCAGGAACTTGGAGAGGGAAAAAACGGAAGAAGAAAATAAAATTCAATCAATCGAAATGGGTTTTTTCTTTCATTTTTCAATGGTTGCGCAAAGGAAGAAATGAGGATAAAAGATAAGAATTAGGAGTGCAATCAATATTACAATACTAGGGAATTGTGGATAAGAATAAATAAAACACTTAAAAAGAATGACGGAAGATAGAATATAAAAATATGTTGACTTATAACCGCAAAAGAAAAAATATCAATTTGTAGTGGGGGGAGACGGATAGAAACAAAAATATGAGATCACAACAGGCAGGACCTTATCCGTGATACAAGAAGAAGAAGAAGAAGAAGAAGAAGAAGAAGAAAAGGAATTTATCCGTATTTAACATTTATCATATTCATATGCAATATTGCTAACTAGTTATAACATATTTTTTGCAATGTAAAACTAAATTCAATAAACTGAGTTAGCTGTTTGTATTACTACAATGCAGAATGACACCAGGTTCCTATCTGAATCACGAACAAAACTGCAACAGTATGTTTTAAACATATTTTAATATACAACCTGCAAAATTTTCCCATTAATTGATATGATATAAATAAGGATTAAAAACTACCTAATAATGTTTCCCTTGAGCTCCGTCGAGCAAGCTCTCATATATCACCAGCAGGTCATTCAATTTCTCGTCTGACATTTTCTTCCTCTTCTTCTAAAGTGTGGGAATTCATCCCATACACTTGATTTTGCAACTTTCTGCATTTACGAATATCTCAAAATAGATATCCTGTATTTACTGCGAATTTTTCTTCATACAGTGGCATTTCGTGTAATGTATACTGCAATATCTGTCATTTGGCGTCGGAACATGACCACGTAAATGGAACTGTTTCATCAATAAAGAATATTAAGCGTGGATCATTAACGTTACATAACATTCAATAACAGAAATTTGACCGAATATCAGGATCACCTATTTGCAATTTGCGGACAACAGTGACCTTGTATGCTTTCAAGACATATTGACGCGATTGGAAGATGAACTGATGCGTATGAATGGCAGTTTTCTAAACAACATGCCAAAAATATACGCTTTTAGCAGACAACACATTTTAAACATCTCCTGTCGTAAGATATGTGTTTGTTTTCTTTGGTTTTAATTGCCAGAACTTCAATCAGTTGAGCAGATATTAGATACACCTTTCTGAGAGCTACCTCTATGACTGCTGATCTGCCAGCTACCGTGGGAATGGACGACAAAACCGCGAAAAACCCAATAGATGTTAATAAACTTTTTTTAAGCTAGCCAACTTTCAAACTCAGCGATATTTTCTGTGTAGGCCACAGACTTGAACAACAGAAATCCTCGTGGTCATGCGCTAATGGAATTATTGTGGTTATTATTATTATTATTATTATTATTATTATTATTATTATTATTATTATTATTACTACTACTACTATTACAACTACTACTATTACTACTACTACTACTGCTACTACTACTCCTACTACTACTACTACTACTACTACTACTACTACTACTACTACTACTACTATTACTACTTTTACTGTACACTACCAATACGATTCACCTTATAACATTTTCAATTCACTGATAACGTTTTTACGTTCAACTAAAGCTACACCCCCACTAAGAACCATTTGCTAATATTATTGGAAAAATAGTGAAGATGGTTTAGATATACAGTCTTGAACATATGAAAAATATTTTGAGAGGAAAGAAGAAGAAATGGTAAAAGACGGTTATTCTATCTACATGTGATCAGTATTGTTTTCCCCCGGAGTGTTTTGCTTATTGGCGAGCGCGTCGCTCGTTAGCCGGTTAGCACGCCAATACACAAACCAATTTAAGAGACTCATTATTTACCAACTTTTCAAATTTAAACGGCCTTCTTTCATTCTCCACACATTTTTGGCAATTCTTTAGGAAATAATTCATCTCTCGCTGTAGTTCATTTTAAGAAAACCAGACAGTTTCCTGATAAACACTATTTTTGAGATCTTGCAGGTATGTGGGTTCGCCTTGAACACGGCATTTTTAAATTTACCCCAGAGATAATAATCGCATGCTGTTAAATTGGCGGACCGATAGTTCACTACAGTGACTCTTACCTGTAGAAACACGTTGTTAATTGCTCTCTTGGAGTTTTCGCAGTGTGAGCAGTGGCAAAGCCCTGTTGATAAAATGCATGATCACGTTCCCTGTCTGTTAACTCTCTGGAAAGAGAGAGAGAGAGAGAGAGAGAGAGAGAGAGAGAGATTAGTATAGTATGTACAAAACCAACAGAAACAACTGTATGCTCAAAAAATTGGTTCTATGATTCTTTCACCACTGAGTGAACTAACATATATGAATCATTCATAAAATCACCTGTGCCGTTGTAAACACACGATGCATAATGCAGTATGTATATTGTCGAATTAAGAAACGAACAACACAACGCACGCCCTGCGACAGTCAGCAAGGTCAACAAGTAAGCTAACAAGCTTGCTATCTCCATCACCCGCAACAAACGAGTTCATAGGAAAAACACCGCGGCGCGGAGGAAAGCATTACTGATCGCACTGTATTAGTTGCACCTAACTCTAATGTTACTTCACAATTTACTAAAAAAGTTTTCTCATTACAATATGTCATGCACCGCTTCAACAATATGACACCTATGCACGAACGAACCTACCAAAGTTAAAACCTATCTTGTTGAATAACGTGTACCTTAATTCTTCATATTTTGGGCGTAATTTAATACAGTGGTTTTGGAAAATATTCATCCATATGCAAGTTATTATTTTTATGCAAATTTTACATAATATTTCACTTTATTTTAGGTTTTTTTTGTGTGTGTGTAAATCGTGCATCATACTGTTACAAACATACCTCGTAAATTTTAAATAATTCATTTCAACAGAAGCTGAGAAAAAGTGCATTTTGTAGAGTAAAATGCTACTACGGAAAAGGCATTCTAAGTTATGAGTATACCCCAGCTGCATAGGGTGAATTTTCTTTATCCATCTCAAAATTTGTCGTCTCTTTTGTTGAATTTTTATAGATTTCAATGCAGTATCTTCCACAATATCACGTAACACAACAACTATACTTGCAGGTGAAAGGGGGTAATTCTGAAGACCACAAATTGATTTACCTGCAGTATAAACTTTGCCAATGGATCTCAACCCATACATAAGTCTTAGGTGTATTTAAAATCACCCTTTACTGTCGCTTTCATTAACATAAGAAAAAGAATTGAAAAACTGTTTACTAAAATTACACTTTAAGCACTTTAGTTCCAAAGAAGCAGCGGGAATCATATTTTCTGTCATCAGCACCAATCCACTCATATTACATCACACATTGTTTACAAAATATCACTTAGAATATTCATATATAATTGCATTTACAACATTCTCACATGTAACATTTATTTTGGTCATATTCTTTTGTTAAATGTCAGTGTCAAATTTTTAGTTATTAAGGAGTTGTGTTTTTAGGCTTTCTCGTGTTTTTCCTCTCCTTAAACCTTTCAACAGTTCTCCCCATTATTACACGAATGCTTTAACACTACACTATAAAATAACCAATACTAACATTAGTAACGTAAACCCCTCAAAAAATAATAAAAAAATAAAAAACAAAATAAATAGAACCGGATATCTTGACATCAAAAATACTAATGCAAGCAGGCTACTACAAAAATAACTCAAAAAGAAAATGCCTTCAAAGTGGTTTTCGAGGAAGGCAGTGAAAAAATGAGAACTACAAGAAGGCAGCGCTCATGCATATGCAGGATTACATAAGATTAAAATAGCGAGTACTTTAATAATGATGCAATTTTATGTACCATTCCAAAGGGAAATTTTCAAAGAACATTATGCACTAAAACCGAAAAGCGAGAATAATCGAGGTCCGAGTCATTGTTTATTTTATCAATATCACTGCTCTTGTAATAATACTTTAGAAAACACAAGTGAAGACCAAGATTAACCATAAACTGTAACGGAAACGGGATAGCCATGTTGGTTCCTTCTGAAGCTATCTGTATGCTACTGTTTTGTTGCTGGATATTTCTAGCGACGGCATGTAATGTGGCAGATACGGCCATCCATAAAAAGTAGAGTAATTAATTGCTTATACAACCCACGGCATTCACTCTTTGTTTTCATTTCGCATTACTTTTTTTACGCTGTTTCTGTCACTGGTTTTTTAAATATTCCGCAAGCAGGGAAGCTGTGCTACGTAATAATGCGACCAACGGACACATACGGAATACTAAGAAGCGCGCTTGTGGATGTTGGCATGCCTGGTTTGTAATAATTATAAGCATTCCACATTATTCATAGCTGGATAAGCTGCAACATGGGAAATCTGCAATTACATATTTAAAATAGCTACCATGAATTTGTTCATCCGTTTTTGGAATTCCTAAATAAGGCAAATATGTTTTATAAAAATCTATTAATATACAGGATGGTCGAAATTGCTCGAACAACCTCGCTAGAATACGAAAACCTACCTTAAAATGACAATATTTAAGGTAGTTGTTTAATAACATCTCAATTTCGTCTTCCATCACATGTACTCCAGGCATCGATAGTCCGAGTGCTTTACAATCCTAAAGGCAGCCCTCCATATGAAGGGGCCAGTAGGTGGCTGCTTCCTTACTTTATTACCGTAAATTAAAGTTTTATGATTTGTACTTTGTTTTGGAGGTTGCTTAATACATAGTACGGTACAAGCCTTGACGGCCTTTTTTCCTTGAAGTAAAATTATAGTCATCCAGCTTAATTTGAATTTGAATAGTGTTTGACGCCCGTTTTTACTGCTGAGGCACCACAGACGGTGGACACTGGTGATATACGGGATGAAATGATAAATTGGGAAAGGCTATTTTTATTTTAGGAATGAAACGTTCCAAATCTAAGTTTAGGACACCTCCCCGGCATTTGCCATTTATGAGGACTGAGGAAAACCTGGAAAAAACCTCGTCAGGGAGAACGGTCCTTGCGGGATTCTAACCCCAGATCTCCCGCTCACGAGTTCACCTGTGGCGGTCTCATTTAGCTAACATATTGCTTTGCCAAGTTTAGTTGCATTGATCCAATATTCTAGACTTTGGTAGTGCTGTGGGCAACGTCATGATTTTTCAAAGAAAGCTTGAAATGTTTTGTTTCTTAAATTTGTCTCCTTATCCAGTAGTAAATATTTAGAAATTTGTTTTTATTTGGAAAATAGAGCAATAGTGACAAGTTTTTATTTCTATACACTGCCCATGCACAGTTAAAAAAAGATGTCTATTACCGTTAGAATGTAAGTTGTTAAGTCCCTTATTGCTTTATTTGTCATTTACGTTTTATTCTCAAAAACCTTGCATATTTATGATATAATGTGTTATGGAAAATTGCCTTTTAGGTAAACACCTAAAAAAAACTTAACGATCCCAATTTTAAAGGAAGGTAGTGTTGCGAAGCTTGTATGCAACACGTATGGTGTAATTTGGAATAGTCCCATTTTAGAACTTCCATCATGATACTTCATGCAAGTTTTTCCCACTATTGTTTTCGATGGCGCATTAGAACGTCTTGACGACAACGAACTCATTCTCATTCTTTTCTTAACGAACGTTTGAGCAGGAGGAAGTGATTAATTTTTTATGTGCAGCTGTATCTTACCTTGTTCTTCTTCTCTCATTACTTTGCTTTACAGCATCTGTTTACTTTTACTTGAACATGGGGTTTAGGTAGTCCCCATTTTATACCTTAGAAAACCTCACCTTTCTGTCAGAAGAATTTTGGAATGTTCCTGAACTTAGTTTATCGAGATACATTATAAATATATAATTTTTTGCTCACTGGCTCATGTTGCACTATTATTTTTAGTACATTTCCTAATTATTATGTATACTTGTAAATACTAATTACTAGTTGAGTTCAATAACTAAAAAACAAGGAGAAGCCAACAAGAACAAAAATCTGTACCTCATTTCGCTCTTATCTAGCAAAAGCTTTTTTTTGACTATCTTCCTACATAACATTTGTATTTTTTAAGCGTTTTAGACCTTTTTCTCGACTTCTGGTAGCATATTTCAAATGACGTTTAAGAACTCGATATTTTGTAAAATTTATTTGTTGCAAAAGTGGGATATCATACCCCCCTACCAAAATAATAATAATAATAATAATAATAATAATAATAATAACAGTTCGACTCGTCTTGTTCATGAAACTCCTCTAATTAACCGCTGTGCTAATCGGGTGTAGTATGATAGATAAGGTATGATGAGTACTAATGTGCTTGTGACACGCGTGACACTCATTAATAAACGTAAAGAAATAAATCAAATTTATACCTCTTCGCAAACGCGACCTATTTTTTTCAGTTGTACGCACACTAAGACATTTCTCAATCAAAACCTTTAATCATTAAATTTCCTCATGCATTTTAGGACATCTCTTTCTATTCCTGTTCTTTGTCACAGTTACCGTTCTCTCCTCTATTTTCCTCTTTATCTTTTCCACCAATTCCCCTGATTCTAAATATTTGGTATCCTTAATCGTAATATCCAAATCCCTACTAAAGTTCTCCCCCTCGCAATCCTTCTTTCAATGAAGTCTTCTTTATCTGCACTTTCCGTAGCAGCTCTTATTGTGCTTTTTATAGAAATGTTTTCTGATTTCCCGTTCGCATCTTGCGAGTTGCATCTAAACTTATCCTGAGGTTTTTATCCGCCAGCCATCAAGATCCGTACTTCACCCTTACCTAAAATTACCACCAAGGCGCAGTTTCCAGTCTCCACTACCAAAAACATATATATGTTATCTAACAACACTTTTGGTGTAGTTTATAACGCTGTACGCAACCATCACTTTGCTTTCCTTCAGTATTGGTCAAATAATAAAATGTATGGGAGAAGGCTAGGACAAGGCTAGAAGCTACCAGCAGGCAGGAAATCGAGGCAGAAGGTAATACGAAAGTGTAGGTACTTGAGTTTATCGAATGAAATGAAACAAACCTGGGGTAAAGAGATGTTTGTATGCTTATTCTAGGGAGAAAGGAGAGATCAAGAATGGTCTGGTTTAGACTGGGAAGTTGGATGACTCGAAAAATAACGGATAGTTCTGGTAGGAGAATCTGCCCATGTTGTGGAGGGGGTGAGGAATGTGTACATACTCTGACCAAATGTACCCACTGGGAACACCTGAGAAAAACAGTTTCCTGAAAACTTTTTAAGGCAATTAGAGGACGATTGGCATGCTGGGATTTGTTTGTGAACTACACTAATTGGTTGAATAAGGGCATTTTCCTAGCCAAAGTCCAGGAAGCTAGAAATAATTTATTTTCTGGTTAGAACGCAATAACTATTGTAATTATAAACAATATGTAATATGTTTTTGTTCATATATCGGCAAATATCGTTCTTCATATTTGAATATTTATTTGTTTATTATTAATATTGTTTTATTTGTATTATTATTGGTTCATCTTTTTAATTATATATAACAATAAGATACTGCTACTGCTACTAGTTTCTAATTCAGGTCTAATCTCTCCGGCAAATCCATGGTGTCCGCCATTGCGGTACAGTATAGCATCTCTTCCATAATTACACCGTTCCGTTCGTTCATATGTTTACCGGCTTGCTTACATTTTTGCATTTGTCATCATTTTAATTTTTAATCATTGCACCCCTTGTTCATAACCTCGTATCGCACTTGCTACATCTTAACATTTTTACTTTATAACACAAACTACATAAACTCAAGGCACCTTCTCTTCTCATGCAACTTTCAACCAAATATATCTACACGTTTCTTTCCGGATCGTGCTTACAAACGTGGTATTAAAACGACTTTCTTTCCTCTCTGTACGTGCATAGATATATGTCGTGCTCCCTCCTACATAATGTGGCTTCCTAATATTACTTGTGACGTCATCAACGTCACCCTCACCCTCAAAAACTAACACAAATATCCTCGCTTCTTACAATAAAACTTGTCCGGAAAAAAAAAAGTATTTACCTGCATTTTATTCAATAAATTTTCAATTTTTGACTCATACCTATACTTGAATTCCCTTGTAGTATTATTTACATGCCAGATAACACTATAATTGTAATTTTTTTCAACCAATCACAACCAATTTATTTTCTACAATCACACCATGTTTCTGTCTATTTCCATTAATCACATAGTCCCAACGCAAACACCCTTTGCATTTACCGTGCAGCCCAGGCATTTTGATGTCCTCCAAAGACACTTCGCCGTTCATACTTCAAGTACAAAATTTTAAGACGCTACCCCAATCTCACTCCTAAGTGCTACCGCTTCCCTCTTTCACCTAAAGGCGGCAATCCTTGCCCAAAGAAGAAGCAACCAATAACCTCTAACCACTCAGTCAACAATTTTAATTGCTCTGTTTATTAACGGTTTGAATATCGCAAACCCGTGATTAACAAATAGTTTTAAGTGAGGAAACCTTTCACTCTAGCGCTAAAAAGTGACCGCCAACTAGATGTAGGCCAAGCATCTCAAAATCAAATTGGCGCCCCAGGGGGATGTAACTAATTGAGGTAATCCAAGATTATACATTACAAGTGCTATACTTTGAACAGCGCAGTTTTGAGATTTTATTAGTACGATTAATCTTAATATTAGCATAGCAAAAAAAAAAAAAAAAAAAAAAAAATGATGTACTGACTCACATGCTATACATGAAATAGGCGCAACAAAATCACATCAAATGTAATAATGTATTTATATTTTTAATGAGTATTAAGCGTTAAGATATATAGCTGAGGCAAAACTGTTTTTGCAGGTTTCGTTTTAACTTAAATATTGACGAATACATTGAAAAAAGAGAGCTATGTGTCTTTTTTTTCAATATTAGGGAGAAGAACATTTTTTAATCCCTTAAATGTTCTTTACTAGTGTCTCTTTTCAAACAGTCGGTCCTGGTGGTGTAGTGGTAACCATACGTGCCTTCTAAACCCAAGGTCGCGGGTTCAAACTCGGCCAGGATCTATGAATTTTTTTGGGCGTAAAAATCGTAAGTATGGCTTCCTTCGGAAGGGAATTAAAGCCGTGGGTCCCGTGTCGTACATTTACGGTACGATAAAGAACCTCAAGCCTGAAAGAAAAGGCCTCTGAGCAAAATTTGACGACCGGTTCACGCCCTGAATAGAATGCGACGCTGATGATCTGAGATTTTAAAGTGTCCTTAAATAAACAAATAAAAATGTTTTCAAACATTAACAGTAATCAGCTGTCATTAACATATCCCAATGGTCTTAATAGCGAGTTTTCATAGTTTTTAATGTCTTTCACCATATCCTTCCCTCGTTGCACCAAGATTCGCAGGGAAATAATCGATATATCTGATTAAATGCACTTAAACACTCATTCTGCTCCCTAGATTTCTAACTGGAGGTTCAATAATTTGATCTGCTCGAATTTTTGATCCGAAACTCTTAAGAGGATATTTATAATACCCTTTGCCAAGTATAAGAAATGCAAAAGGCATGCATGCAATTAATAATAATAATAATAAAATAATAATAATAATAATAATAATAATAATAATAATAAAATCTGTAACACGCCGTTTTGGCACCTAGATGCCTATACCAGGACATTCATTACAGTTTCTGTAGTTTATTATATTTTTTCTTCTGTCTTACATTTTTAACATTATTTGTACAGATTATATGTATAACTAATTAAACAAAAATAATTAACAAAAATATGAAAAATAACGCAAATGAACAAAACAAACCCAAATTAAAACATTCCATCAGCCCGCTAACTGGAAACCAGTTAACAAAACAAAACTATAACTGATAGCTAGCTTTACTTTAACTACTAAAACTTAAATTCAAAACTAAAAACTGAAGCTAAAGCTACTATCCGTAGGAAATCGACGGCTACAGTGCTGGAAACCAGTGCCCCTAAGTTAAAAATTACTTTATCTTATTCCCTTTATCAATTTCATTGATGTATAGATATTTATATTTTATAACTGTTCTACTACACTTTATTTATATCAGTTTCGCCTTATTCACTTTTATTTGTTCACTTGAATTCCATTTTCACCTTCTATCCAAAACTACACCTCATTTATCTTCACTTAACTCCTGAGCGTTTAAATATGACCGAAAACAATTTAAGATTTCAATTTAAAATAATCAACAGCTACGCTAGTTAATCACCATATATAAACCTTCACTTCTTCCTTCGTAGTTTCCATAGTTCGTTCTCTTCTCTTCCCCTCTGTGGCTCTCCAATCCATCACCTGATCCCATCTGCTCCTACCTTTTCACAAACCAATCACACCTGAATCCTCCCTTCGCCCTTTCGGTACTCCCCCTCGGTCACCGGTCTGTCCTTGCTGTTTAAAGTATAGTCCAATAGGAATTATTGTTATTGTTAATTTTATATGCTTTCTTGTTATTGATTTGTTGATTGAACATGTGTTGTCATGTCATGTTATAATTTCTAGTAATGTCTAGTATTTATAGTTATCATTATTATCGTGTATGTGGTTATTATGCCAATGTTTTTAGGTTGTTGTCTTTATGTCTGTTACATCCCCATCTTCTTTCTTCTTCGCCGTCAATGTAAGACAGTTGTCAAGTGTAGTTATCAGATTGTCGGTTCTCTGTGTGTCGGAACTGGAGAATGTATGCTTTAGAAACTTGTTTTGCCAAATTTTGCTCAGAGGCCTCTCTTTCAGGCTTGGGGTTCTTTTTCGTGCCGTAAATGTACGACACGGGACCCACGGCTTTACTTCCCTTTCGAAGGAAGCCATACTTACGATTTTTACGCCCGAAAAAATCCATCGGTCCTGGCCGGTTTCGAACCATCGATCTTGGGTGTAGGAGGCAAGTATGATAACCACTACACCACTAGGACCGACGAGGAGGTGAAAGTTAAGACGATTAGTTATGGAGTACCAGGAGAGCCCTTAAATCTATGAATACATAATCGTAGTCTGTAGAAATTAATGATGGCGTAAATGAGTCCGAAGTCTATGGTGTCAAAGGTTTTTGACATTCATCTTCTCAAGGTGAGGATAAACTCCGAGAATAAAAACCTTAGTCAGACAGCTTGACCTGACCGGAAATCAAACCCAAGACCTTCTAATTAGTAGTCACAAATGCTACTACTATACCATTCTTTAGTAATGAATAAATAAGTTAGTATTTGTTGTAGGATCTATAATTATTAGCCACTCTTTTTCTGCTGAAATATGTCATCTTTTTAACATAAAATATTTTTTAAAATATTTAATAAATGTTTAGCCACACTAGCACGTACGATTGTCCTTGCCATTGCTTCTTTCGCAAGAGTTTCTTTACAATAAAGTACATTTGTGTTGACTCACATTGTAATAGAATTAGTATCTTGTTCTTGAAATAGTGCATCAGTAAATGATCATACATCGTTCTGTATAAAGAGGAAGATGATGGCTACTTTATTTGTGCATATTGACTCACTTTTTCAAGTCAGATTATAAACTATTAAATATAAAAAATAAAAAGTAATAGTACAAAATTAAAGTAAAAAAAAATTAAATTTGAATAAAATATACGATTTAAAGGGTAACAATAAAATTTGGTTGTATTATGTTGTGCTATAACATTGACTGTTTTTAAATGTATTCAAATTGTTTTTCTACGATATATCCACTGTAACATATATATTTACCAATAAATATTTCTATTTCTGATATTTATTTGTCTTCCCCCACTTAATGGCTAATGTGAAGTCCAGGGCATTAACATATTTTGAAACATTGAGAGATTTCTTCGGAGAGGAGAGCTTAAACTCTTTAAAGCCCCTGAAGGACCCACCCATAGGCCGTCCACTAACTGCAATCTTCATTGATTGCGTTACATTTACGCCCCTCTCTACTGCCTCTTAAGAGATTGCTACTTCGCGTGGTTTGTGCTTAATGAAACTGGAATGAAGCAATCACCCAGAAATTTACAACGAAACTGCTCAAGAGCTCTACATTTTAACAGAAGCCCCATTCAGACAAAGGTGCTTGTTAGTTTTACATAAAAAATACTGCAGGCAAAGTGCTTGATGGGTTTACATTAAAAAAACTGCGTATTTGCGTTATTGAAGCACGTGAGTGTACTCGAAACAAAATACGGTCAGAGATGGTCTCGGTCCAGTGTACAATAAGCCAACACTACATAAATGATTCAGGAGAGAGCTTTTATAATATAAAATGTCATAAATCAGAAAAAAAAGTTCAACAAGGGACTAGTGCTGCAAACAATATGTAATCATTAGCCCATTATAATTCTAGGAGATGCTCTAGTCAGATCAATTAGTTAATCAGTACGGAATCTCAATTACACTTGCTCTGCCTATACAGTGCTTGAAACCGGAATCACATAGCATATTCAACAAGAGAGCTAAATGGGTCAAAACTTAATCGGAAATAGCATTTCCAAGTGCTGCTTTGGTAGATACTATTGAACAGCTTACAAATGTACTAGCCAGCCTTTGATGCTATTTTTCTTTATTTTATACACATTTCTTTTTATTCTTCAATTTTTCTCCCATTTATCTATTTATCTCTCTAAAACCTAAATCTGATTTAAAAACAATTATTCTATATATACTCTTTCATAACTTTCCACATCCCTCATTATATTTATTTGTATTTTCCTACTTTTGTTTTGTTTTCTTTCTTCCCTCCTTCCCTCCCTTCTCTCTTTCTCACTTGTCTTGCTTCTATGTTTGATTACAATTTTCCGTTAGATCTTGTTAATTGTTCATTTTTGACTGCAGTAGGTTACTGAAATGCATATTAGACAGTTTCTTTTGTTGTAAATTGACTTCATTACATTTTTTTTAATGTGGAACTAAAGGCTAAGAAATTATTTCTGAGAACTTCACAAATTCTGTTCATTTGATTATTCTCTCTTTATTTTCTAAAAATCAAAGCACTCCAGCCAGTTAGTGTACAAAGGACAAGAAGATTGTTTTGGCGCGTTCCTCTGTGCATTTTTTTTAATATAAAAGTGTTTTCTGATTTAAAGCGACCGTAATTTTACTTTTTTCTGAACGGAGCTCATTATAGTCCATTGAAATAAAATGAGAAAAATAGTTTTTGAAAATTATTGAAAACATACTATTGGATTGATCTTAAATTCAAAAATTAAAAAAAAAATTTTTTTGCAACAAAACTCGTTATATGTCATTTAAATAAAGTAAGAAAAACAGTTACTGAAAATTAGGAAAATTGGATAACTAGAAGTGGCCATATATCTGAAAACAAAATGTATATAATCGTCGAGGACATCGATTTTGGTGATCCGGGGGGGGGGGGTTGTTATTGTTAGCATTAACGATTGAATATTCTACCAAGCTATGTACTAGTTGGTCTCATGTGAAAAGTATAGAGGGATTAGTCCGGGCAAGCAAATGGACGAAAAAACGACCTTTCATTACAGATGCGACCTTCCTGAGGCTTCAGTACCGAACGGCAGCGGAAAAAGCCGAATTCCACACTGCTGGAGCAATACAGAGTGATGTACAAATCTTCAGCGGTAGTGAATGTACCCCATCAACCTTGATAGTGTAAAGTGTACAATAAATGCAGGAGGAGAGAACACAACGGTTTCGGAACACAAAAACCACCAATCTTACACCTAAAATTAACTGTGTAGCGTAAATACTAGTTACATTTCGTTTTATAAGTGAAAACGTTAAGCTAAAAAAATAAATTATTTTATATTGTTAGCCTGAAAGTTATGCTTTGCATTAAATACTTATGTATATATATTGTTAGCGCTGCTTATTTTGTAATACATATTCCCTACTCTAGCGCTCTGTAATAACTGTCACAAATTGAGCTTGATGAAGAATTCGTTTAGTTTACGTAGCTACTGCGTGACGGAATTTATCCAGTGAACTTAAATAAAGCTATTATTATTGTAATTATACTTATAAAAAATATCACGTTCAATGAAGGGACCGTGAATTATTAAATTACGCTCCGTATTAGAAGTAAATGTAAGTTGTCAATTGAAGAACTGGTATACAGTACATAACTTTCACTATAGAAATGTCATAGACTATTCCTTGATTTTTATTAATTTCTTTTTACTTTATACTACCATAATTCAGGGCCAGGCCTTTGCCCCCTTGCTCCCTCACCCGATGTTTGTATATTTAATGTGTTAGTTTATTAATATACACCCATTTAATGTGTTGGATGTTATCAATAAAATTTTTAAAAACCGTAGTCAATTTTCATTTGCACTTAGACCTAAAATATTGTTCGATTACATGAATTACAGTCAAGTGGCTAGACAGCACTGCGCTTTGGTGGTCCCTTGCACAACACATGTACCATCTTGCCTTGTAAGCAGTGAGTATGCTAAGCTTGTAAGCTAAAGATTAACAAGTCTAAATTAGTTAAATGCTTTTAAACAACACTTAGTAAAACGTACGAATCAATTACAATGATATAAAAGTAATGCAAGATACATAGTGATAACCATAACACGACAACAAAATATTAACAAATATACGGTTTTAATAGTGTTTAACGCCCGTTTTCGCCACTGAGGCACCACAGGCGATAGACACTAATGATACATGAGATGAAATGATATATAGGAAAGGATTTTTTTAAGGAAGGAAACGTTCCAGGCCTAAGTTTAGGATACCTCCCCGGCATTTGCCATTTATTTATAAGGACCGAGGAAAGCCTGGAAAAAACCTGGAAAAAACCTGGAAAAAACCTCAGTCAGGAAGGACGGTCCTGGCAGATTCGAACCCCAGACCTCCCGCTCACGAGTCCGCGCCTTAACGACCTTGGCCACCCGTGACGGTGTGATATCAGTTGACCCCATTCATTAAATAACAGAAAATAGTTTTATTATCTCATTAGTTCTTATGATAGTATTTGATAAATGGTATTATTTATGTTAATAGATAATTTAGTATCTTTCTCTTCTAAATTAGAATTCTGAACTTTGTTCAGAGTTTCATTTCTATTTCGTTCTTTTTGATACTAAAAATGGTGACTAAATAAGATATCATCTTTACTACATGGTTTAATATACACATTTTAAATGTTATTATTTATTCACATGATAACGAGAGTGCTTATTTTAATATTCATAATTTATGTATATGAAAATGTTTTAAGGTCACATTTAAGCTATTTTAACAGCAATTATTCGAGAGTCAGTAATGTTAAGAATGCCCGATCTTTAGAAACTGAGCGACATCAAAGGTATACAAAGTCTAATGGATATTAAAGTATCTGTGTAGCTTCAGAGCTCGTGGAGAAAGGCTTAGTGAAAGAAGCTGTTGCGGCACCTACTGAACAAGGTGTTAAAGAAGAGATGTTTTAGGTAAAGCCTCATTTGATCGTTTCACTGGAAAGTAACAGCAGCATACCGGAACCATTTCATCACCTCTGGGGAAACGTACAGCAATTTGCTATAAAGAAGACACTCCCACCAAAATAGCATAAACATTAAGCAAAGGAAGTTGAAACTAAATAAATAAAAATTGACAAGTAATGAATATTATACCATGAGAGTGAGGAAAATCACGTGGCGATTTATTTCGGTACTAATTTGGAAAAAAATAGAAAAGGTATATTATGAAAAGATAAACATAATTACAGCCTCCATTATCTAATCATCCTAATATTACTTCACAGTTGCTTAAGCAGTCAAATGAAGAACTGTGGGATGATCTCGACTGTTTCACAAATTATTATTCTGGTCTCCGTTAACCCAACCAATCAAGTGAAGAAAATCTGGGATTTTGCAATTATCTTGTAAGGAAGGAGAGTAAATACAAAAACAAAAGCTGTCCTGGAACACAGTAGATCATAGTAGCCCAGTGTAAGGTTTACGGGAAGCAGATATCTAGAATTGCGAGTCGAGAAACTCTGGCTGACTTACCCTTACAAGCCGAAGACATCTGCAGCTGGCATTCCCGAATCGCAGCGAAGAAAGTCGATGGTTACGATTTCAGTGGTAGCAATTACTTTAGGCAAATAATTTCCACTCCAACCATGTAGCCCTGTTAACTCAGTAGGTTACAGCGTAATGCTAATGGTGTGAAGGCCTTGGGTTCTATTCCCCTTGGTTTTTTTTTTCCTTACTTGTAATCTCTCTTTTTTTTTTCCTCAGAGTAAATGTTATTAGTTTTTTTTTTAATCTTCATAATTTTTCTACACTATTCTTAATCGAATAAATGTTGTTCTTTTCAAAGGTTAGGTTATGTTAGTTAGGTTTAAGTTAAACAAAAAATAATAGAAAATAAAAGAACATTACTCCATAATAGCACTCTTTTTGTATTATTCTTAATCCAATAAATGTTACTTTTTCATACTTTAGGTTAGGTTAGTTTAGTTAAATTTAACAAACAAATTAATAGAACTAAAAAAAATAGCATTTCTCATAATAACACTTTTTCTACAGTATTCTTAATGGAATAAATCTTACTTTTTCATAGGTTAGGTTATTTTGTTTAAGTATAACAAAAAACAATGGAGCATTATAGAATAATATTACTCCACTGTAAGAATACTTTCTAACTTGTTACTTTTTTTAATATTCGTGGTTTTTCTGCACTGTTGGAATAAGCGTTACTCTTTTCATACGTTAGGTTAGGTTAGTTAAAGTTTAAAAAAAATAATAAACAAAAAAGTAACACAACTTCGTAATAACACTGCAGTCGGTTAGGTTAGTTTTAGTTTAAAAAAATAATAGGACATAAAAAGTATAACAATTGTGATAACAGCTTATCGTATCGTAACCAGTCGGCTTTCTTTGCTACGGTTAGGGACTGGCGTCTGCAAATGCCTTCTGCGTACGTCTTAGGTCCCATTCACAATGAAAATTAAACGTAACGTAAACTTAAACGCAAAAGCTAGATGCTATGTATTGTAATGGAATCATTCACAACGAATCGCATAAACATAAAAATAAACTTACAAATAGGCGTAAACTTAGAAGCTTGCAAGGTCCAAGTTTTGCGTCTACGTCTAACTTAAACTTAGAAAATCAGCCAATCAGATCACAACTGCTCTCTTTGTAGAGATCTATGGTAGAATATATCCATACACGGAGAACGGAAATCAAATGCAACTCTTGCTGCAGGACAAGAGCAACGGCATAGAGAGCCAAAGGTAGTGACTTTCACAGATATAGCTAGATAATAATGTTTTCAAGCGAATAGTACCACCCACTGAATGCGCTGTATATAGATTTTTATGATTTTTTCACTACGATCAAAAAAGATTTGCCACCATTATAGTGATTTACTCGCCCCTATCAATTTATATTTACGAAAAATCATGGGTCCACCGGTTTCTAGGATTTACCCAAGGTTAGTATATATATATATATATATATGAATTAATTGCGAATTCCAATAAGAGCACATTGACACCGTTACAATATTTTACCCGCCTAACAATCCCCTATCAATTTATATATAAAAGTTACATAGGACAACGCATAGGCTACATTAGGTTTAACAAAACAAATACTACTACTACTACTACTACTACTACTACTACTACTACTACTACTACTACTACTACTACTACTACTACTATATTATTAATATATTAATTATTAATATATTGTTATTATTATTATTATTATACATTTACATTGCGACCACACACAGTAGTTCGACTCTCTCCTCTATCGTTCGGGACTTGCAGCAGCTAGCAGCAAGAGTTGCACTTGATTTCCGTCCTCGGTGTAAGGACAAGTTAAGATAGAGAGAGCTGAAGATCAGTGACTAGACAGAATGGCATCAAGAGACGAAAGATTAATTGTATTATAAGAAAGCTATCCTTGCTCATAGTAAAGATTTGCTCCAAGCATATTAGTTACTGCACATTGCATATGTATAAACATTACCACAGTCTGCTCTGAAGCGGTAATTTTCAATCCGTTGTTAGTTAATCTTCTTTTGTTCTTATTTTTGATTTGCTATTTTGCGTCTTAAATTGTGAATGCCTACATACTACTAAGTTAATGTGTTACGTCTTATTTTATTATGTTCACGTTTGATTTTCATTGTGAATGGAGGTCATACTTGCTAGATCTCAGAATGTGTGACTGGCTGTTTAAATAACATTTCCTGGCAAGTTCCTACGTAGAACTGTAAACTTAAATCATAAAGCTTAACATCTTTTGCTGTTATTTTAGTTATTTAAGGGTTAAGGCGTGTCTCAAGTGTTAACTCTACCCTAGCTTTGGTAGTCCGAAGATCGAAGGTTCAATTCCGACCAGAGTCAATGAATATATCTGAATTCCTTTGAAAGAGAAGTAAAGTCCCATGTCGTAGATTTACGGCACTTGAAAGAACCTCAAACCTGAAAGAAGAGGTCTATGAACAAAATTTATTGGTCATTTCACACCTTGAATTGAATGGGACACTGATATCCTGAGATGTTAAAGAATACTACTACTGTCCTAGTCTTGCTTAATCGAGGAAGGTAACAATACTGAAAACAAAAATTAAAAATTAAAAAAAAAAAACCCTAAGGACGAAACATGTAGGAACATTACAAATATGTTTGTTTTACACATAAATTCATGATCAGTGTACAATGTATTAACATCAACTGTGACATAAAAAGATGACATATTAACAGCCGGGTTCTGATAATTGCTTAGTCCGTTTTATACTTAAAGAGCGTCCGTAAATAAATTAAACGTTTTATACTCTACACTTATGAAATATAATTAGTTCCCGGAAAACTCCGATGTGTTATTTTTAATTGTTATTTGTATTGTTGACAGATTTCCATAAAATAAGAATGCAAATAAATAAATTGAGATGTAAACAACTAAAAGCATGCCTACAGAATTTATGAACCAAAACAGATTTTCTTCTTTGTAAAAACAGATACAAACCAGCTACTGGCAATCTCACAACTAATGGTAGGTTAAGGGAATAAGTTAAAACACACTCTACAGATGATCATGTACACAGGCTATGCTTTGTCAGTGGTTGTATTTGCTCAAAATAAATTCCTGTTTTACCTTTCATTTCTTGTATATGTACGCAGTACGCGGGTTTTGTTAACTAGTCTCGCGGAAATACAGTGAAAGCGAAATTAAACAGCGAAACAGCCCACTGCGCGATTTGCTAAGTACTGAATAGATGTAACAAATGGTTGTTTGTAAAGAATAATTCAATTCCAAATATGTGCAGTTATTGAAAAATATTAACATTTTTCATTTTATATTATGCAACGAGTAGGCGTGACAGATTCTAACACATTTTACTTTACATGTGGCAAATTTTGTTCCGAAACGTTTGATATTTTTCTCATTTATTGTTCGCAGATTTTATTTATAGATGTTGCACTAATAAAAATCGCATGACCTTAAATTTAGGGATCGTAGAGCACAGGCGTTCTCTTGTTACTCTCTCAACAGTTGACATGTATGAGCTCTGGCTCGCTGGAACGAACCATTAACATATTTTTCATTTAGTTTAGGGGATAAAAGCTGCCTGAGAGTTAAAATTTGTATATTGTCAACGCTAGCTGATTAAGTTAATTATTGGGTACACATTTATGGCCAGCATTCACCGGCCTTAAGATCGTGTAATGAGTTTTCATATATGTATTTTTGGATTTTCTCAACTCAACTCAAATTACCTTCATTTATTGACTGGAAAAAACAAATACTACCTCTGTCCCAAATTGATAGTCGCATTTATTCAATTATTCCCTCTAGACACGGAACGAAGAACTAGGTATACCAGAGCATTGGACTAGAGATGGACACAGAGCATGCTTCGAAAATTGAGTAAGGTGTTAAGGGTTCGTATCCTCTTTTTATGTGTTCAGAATATGCATTATGCAAGTGCAATGGTTGTTCCATGAATCTAAAAGTTTGTCGCCATACATTGGAATATTTTTGTGCTGTTTATGTGACCAGAGGAACTTAGTATTCAAAGAGCGGAAGGAATGAAGATATTGGAAATGATCAGCGACGGGGCATTTCTGGCCACCTGCTTCGTGTCTGCAAAAATGGGTTGCAAAAAGAGATTTATAAAGGAAATTTGTCATAGTCTTTCCAACATCAACATCATGAGTTGTTGCCATCGTTTTGAAGGCCTTCGAAGATATTCCTGCAGAACACGCCATGATTGAATGTATGAAGGTTAATAGGAAGAACTGCTACCAGTTACCTCAGAGAGGAACAAAGTGTACTACGACTGGGTGTTTCCTTTAGTTCTCCATTGCAAGCTCGAAACTGTTATCTTCCCCCTTGCTGCAGTAAGCTATGTTCAGTGACTAGTCTGAGAATACTACTAATAGCTACTCGTTATGTTTGATCAGCGTTATCTGTAAATACTTATTGATTTATTATGTTGTAACTGAATCCCCTCCTTTGGGATGACTTTAGAGTAATTTTTGCAGTGTTTGGTATGAACATAGATTTTAATGCGTTTTTTCTGCTGACTTTGAGCTCTATAGTTATGAGCTTGTCTACTATTTTATGACTATACTCCTATACTGCACTGAATGATTTAATGTTTACAAAACTATATCCAATTAAAATTATTTCTTTTGTATTAAATCTCTGAAGCATGAATGGAACATCATACACACTCAGAGGAGTAAAACTGGACACTACATGTGATTCCTCTAGATCCTGGTGGTGTAGTGGTAACAGCATTTCCTCGTATACCCAAGGTCGCGGGTTCAAACTCGGTCAGGGTCGATGGATTTTTAGGGCGTAAAAATCCTAAGTATGGCTTCCTTCGAAAGAGAAGCAAAGTCGTCCTGTCGTAGATTTAGGGCGTGAAAAGAACCTCAAGCCTGAAAGAAGAAGCCTCTGCGCAACTTTATTGGCCGTTTTACGCCTGGAATAGAATGGGACGCTAATGACCTGGGATGTTATAGAAGGTTCTTAAATAAAATAAACCTAAAAAATAAAGGCAAAACATGTGATATTATTCCACTACAACGACTACCACAGTTCCTTATGACTCAGGTGGTGAATAGGCCTTTACTAGCTGGGGTGCAGATTTTATCACCATTAGCATTAAGACACACACACACACCTCTGTTACGTAAGGTATTCACAACTCATCGTGACAACAGCTTCAATTTTCCGTCAAATATTTTCTTGCAGTTCCAGGAGAGTGCATAGTTTATTACGATACTTTCCTTTCAGCATGCTCCACAGAAAGAGATCTAATGGTGATAGGCCAGATATTGGTACCTAAGGTTCTTTAGGCTTTTCAAAAGTGGAAACTATTTCAGCCACGTTGACGCTGGAGGATTAGCAGATGGCACCATCCTGTTGAAAACATGCAGTAAGGAATTGGCTATTTCCAATCGAGTCACAAACTCGTGGTAGATTTCCTAATAAGCGTTATCCACCGTTGTATGGAAGGGGGTGTAGCCAGTAATGTGCACCGACTCCCGTAACAAAAGCACAAGCAGATGCATCACTCTACAGCCAAAGTCGCAGTCGCTCTACATGCGCATGCGCGACACATGCGCCAATAGTGTCGGTTCTGGTGGTGTAGTGGTAACTATACTTGCCTCGTAAACCCAAGATCGCGGGTTCAAACCCGGCCAGGAACGGTGGATTTTTTTCGGGCGTAAAATCCTAAGTATGTCTTCCTTCTTAAGGGAAGTAAAGCCGTTGGTCCCATGTCATAGATTTACAGCACGTAAAATAACTTCAAATCTGAAAGAAGAGACCTCTGAGTAAAATTTGTCGGCCGTTTCACGCCCTGAATAGAATGGGACGCTGATGACCTGAGACGTTAAAGAGCGTCCGTAAATAAAAATAAATGAAACTTTAAGAATATAGAAACAGTTTGGAGTAAATTTATTTATTTTAACAGTAAATTTAAATTTAAATTACAATCTCACTCGTTTTATTAGTTATTTCATTTAAATCATGTTATTTAACACATGAGTATATGTTCCCTAGATCCTTAGTCGAATCGAAGCGATATTATAAGAATTAAAAAATGAATATACGAGAAAAAATCTATCAGTTAATAGTTTTTGAACAGCTGCTTTAAAACTATCGATTAAGTTCCATTCTGATTAGTGAATAAGGTATCAATAAGACTGCATATCGGCTAAAAGACGCTCGCGTCCAATTATCACGATAATATTAGCGCACAACGAGATGTGGCAGGGCAGGTCCTCTGAATAGGTTTGATAGTCTTTAGGATAAGTGAAGATAAGTATCGCACAATTGAGCCCAGGGGAAGTGTGCCCAGCATCATTTCTTTTGCTTATAAAAACCATTTTATAGATGTTATGTATCAATTATACACTTTAAAGAAAGCAGTCTAAAACGGTAACTAAAATGTAAGCCAGATAATAATCGACTATAGGAAATTGTCGTGCTGGAAGAAATTTAATGATGGGAACAGAAGGGGAAAAGAAAAGGACCATATTGAGACTATAACAAACCGAGGAGAATGAAAGTCTAAATAGAAAACTTTCTGAACAAATCAACGAAAAAGTTTACTACCTTTAATAATAGCAGTGACTATCCGCTTTTCAACAGTACAAATAATAATTATTGGTGAAATGGAATCAGCAAGAGTAGTCCCTGCTGGCACTGGAGCAAACCATGAGAGCAAATGTCTGGGTCAAATGGATGGCTGAGCTGTAAGCATGGAACCAGCTTTAAATTACACAGAGCGCTTCTTTCCTCTGCCAAAACGCTGTTTCAGGCACAATATACTGCATACGCCAAACTGCGCTAAGGGACCATCCATTAATTAATGTCAGAGCGCTTTGACGATTTTTACCCTACCCCCTCTTGTCACAGAAGAGCGCACGTTTCAACTAAATCCACTATCCCTTGAGGTTATGCAAAAATTGTGTCCCATCCGGAAATTTAAGCCTTCAGCAAGTTGTTTTATAGGATTTCCGCGAAAATGTGCTCATTTAATCTTTTGGAGTGGGTGGAAATGCTTTGTTATAGCATTGCTACTTTTTTAATTCCTGTTCAGTTCAGCAATTATATTCATAGCTATAAACTTAAGTATGAGACAGTAACGCTGATGTCCTGCTGAGCAAAAGCTTGAGAAATTACATCAGAGTGGTGAGTTCATGAAATGCGAAAATAATCCTGTCATTTTCGGTTTAATTCCTTATTGGAAAATGCAACACTTCTGAAGCTGCAGTTACTTAAATGTTTTATCAAAATACCTTACGAATTATTTTTGCTGATCCTTGTAAACAATGGCGAATTTTTATAACCATCACAATAGTAGGATTAACATAATATTGGTCTTTCATGGTTTATTCACCGGTTTCACGGCAGATGGCGTGTCGGCAGTCAGAGCGGTAACTCCCTGTGAAACGGATGATGTAATATCCGTGCAACTGATTCAAGTTTTCACAATTAAAACTTCAAGAATAATGCACATTTTAGAACATTTAGAAAAAATACCAAATTAAATTTCAGAACGGGTAAACTTCAAAAGTTTTTACGACAGTCGAATTTTACAGTTTATACTTGCCATATCTAAAGAACGCAAGTTATAAACATATAAAACATTTCATAAAGTAAGAAATAGGTCAAAACTCTGGATAATATTTATACCAGAAAGGATATCCTAAACATTAAATAAATATGCTGAAAATCAAACATAAACAGAAATAATGCATTATAAAATGGGATATAATTATTAATAATGATAACACAGTGGTGCAGTTTGTCTTTGCTGTTGCTTTACACTTATATGAACGATATTCTTCGAAAAGTAAAAGAAAAAATACCGCATGGAATTAAATTAAAAGAAAATAATTCCATTAACGTATACTCTTGCAGGTAATATAGACAAGGCAACCAAAATAAACTACAAATATGCATTTGCAAATTAAAAATATTAATTCAAGAATATAACTTCAATATTTGCACAAAAAAGTAAAATGCATAATAAGGTCAAGCAATGTTATAAATAATGGAGTATTTGAACCAGTCGGAAATTATACTTTAACTATTTAGGTTGCAACGTTACATACAAAAATAATAAAGAGAACAAATTAAACAAAGTTTAGTGGAATAATTGCATATCACATTAAAATACCGTAAATGTTCATCTATGAACTTTTACACGACAATGGCTCCCAAACTTTAAAACAGGCTGAGTAATATACAAGCAGTGGAAATTAATTTATTTTAGAATAATGAAAGTATTAGGCAAAAAATGAGGATATAAGAAAAAAATGGAAATATTTTCCTTGAATGAAAAAATATTAACACATAGAAAAAGTGGAGAAAGGTTTACTAAGGATGGATGATATCCGTATTTCATTGCATGGCTATAGAGCTACAGGACGACTTACAAGAAGAGGGCATTTAACCCACCTCATTAGGGAATTTGGAAAAAATCGTTTATACTATATCCCTTTTACACCAATGATGTACAAACTATGTAAGTGATGTGTTCAAATTAAAAGAAAAGAAAAAAATTATACCTATTCGAAGACACGTACAGTATGATACATATTTTGAAAAAAAATGTTTAAGATTTTGATAGGGTGTAATGCAATTGAAAAGTGTTCCATTCAAAGAACTCAAGAAGTGATGAATGAAAAGGATCTCCGAAACGAGCACTCTTGTGTGGCTGTTAACTTCTCAATTATAGAAAGGAGCATTACCAGGCTGAAAAATGTATGGACTCCTCTATCTTGCAGTTGTGCAGAAGTGGAATATCCACCGTAGGCACTTCCTGAATCACAAGATAAAGTAGAGGTTGTCAAATTGAATCGCTGAATTTCTGAAAATTTCTGCTTACAGTGTACATGTCAGTTTTTCTTTCTTTTCCATTGTTCTCATGCTCTCTCTCTCTCTCTCTCTCTCTCTCTCTCATCGAAAGATAATTCCCGTCATTTAAAATAATTCTGACAAAGAGTGAACCTGGAGAATTGTTAAACAAAATATGAATATTTCATTTATTACTGTTTTAAAGTTATAGTCATTAAATTTGTAATAATATTTAGACACTTATCAATACATCTGCTCCAAATTAGAACTATGATTGATTCTCATTATTACAATCTGTTGGCTTTTAATTACTATTTAATATAAAATTCTCTTGTGTTACAGTTTCAACATATTGAACTGAAATTTTTAGAAATGCTCCTCGTTTGTGTGTATACAATAACTATAGGTACTGGATTTTAATATCTAAACTGGATATTTTTGTGAATACAATATTTAAAAGTTATGTTTATTAAAACATTCAACTGGAAAACATTATACTAAATAACAGTAGACACTGAAGCAATCTGAAGTGTTAATTCTTGTACAAAGTAACATTTTCAGTTTACTCGACTGCTCTGCACTACATATGTACCCACGAAAATTCTTAAAGGCAGATAAGAGAAATGATACGTTTTTCTTGCAGAGGAACATCTTTTTAATAGGTAATAACAAAAAAACTCGTCAAATGTAGCTATAAATTAACTATTCTTAAGGTGGAAACAATACTAAATAGATTTGGTAAATATGATGATCATTTGATCGCAATTAAATTATTGTAAAGTGTTTTCATATCATTAAACTGAATAAATGTCATATGTATATTTTTACTGCAGCTTTAAAGTGTATTTCAATTTGTTTAATATATGGTTGCATACGTATTTACAGATATTTTAGTGCATAAAGTTTCGCGGTATAGCTATGGATAATTGACTAGTAAATTCTTTCAAATTATCCAATATCAGCTTTAACAATCACGCAATATCAAGAGAATCGTTTTAATATTGCTAACTGAACAGAAAAAATTAAAATCACTGAGACATTTATAAATTTTCAATTGCAGTTTTGAAGTTTTTTTACAGACATTCATTCTAGGGTATAATGGTTCATGATTGTGGCAACAAGAGATGCTACTAATAAAGGTTATCTTTTCATGGCCAGCAAAAATTGGTATTTGTGTTAAAAAATGGAGAACATTTTAGAAAATATACAAACTATTTTTAAGCCATTACATGTACCTCATCATTTCAGTATTTTCCTTAAAAGGAAATTATCAGGCCTTATATTCCAAAGTCTATCTTGAAATTTCGATTGCAGAAAGGCTTTGTTAAAAAAAAAATGCTCTTAAAAAAATTAGCTGCCAGTTTCAAATGCAAGGTTTCGAGATCGTGCCTCAAATCACCCATTTAAATACAGGGAAACAATACTTAAACTATCTAAGTGATTTGGACAGCCCTACTGCCTGTAGGGTGCTTTGGGAGCAAGGAGACCGAAATAGTGCGTTGTCGTTTCAGCATCCCTGCCTCAATTTCGACACCTTGCAGTTGAAGCTAGCAGCTATTTTTTGCATGTGGTCTTTTTATAACAAATTGTATCTGTAGTCCACTTTTCAAGATAGATTTTGGCATGTACCAGTAATGTTCTATATCTTTGTTGCTAGGAACATTCTGGATACTCTAAAGAGATTTATCTCTTTAGGCTCACTTTGATGTAAAAGCCTGAATAGCTTTTATTATTTGGCCGAGCTAAACAAGAGTGTAGTGTTCCTTTTATTAATTTGGTTTATTTACTGACGCTTTTAACGTCTCATTTCATCTGTGTCCCATTCAGTTATTTAGGGCGTGAAACGTCCGATAAATTTTGCTTAGAGGCCTCTTCTTTCAGACTTGAAGGTCTTTCATATAATGTAATTCTACGACACGGGACCCACGGCTTTACTTCCTTTCCGAAGGGAGAATTTTATCATTTCTCTATAAGAATATGTTTTCACTTATGTATTGTAAATAAAACCTCGTTCTCCAAAACTATATTTATGATGACATAGCTAACGAAGAACAATTAGCACAATTAACACATAATGGAAACACTGGGTGACACACGAACGTACAATCACATACTGACAAAGCCTTCCTCAAACTAGCTACAAACTGCTACCTGCACATTATACGGCCTTGATGACTGACTTCTTCCGCTATGCACCGAACTCTGACAGTCCGTAACTCAAATAAGTTCACTGTAGTAGAACTGCTGTCAAATTCAACGTAAGCAAAGCTCTATTACTTTCCTTCGATGCCAGTTTGAATTTCATCATGGTGGGGCAAGATTTCCTCTAGGAAGCTAGGGACAGAATGGCCTCGACTTATCCATGAAACGGCTTGGCTCCTCACCTATAGATGGCATAAATAAAGATTCGCAAGATGTAGTAATATATTTTAATATACCTGCGATTAAAAAAGATTCACAAATAGAAGAGGAAATGCTAAACATTTTTGTCTAATATAAAAATATTGGAGCAATTACCGAACTATATGTTTCTCGTAAATAGCTGTAATTTTGTATTTAATAATAATATTTGTATGAATTTTCTTGAAATAAATATTGTAAACGAACCGTGTCTGAAGCCGAATAGGTCAAATATTTGAAGGGTTTCTTACCTGTTAGCAATAAGCATACGGTTAAGTTCAATTTGCTTCAGACATTTGTAGCCTTTTAGTAAGTTTGGAGGAATTATAAGAACTCATTGTGCAGAAAAATGTAGATGATCTATTTTCTATTAATCCATTCGATTCTTTTCAGTGACAAAATAGTACTTTTTAGCTATAAAAACAGTTGCAAACTCTGGTCTGTTCTTTGGGCACTCGTAAACCTCCACAGACATTTTTATTTTCTCTCTCTTGACTCTGCCTTTGGCATATAAGCTGAGGTGGAGAAAAAACAAAAAAATTAAAGCCTCTCGTTTCCAACATCTCCCACCAAAAAAACATAAATATTAACGTCATGCAAGCGTATAAATATAATTGCGACGCAGAGAAACGGGAAGTGTTCCACCGTGGCCACTTGTTCGGTTGAAGAGGAAGGTATGTACGTGTGTGCGTCGAATGTCAGCTATGTAAGCGCGTACGCACTCGACACATGATCCATGAGGGGTGAGTTTGTACAGCTCTCTAAACATACTACTCAGCCTCAACGCAAAATATAATTCCTCTCTCTCTCTCTGACGTTGCTTTTCGCAATTGGACAGATATTCTGGTTTGTTGTGCACTGTACTGGTCTGGGTAAACAGAAAATAGCCCCGGGCGCTTCGAGTGTCAAGCTTGTGATTGCAGTTAGCGTTTTGTACGGCACCCCTAACCCTAGGGAGCCTCTTTTTACAAAGCGCAGCTAAATCCATGGGAGCAACCTGCAGTCTTACTACTGGCTATTAGGCCTTCGTAAATGATCGGCCAATTTTTTCGAACAAGGTTATCATCGCTGCTAGTTCATTCATTAAACTAAAAGTTCAGACGAATGTAGCGTTAGTTGTAAAATAATTTTCCTTTATAATTATTTTTCTTGTTGACCAAAACTGAATGCACCTTTTTTTTTTTTTTTTTTTTTTGAATGGTGTTTAACGCCCCTTTTTACTACTGAGGCACCACAGGCGGCGGGCACTGATGATACATGAGATGAAAATATATATTGCGAAGCGATATTTTTAAGGAAGGAAGCATTCCAGGTCTAAGTTTAGGGTACCTCCCCGGCATTTGCCAATTATGAGTGAGGGAAACCCGGAAAAAAATCCCAGTCAAGGCCTCGGTCACCCGTGGCGGTTGGGTTTAAATCTTGCTAACCTAGGAATTGTTCCATCTCTAATAATGACACAGAATTAAAATAAATTCCTTTTCTTGCGATTCATGAAAAATTGAAGGGATGTTTCCCATTCCACACAATCAAACCCGACTTGAACTTTTCCAAGAAAATATTCCACACACTAGAGGGCCTGGTATGTTTAGGGGGAAAACCCAGTTATCCACAAAGATATCAACTCTTTTGCTGCACGATCGACAGGACACGCTCGCTGAATGTTTAGCAAGCAAGATCACGCCAAATACGAGTAGATTAGCAAGAGAATGCAGGTTCATGAACTGCAACGTGCGGCTATGCTTCAGCACATGTTTTCTACTGCACAATGAATATGTTTATGATATAAATTTATTACCAAACTTGGTTCCACAATAATTGATTCCACAAGTATGAACGCTGTTTGAAAAAAAAAAAAAAGATTACATAGATACTATAGATACTATAAAATGGGTTATCTAAAGTGATATTATAACAGTGCTTACTAAGATTAAAGCCAAACAAGAACAACATTTTAATAATTACATCTGCACAGATAATTCAGAGTGGTGTCGTGAGAAAACACTTCTTGTTGGAGAAAAGCAGTTATTTGTATGTTATTTACACTAGTACATTGCATCAGATATTGGAACCAATGCATGTATGAAATAAAACTTGAAAACTTTATTTAAACAAAATAATAATAATAATAATAATAATAATAATAATAATAATAATAATAATAATAATAATAATAATAATAATAATTGCATCGTCTTAATTTGCAGTTGGAGACTGCCTGTATTTCTAAAGAGTAATTTCAAACAGCTTTACAACTGGACATTTTTCCATATGGCTCGGAACATTTATATATGTAACACTGCTTGCTCTTATTATTTCATTTTTATTTTATAAACTGAAATTATAAGATTCACAATTATTTTGTTTTTTGGTATGCTTTTAATGGTTAAAATATTAATTGTTATAAAATGTAGTGAATAAAGACACTGAATTAATAATGCACATTTACATAAACAGCTTTGTTGCTCCATACTCTGAACTCCTAACAGCGTGTATGGAAAGTTTTAAATTAAATTTTAGTTAGTTATGTTTTATTTTCGTTTTCAATTCTACTTTCACATACCATCTTTTTGAAGATTTTTTAATTCCGGTTTGGGTAAAAATAAAAATCAAAATTTTATCTGGAACTATTTTTGCAGTAAAAGAAAGTATATTTTTTAAACACAGGGACATGTGATGGTCCCATTGGTTTTTTGCCCCATCTGGTGATTCTGAACTGATAATAATTTATCGTAAAATAGCTGCTGAATATGATACTGATTTTTCTTTTGTAAAATGTTCTATTTTCTGCACAAAACGTGAATGTGATTTCTCTGGAAGGAGCAAACAAATAAACAAGGAGAGAGAGAGAGAGAGAGAGAGAGAGAGAGAGAAGAAAGGGGAAAAAAAAAAAAGGAAACAGGAGCTATATTTTCTTCTTCCAGGATTTGTACTTTCCAATGAACCTCAGTTAAATGTACTAGAATATGGTTTTAACAGTGTATTTATTATACTGTTTTCAGTTATAGAATATAGGATAACCATATTCTCAATCTGAAATTCCTGAAATCCTTCTCAACAACCTATTCTATGTACCAACTTTATCATTTGTATAACTTTGCATTTACCTGCATATTTCTTACTTGATCTAATTCTTTTTAAACAATTGCTTGTTACTAACATTGAGCCGAACTTATGGTACGAGGAATAAGTTATAAATCATGACAATTATTTTTTTTTCTCGCGAACAAGGAACAACACAAAACATCTAAAATGTACTATTGAACTTGTATGGAATGTACTTTTGAATGAAGTTACTAGATGGTGTATTTGAACAGAGATGCGTGTCTCAGTACGCCCCGAAGTTTAATGGTGAGCGACATAGGTCATGAGTGGAGGTAACATGAGTTGTGTAAACAGTTTTTCTTCGAGGTAGGAATGCAACCCAGAGCTGTGGGAAGCACTGGATGTACGTGCCCTGCAATATAGAACAGTGGCGAGGTGGAAGTGCCTCTTCATCGCTGATAGCGAACCGTCGATATACTTGGAGACTACTTCGAAGGTTGCCAAACACAGTGGATTACCTGCGAGACCCATCCTGTAACGGATTGGCAACCCTGTATAAATAGAGTGTAACGTTTACTCATGCCACAATAAATCAATGTAGTCCGGTTGCCTGCGTTTTGCTTCTTCCCTACCAGGACCGCCATGTCCAGCTTTTCTTTGGTGGCACCACTCGGCAGTAAATCCCATATACTTTCAATCATATATATTAGATTTTTCGTGTTGCTCCTTGTTCGCGAGAGAAAAAACTAGGTACCATGACTTATGACTTATCCCTCAAGTATAACATTCTGAAATTAAATTTTAATAAAGCAGGGCTCTTCACAGAATCAAAGTTTGTCTTTCTTTCTTTGGTCCATTGCACTTGTTTTTTTAAACAGAAAATAGCATTCGGCACTACTATTGTGACTTGGTTTGCAAAAATAAATTGAACAAAGTCCAACATTTTTGTTTACTGTTCTTCAGTTATGCAAACTTTAATTTAGTCATATAATTGTTCTTGGTTTCACTCTGCTTTTCCATCCAATGAAGGAACACATTTCCTCATTGTACAAAATTGTTCAAAATATTTATTATAATGAATATTATCGCTGATATGATTTATCATTTTGAACTGAGAATATCGAAAAATAGATTCAATTGTAATTCAGCCAGTCTATAGGAATATCTGCACTCTTCATTTGCGCAACATTGCCAACACAACACAGGAAGAATCCAAAAAATGAAACTTTGATATAAAAAACGAACAAATTAAGGAATTTCCAAAAAGAACGCGGATTGCCATTTTTATCATAAAACTTGGATAGGAGATGGTAGCCCTGTAACATTAGAGCATGATGTTTTCCTTTTGTACTGTGATTAATAACGTAAATATCCAAGTCATTTTCACTGAAGTGTTTTACTGTGCACCACGCGATATCAACTCTTGCGAGAAGACTAAACACGAAGTAAATGAAGGTTTGTTGTCATGTGACCTTTTCACTTTGTCACTAGCGTTCGCAGCGGAGGGTAACAAAGAAAACAAAGCGTCTAAGTAAACAACCACGACAACGTAAAGCAATAACGCAAAAAATGCTTGACGGAAGGTGTGTCGTTGTGTTCAAGTGTTTTGTGTGTCCATTGGCGAAACTCCGCTTGGCTACTTGAAATGAATGAGGTTGGAAAAAGGAACCAGGGAATGAGAGAGGCACGCGGGGGTTGAGGAGCCATGGTTAGTTTAAAGGTGAAGCCCTACGCTGACCCCACCCCCTGCACCATGTTAAAGGCGTACCAGAGGATTGCGGGATGCAAGGAAAAGGATTATCTTCTTAGCCGGAGGTTCTAGTTTGACTGTTTCAGCGCTAGTGCCCGTATCTATTCAACGTCGGACCTCTAAGCCGGTCGTAAGCTCGTCAAGCTACTTGAATGATCAGTGTGTACCAAAACAAAGTGCCCGTGAAACTCTGTAAGCGTTCATGAAATTAATTAACTGCTGTAGTCTGCACGAAGGAACAAAATATAAAAAGTAATGCTACATAAAAAAGTACCTACCCAGGAGCACTAATTGAGATTGACAAGCTAAGTTCACCACTTGTCTGTTTATACAGGAAGCGCGTGTTTGTTTAAGCCTTCAATATCGAACAGTTTCTAACAAGGAAATCTATTATCAACAAGGAAATAACGTTCAGTAAACACAGGCGCTAAAACACACACAGTGCATGTACTTAATATGTTGAATGTGTGAAGAACACAAAATTGCGAATTTGTCAATGCTCTCAATACATGCATCTCATCAGATGAAAACTCTCGTACCACGGCCGTATTGGATATCAACCTCGATTCGAAAATCAGGTCTTGATGTAAACTAACATGTTTCTGTAATTGGCATTTGTCGATGTTAACAATTGGTATAGTTTGTTGGAAGAGGCTTTCCAGTGAACGGAAAACTACCTTCAGTACTATGAACATTATGAACATACGAGGCAGAATAAAACCCATTCTTAATATGACAATAAAAGTTAAAAAGACGCCTTGAGTGGGTGCACTGCAGAAATGCGGTCCCGTGTATACTAAAATATGGTTGATTGACTTTAGTTTTATTATCTTTTATTTAAGTCAGTTTAAGAATTAGTTTTAAAAATAATAAGTAATTTTAATTACTTTTATTGTTAAAATAAAAACATTTATATTATTGTGCAAAATTAATTAAATGCTAATGTTTTAAAATATGCCTTCGCAAGCGTAGTAATGATTTTTCTCAAGTCATTGGCTTGAAATTTTCGTTACTGTATAGGCTATCCTTATCTCACTCCAGTTGATATGTCTGCCTTCCTCTAGAATGTTGTAGAATTTGAAACCTAGCAGAAGTACTGAAATGCAGAAGATACTTTAAAATAAAGCATTTCACTAATTTTGCAGAGTAATGTAATTGTTTTTATTTTTACAATAAATGTAATACAATATGACTTATTATTTTAAAAATATTTTCAGCTATTTTAATCATATTTATAATAGGCGAAACTGCAGGACTTATTATAAGTTGGCATATCTTTATTTATAACTGTTTTCCTTCTATCCCACTCACGGTATGTTCTAAGGATTATAGAGAAAGGGAGTGTAAAAAGATGAAAAAGCGCGAAATTCCAAAAATTCATTTTAAGAGGGATTAACGAATTTGACCAGAAAAAGAAACTAATAAAGGCGCAAAGATCTAAGGACAAAATGTGAAATATGAACATTTTTAATATTGCACGTAGATTAATTTAATGAACGCTTACATTACTATACCCAGCGGAGTGACTTAGGTGGTAACGCCTGGAACTCACATTCGGGATGTTCCGAGTTTAAATACCTTCCGGTTCGGCCAGGACTTTTTCGTGGTTTCCCTGGAGAATTCTGGGATGGATCTTTACTTTCTGTGCATTGTTCGCTATCTCATTTTATATCATTCCGTTCCACTGGTTTTATTACACTATCGAAAGTGCTTAGGCGAGGTGGGATGATGCGGCGTGACGGTGGTTTTCGCTTTGGAAAGTTTTTTGCCCCGGAATCTGAAATGGAACAAACTTACTCAGGGCTCGAACTCTTTAGAGAGGAGGCTCCACCGGCATCGGGGTATTTTATCTGAAAATACGTTAGGGACTCCGTCTAGTCTGTGTCTCACAACCCGGTGTCTCCATCACTTCATTCCTTCCTCCCTGAGATGCTCCCATTTGGGGCTTACGCATAACTTCAGGCCTTGAGCAAGGTTCAAGTACCGAATTCAAGTCAGTCCAATACATTATTAAGGTCACAATGCCATACTTTTCAACATGATGTATGATAACATAACACAGATATTCTGCTGCTTTATTAGCATAAATTGCATTTCCCATTAATTTGGACGTCCCGTGTCTCAGCCTGTCCTATGCAAAATGCCACATTTCGGCATTGGACGTGAGCAACCTACAACGCAGATGAGCGCTCACATGAAAACATGAAGCAGCTTTTGGGTCGTAAGAAAGAGATATTAACAGAAATACGTCGAAGGCAGTATAGTAATGTGCATTATCACTTCATCATATTTAAGAATTATTTTTCAAAGTTGAATGACATCTTTGACCAACTGAATTTCACAGGAGAACCTACGGAAACTTTTCAGCGAATTTATTGGAAAGTTCAAGATCAGTCATTGCTCGATTCTCTGTTAGAGAAATGCCAGAACTCACTCCCCAAGATAGAGGTGTTATTTATATTGTGAAGCATTGTTACACTATTTTGGGACTGAAGGAAACCACATAGTGATTATTTCCAGCTAGACACTAAGCGAGTCAATATTAAGAGGTAACATTGATGCTTACCTAAACAAGAGTCGGCCAGAAAAATGATGCTTACTGCAATTTGTATTTTTTTTTTCAAAATAACTTGAATACTGCTACCTGGTCAAAATAATAGTTTGCCCGGTTTTGATCTTATACCACACCATTCATACTTCTGACTGCAGACAGACTCCGTGACATACATTTATTTGGAGTATTTCACATATTGCATATAAATCGGATCCCATATCCAATAATTATTTCGAGTTGGTCCTCAAGGATATAGTCGTTAGCAAGGAGTTCAGTACGAAAGGAATGGTGCATAGTTGGCAGTACAGTTATTGGAAAAATATTTCTTGCATTTTTGAAATATTGACGTTTCAAACAGAAATATTTACTCTGCATTTTGTGACAATCCCGAATTTCACCCTAAGGGTTAATTGCAAGGAAAAAACATGGCTTAAAATTAGGCAGCTGGACTCAAACAAGAGACATACCTGCACATTGTAGGCTTTCAGATTAACGCCGTAAACAAAGCAAAAAAATCATGGATGCGGTTGTGGCGATTATGAATATTACAATTGGCCCAGTTTGAGCTTACTTACACTTGATCCGTTGTGTTCCATAGGCCAGTTTCTCATAGATACAGGAGGATTAGAGGTGACGTAAACTTGAGGCGATCAATCAGCACGCCATCCGGCGAGGAATGGAAAGTATCTATCATTTGGACATGTCATGGCCATAAATATCCCAGAAGTTATTTTAGATATCTATAGCTTTAAGAACAATTGCACGCCGGGTTTTTACGTTCACAAAATACGCAGAATTTGTATTCACCTCGAAATTACGGAAGCTAACGAGTTTGAGCCGTGCATTTGAACAGTGAGCAATTGTCTCGCTGAAATTAAAGACTCTTTTAAAGTTTCAACTTGGTTTTCAGATAATCAGTCTAATCTTTTCTATATTTGTAATAGTGTACTCTGTAAAACGCTTTCTTTCGCACATTAATTGTAGTTGTTCCTCGCTTGAGAAAACACCACTGAAGTACAAAATTTGAAATAACTATAACTTTGAAACACAGATGAATATCTTTAATGTTAAAGGAACGGAACTACCGAAGTGCACTTACTCTACTTGTAGTCTATTCCGTATGTACAGAGTTTACTAATAATTTAATTGTGGATCAAACTACCAAAATAAGATTAATCAATCACAACTGCATACTTTAATAATTGCAGTGAAAAATGTATTATTTGTTCACTTTACTTGTTATGGCACCTTAACAGAACTCAGGTGTAGAAATCTGCAAAGTAGCTGTTGATCTGTTTGAAATTGTATGGTGGTTCTTTTCTGTTATGGTGCCGAACGGATGACACGAGGAGTATTCAAAGTTACACTCATCCTAAACTGGCAGTGCTGCGCAAAAACAATTATGCAGATCATAGTTCATGTTCAAATCTTGCTGTAGAACCACTTTCGTTGTAGTAGCAATAAGAAATGCATTGTACCATGTATGGGCCAAATTCAATGTTGCATCCAGTCATATTGAAATATTGTCAGTAGGTTGTACAAAGTGATCGATGCTGATCGGCAATGAAGAGATTAATAACGTTAATCACTGAAGATAGGCTAATGCTGTGGTGCTCAGCAATTGCTTAGTGATTGTCGAAGAACTTGCGCATGACAAGGTTATCTCAATAGAGCTCATTTATCATCCTAAATTATCTTAATCAGGGAATGGAAAAATTAATGAAACGCCAAAGCAAGTGTTCACAGAAACTGAGTGATGCTTTTGAAATATATTATTGTATATCAGTGCCATATTGTACAGTAAATAATGGTTAATTTCTCCATAATAATCAAGTATAACTTGAGCAAGCGAGCAATAGTGCTAGTTATAAGCATTGGACTTATGAATATGAACTGTTATATAAAAAACTGCACTATTTCATGCAAGAATTTCAGTGTAATAGGTAGCAACGCCACGACATAAACATATATGTATATCTCTCAGCACCATAACATCAAAAGTATGAATATGGTTAGGTATCAAGCTTATTGGCTGTTGTCGGACTGGGAGAGCATTCACATGAAGGCTGTGCAGCTGGGATATCGATTGCACTGGCACGCTGTTTTCTCCTATCTGTACACAACTGAATATCCACTATCTAGCCCTTTAAGGTGCTGGAAACTCTGAAGCTAAAATCTGATAAGAGTTAACAAAGTACTACAAAATTTTTCATGGTAGCAAACAGAAGACCGCTAACTCCTACTGCCAAGCTCTAATTTTTAATCATATTGTTTAATTGTCCGATTTTATATCATTTTGTTTCTGTATAATTTCTGGTTGTTTTATATTTTTTCTATTTCATTATGTAAGAAAGCTTAGTTTATTTGCGAACAATTTTAGTAACTTAGTTAGGACGATTATTTTGATACAGTGCTCCTTTCATTTTTATTTTTAACGTTTCTTGTGTGACTTAAAAAAATTACTATAATTACAAAACATTTAAAATACTTTAAACTTATAAGTTGTAATAATTTAAAGTTTTAAATGCATGACAAACTTTAATGCATTATGGCTTGCATTAATATATATTTCCCATTTTTCCTGAATTTTTCAAAATCTATTCAATACATTTTTAAACAAAAGTATCTTTTATACATCAATATTTTAACTAATTTACAGTAGTTCACTTTTACAAGTGCAGCACTAGTTAAGAAATTTCCATTGTTTTACATTCATATATATTATGGACCACTACACTTTCTCTAACTCTCTATTTACAAACACATATATTGCTTTGCTCTGTGCATGCCAAGATGTAAAATTAATATTCAATCATTTAATAAAAATGCTTATAGAATCATGAAATGTGTAGTATGGGCTTGTCGATATTTAGAACGTATAGACAGAGAGGAATATAAGGATGCCTCAGAGCAAGGTGATTGTGCATGGATGGGCTCTCGCCTCAAGCCATTCATCTGTAATGTAGAAACAGACTTTCGACTTTGATATGCGTTACCCAGAGCAGGAGCGATAATAATACAATATTCTACTTGAGAGGATGCTGTAAACACCCTTGCTTCGGGTCACCTCTCTTGTATAATGGAGCAGGATGTATGATGGGCAGAGCGGTGTCCCTTGTAGATACGCTGGAAGCCGCTAATAGAGAACTCGGCAGATGTAATGTATCAGAATTTGGGTTTGGAATATTACTTGTTACTTGACTGCTAGTATCCGTAAACTATATATAACGCTGAGTAATGTACGCTTATAGTATAAGCATCCATCTTCTGCTTCTTCTTCTTCTCAAGCCCTTTAAGTTATAGCGAACAAACCGTCTGTAGACTCAGAACCGGCACGAAATTTCCGATACCTTATGCGTTTACTTCCTACCTTTCCGACATGACTTCAAATGACAGCGCTACATTCTTTGTGAGCTGCATTTCGTATCTTTTAAACCCAGGCTACCTACAAAGACTTTTGATTCGAACAAACATTTCTGCACCAAAGTGTAGTTGTAGATAATTAACTTATTTCTGAACCCAATGCTTATGTTCGTTTTTCTGTAAAACGACACAGTTGACCAGTTCACGTCTCTGAAAACAAGTGCCACTTCAAAACATGCGATATAGGCACCTGCTGGGAGCAAAGGATGGCTAAACGGAGCCCTATAGTGAGAAACTTCGACGATTAAAAAATGTACCTATATGTATTTTATTTAGTAATTTCCAAAAAGCTTTCGATAGGGAGTTACGAAAGTTGTGGAACATTATGGCAAAAAGAGGCCTTATAGAATGGTACGAGCTATTAAAAGCCTTGCTTTAAAACTAACATTACCATTGACAAAGGAGGAATGCTCCATATAAATGCAGCATGAACAAGCCAAGGATACAATTGTCTCCTGCAAGTTTTAATATTTACATTAACGATGCCACTCGGATTGTAACATAGTTTAACTAAGCATTTTAATATACGAAATGTTAAATTAAACGCTGTTGACCTTTCAAATAGTCAGGTATTTTTTGCGAATATTTTTAATGGTGTTTAACGCTCGTTTTTACTACTGAGGCACCATATGCTGTTTTTGGGGAAATCGAAGACCAACTGCAAATGGAAGTTAGCAAATTAAAATAAACCGCTGTCAACATACTGTGAAAATAAATATAACTAAAACAGAAACTACGGCATTTTTTTTTAAAACACCACTTATGACGCAAAATTGTTATAAATGGACAGATTATAGAACAAATAAATAATTATAATTATTTCGTGTCTCATTGCAGGAATTTAAAAATGAATAAATTTAATAGAATATGAGGCACCATATTGAAGAATATGCAAGCAAGTGAAGTTGTACAAGATGATGGCCGTTCCCATGCCCAATTATGATAGAAAATATTGGACAGTAAGAATGTCTATAATGAAAGACTCGAAGCTCCGAAAATGAGGTTCTTATGTTCAATAGCGGAGCCACTATTTTAGATAAACAACGAAGTGTAAATGTCAGAGAGATTTTAGTTGACTGATAGTCTTAATAATTTAAAAGTCACTTGGTTTAAACACATGAAAAATTTTCCAAAATATTATTGAATTTCAAACCAAAAGGAAAGAGTCGTACTGGTTAGATGACACGATAGACCTCTTGGAGTAGAAACAAGCTAACGCCTATCCATGAATGGAGAAGAAGAAGAAGAAGAAGAAGAAGAAGAAGAAGAAAAAGAGAAGAAGTTGAGGAAGAAGATATGTGAATGTGGCGGTTTCGTTTGTTCAAATATATATTAAAAGATAACATAATTGAAACGGTGACAATAAATCTTAGTTATTCAGAGGGAGTTCACAACTTGATGAGCGAAATGTGCAGAGTACACCGCATAATGACCGGCCATCTGTAGAAGTTTATTCGGTATGGGGAGGGGGATATTATCTTAATCCAACAGACTTTAATGTTCCAAACTTGAAATGAATATATAACAAGTATAATAATGTTCCTAAAATGTTGCAACAACTAGCCGTAAATGAGATATGAGTAGCTTTAGCTTCAAACCTCCATTTTCCATGAGAGGTTCAAAACCATATAAAACCTCTATTATTTCTATAACAGTCTCTTCTGCATTCATCTTTAACGTATAACGAGCTGATAGATAGTAGACTTACAAGGCTTAGACCTAAGGCCTGTTCCGGATTCTGACGGATCATATAATTCATTTAAATTTAACAATATTTAGCATCTATAGACCTAAGGCCTGTTCCGGATTCTGACAGATCATATATTTCATTTAAATTTAACAATATTTAGCACCTATAGATGCCAGAAAGATAGATGGTCAGTCCATGAAATAAGTGTGAAAAGCCTATAAGTTTGTCCATGAACCTCTTTTTTCAAGTATGGAGTTCTTTAACGTGCCATAAATCTAAGATACTGAACCCATGGCATTAAGTCTCTGCCGAAGGACTTAAGCGCAAGTTTGGTTGCCAACAAATTTAGAACATCTAGGGTGTATTGAATCCAAAACGGGTACTAGTTTCGCCGAATTCGCTCTAGTCTTTAGACACAGGGTGCTGAAGTTACACTTTTATTCAAATTCTTTTCTCTAACATACTTTGTAGCCTTCTGTTGTTTGTATATTAGGCTACAATTATTGCAGCATTCTTTTGACAAAACTGTAGTATACCGCTGAGTATGGGAGCGCTAGTATAGTTGTTGACAAGAAAATGTAGGGTTGGTTATTGCGGGAAAACAAACGTGTTGCGGAACCAAAAGCACGGTATAGTCGCTTCACAATGTTATAAATAGTTTATACCAGAAATAATATGTACCTACATCAGTCATTAGTAGAGCTCTGCGTTTGGACGCTCTAGCTGTGCATGGAGTATTGCTTGGTGGCAACCGCTCCTCTCACAGCTCTCCTGTTGGTAGTAATGGGGATATACGTTCATTATAGCTTGAATTGGTTTTCACTCACCATTTTCTCCGCTCTAAGAAAAGATTGTGCAATAAATGAACACTTAGCGTGTATCCAAAGTGACCATAAGCAGAGTTTTACTCATCAGCACCAAACAATTTGGTATATTAAGAGTATATAAATATACAAAGTGTATAATTCATAATAATAATAATAATAATAATAATAATAATAATAATAATATGACGTAAGCAGCTAGTTACTGGGTTTGCCAATTAAATATGCTGAAACAAGTTTATTATTCCCAGTGAATTCTGTCTGGGTAACAACACAGTAATACCTCCTCTCATTCGCACAAGAAAAATATTTAAGTTTAAAAATGGACTGATCTTTTCTAACAACTATAAAATTGTGATTAAAACCATAAGGCAACCACAAATGAACTGCTGCAGTATCAAAGCTGGTTGTATACATATTAAGCGTTCTTGTATTAAGGTTTGCGGCTGTTTGGAACGTCGGTTTTCTGGTTAATGCACATAATAAAAAGTAATGCAGATGGCTTCTCATCCCCTTCCCAGAAACCTATGTGGAGAAACTCTTGGTTTGGCCTTCATGAGAGTTTCAACGCTCGGGGATTATGCCCTTTAAATCCCACATACATAATCATAAGCAATAATATCCTTTTAACATTTATACCCGTGTAGAATAAGGTAGGAAAAGCTCAAGTAGCGATAAAGGGAAAAGAAACAAGGGAATAGGAGCTTAAACCGCCATCTTCAAGTTGTGCGATATTAAGTTTAAATAGCCTGACTACTTGTTTTTATTAACTGACTTCCCAAAACCGGAAGGCTTACGAAGTCGTGCTACGTGCATGTGTGCTAATGTGCATTACTTTTAATCAACAAAACAGCCTTCTGTTTCCTTTGAGGAAACTCTCTTTTCAATAATAAAACGCAAATATGACTTTACGCTGTTTCTATGTTAATGGTTTTTGTATTAATTGCCGCTTTTGCTCCTCATAATGCATTAGTAGTAGTAGTGCATTTATTTTCAAAATATATTTGTTACAAATCTAACTCACCCATGTCGCACGGTTACCGGAACAGTACTTGCTCTCTCAATATACTAGAAAAGCATGAAATTGCACAAACCAATATTAAACTATTAAGAAACAAACAAAGTATACAATAATGAATTAAATAAATTAAAATATATATGTTTTTTTCTAAATACATAAACAAAATAAACAGAAAAGAAAACTATAAAAGTAAATAATTAACACTTTCTCACATATAAGTACAAATAATTCCAAAAAATATACTGTGACTGATATTTCCCTAACTTCCTTTCCGATCTGAGTTGTTTCACTTTGTTTAAAAATTTACCTACTCCCTCCTCCTTCTTCCTATTTGCCAGTTCGTTAACAAACGGGGCCAGTAGATATCTTTTTCTCCATTCTTCCATTCCCTTGCAGTACGCCAGAATATGTTCCCAAGATTCTTTCTCCGCACATATAGGGCAGATTATCGTACCCGTTCTGTCTGTTATTTTAGTCATCCCTCACGCTCCTAATCTAAACCAAGCGAACTCCTGATTGCATGGCCCCTGTTTGGAGGCAATACTCCATTCCCCATCCGATTTTCAGCTCCCATTGTATCTCCAGTGAAAGTTTTTCCGCACACCCCGAAAAGAGTCAGCTGCTTATGTTAGTTCCTCAAGCGTTTCTTATATTTGCTCCAACTTACCGTCCCCTCCTGTTTCCCCGCTCTGCGATCCAAATGTTAACCATTTCTATATTTTCCAGGCCCCTTCTTAATTTTCTCAGCTGTCCCTGGTAGCATATCGCCCTAATTAGCGTCTGTTCTTCATGATCTATTCGTACCAATTCCTCCCTGCTCGGATCCTGCATTCTATAATCTCACACCAAATTCCCTAAGGACTCCCCACTCTTTCAGAAAACCGATCCTCACACACTGTTATAACAAAAGCGGTAGTTAGTATCCGGCGTTCCATTCTGAAACATAGATGTCCCCTCTAAGCGTTTTTTTTAAATAGAAAAAATTAAATATTCCTTATTTTCCGACAGAGAGCTGAGGGGCAGTGGTATTTAACGCCATGTGAGAGTAAACTAAGGTATTTCTTGGACGTGAAACGGCCTATAATTGGTCCTGGGACCTCTTAAGATTAACGTGTCATAGAGACCCAAGGCGTAAAGCCCTCCCGGAAGACTTGCGATACCCCTAGGCCACCGAGGTCGATTCAAAACATAGGAATACTAAAAATACTTGTTACGGCATGTATTCAGGTATTTTGGAGCTAAATTGGTTCACTTTGAGATGTAGTTACCTTCAGTGAAACATATTAAAACTGTTGCTATTAATGTGTCAACCGCTTTAAGTCCCTATACTACATTGCAGGTGTAGAATCAGTATCAATGGGTCCAAGCCTGAAGTTTCAAGATTTATTCTGAAGAGCCATCCCAATAGTTCAGGCCCACATTCTAATTTCATTACCATAGAGGGTATGTGCAATAAACAGAATAAGGATTCTAGCCGAGGATCTCACTTTTCTTTCATGTACAATCTCTTCATAGTAGTTTCATCTTTCATCTCAAAGATTGTTTACAATTTTGGCGAAAACCATTGTATTTGCTTATTTTAATGGACACTAATCCATTTCCTATGCTTCTAGCTTTGATTTTTTTATTACATTGGAAACTCTGGTATCTGAATTCGGGGATACTGTCTGTGGCGCGTCGACATCGCGCAAAACTAGGCGAGAGCCTATTTTTACTAACACTCTACCACTGTGGCTTCCGAAGTTATACGAATTCACTGGAGTTAACTAGTGGACGTGGTTCTTGAAAATGGGGCTTGTGGTGCAGCAGTGTTTATTCATCCACGCTTGAAGCACGAAAGGTCCATAGGCTGACGCGCTTCAACTGTCTCTGTTCCGCTGCTCATCCGTGTTCTACCTAAGGAATTACAAACGATTATTTTATCTTAATATGTAGAATAATTATGAATTTCTTTAGCAAGAAAGTAAATAAATATTATAAATTTGTGTTAACTTAAAAAATGTTTTCTCATATTTTATATTCAATATTAATAGAGGGTGAGAGTAATTATTATAATAATGATATTAATAATTACGACATTATTTAGAGCGCAAACAAACAATTTCAATATCTCAATGTATTTTATGTTCATAAATATCATTTTATTACATTACAGTAAACCTCGAAAGGAGAAAAGGCGACTAATTAAAATGCTGGAAGAATAGATTTGAAAAAAAAATGTTAATGTGCTTCAACAAAAAAATATACAACTAAAGAACTTATTTAAAAATTGAATAAACTAGACTAGCTGCTGGCGAAAAGTTTCATTCATGGTTATTATATTCCAACATGGGAAGCCTTTATGAACAATTTTTTCTAATCTCTTTTCTAAAATATTGAAATTCGAACTAAGGTAAGTACATCTTAATCAATGATTGTTTGTTAGCCATAGCTAACTTAAACCTTATTTTAAAATTAATGCGCTCATTTAAAATAAAAATTTCCAGAAAATTAAAAAAGAAGGAAAAGTAAAATGTCACTTGTTGAGAGACATAAAATAAAAATAAAGGTACAAATATAATTGTCATGGCTAATTTTCGAAGTAATTATAGTATATCTTTCGTGACAGGTTAATTATTTTCAGCGAATGTACAGGATAGAAGTAGGAGAGCATAAACTGTTAAAAGATATGGTTATTGTAACGCTTACCCATGTTTCATTTACATGGATGTAGAAATTACAGTATACAAGCTAAAATTAAGATAAGTAAATAACATGCAGTATACTGCAATTTCTGCATTTAATTAATTTTTATTTTTTTAGTAAGTATTTATTGAAAATGGAAAATTAAAGATCTTGCATAGAATAATAAAGCTAGTATTAATAAAAACAAGAGGTGCAGAAATAAGTATAATACTAAAGCACTAACAAAACTCGTATTTGATCGTTGTATTTAAAAATTAAACTGTTATTATTTAGTTCGTTGTAAACACAAAGTCTATAATAGAAGATCAAGGTTCCAGCTATTGTCCATTGCACTTTATATAACTTAGGATAGAAGTGGGAGAATATAAAAGCCCATTCCTGAGATAAATGTATAGTGGAATATGCTTCAGTGAACTTCATCTTATACTTCTGTATTAAATTATATGTCTTATAATAGTAGAAGAGTACAATGCAATCACAGGATCTGTTCAAAGTGTTCACCATTGTGTTGCAATTTACATTCTTAATGGAACACTCATGCACGGACCCAGTCTCTTGAAAACTTGACAGCATAATATGTAACATGATAACACTATGGATCCAGACTTATGGGACATGTATATTATATATATATATATATTAAAATAAAAAATAAAGCATCTTGTTTGGAAAAATAAAACTAATATTAATATGAAATAAATAAAGCACTGAAGCAGTAACACAAATATTTTATGGTTGTATTAAAATCTAAAACATTATAAGCTAGGTTACTAAAAACACAAAGTCCATAAATGAAAGTAACATTTTTCAGTTATCGCCCATTGCATGTTACGTGTTTAATTTATTTTCCTATGTAGAATGTCCTTCAAGAGTTAAAACAGCAAATATATAGTGTGTTAGACCCGGTGTGTATAGTGGATGTAACGCGCACACGTGTATGCACTTAATTTTGTTTCTCACGAGGTTGGGTGAAACATGTTTCAAATTCCATTGGGAAATTTTTCGAATGCGTGGTGGGAATCTAGCCGCGGACTTTGCATTAACAGCCAAACATGCTGATCACTAAACCGAAAGGGTGGTCGGAAATGGTTAATGACGACGAAAATGAGCCCATCGCTACATAAAGTTACCTGGCAATTACCATTTCAGTGTAAGTGAAAATTGCGGAAAAAGATACAAAGCCCCATTCCAGGCAACTTCTCTCTACCGGGAATCGAATTGGACCCCATTCATTTGCTGTGGAGACTGATTCGCTATATTAGCCAGACATTTACCAAGCTGTAGACACAATGATAGGGAGTGGGTAGTGGATGGTAGCGTGTCAGATTCTAAAGCGGGTTATTTTTCATGCTTGGGTCAGCATGAAGTCTGTATTACCGGCCCTAAAATTGATCTCCCGTCCTTTGGTATGAGAGAATGCAGATGCTAAACGCGATCAAAAACAGCAGTGTTATTGCTGACATTAGGCCGGCCTCAAGCGCTCACACGACCGTGATTGCATTGCTTTTTTCTACGCATATCGTACCTCTCGTAGTCAGAATACAGTTGTGCCAATGTTGTTACCCGTACATAAACTCGCATTACTGAGCCAGCTTCACAATGAGGTTAACTGCTAGTACAAATTGTTGCACCGCCGAACCATTTTCTGTTTCCCTCTCATATCATTAGTGGACTTCCAATATGTTTTTGAAAGAGCAATATAAGGGAGAAGGGAATATGTATGATATTAATTTTCTCTTTTGCGATACCAGGGACTTTGAATCATTCAAATCTGTTTTCATGTTTATTGGCAAATGATGTTCGTAGAAGAGACTTTTGATTACACAGTTAACTACTTCACGTTTTATATGTACATGCATGTACAAGCTACTATCTCTTTTACACGCACACGAACACAGCCTTTTTGTAAAACTGTAAGCGAAATGGCTTCGAGGCTGTTGGGCATATCGCAAATGCGGTTTTTACTCATTGAAGCCTCATCCAAGTAATTAAAAGGCAAATTAAATTTGCTTTCTACCCACTGGGGAATTTTTATTTTTGTGCACCTACGGCAAACTTTAAAACTTAATTTGTTTGCTGCTTGTTTATTCGCCCGAATGAAAGTGCAAAGGAAGCATGGTGGAGATTTGAATGCACTGATGTGACAGCCATACGCAATAGCGCTTCCTCAGAGCTAGAACAAACACATGAGAACATGATTACGCAGTCGAATACAGATCTTTTGTTTTCCGTTTTTCTATAATTACATAGGACGTTTTTTTCGAAATATGTGGGGAATGGAAAATCTTTTCATCGTCTTTCTGCAAGCAGCTTTTTGAAACAGTGTAGAAAATGTTTTTCATTAGATCTCAGGAATACTTTATTCATTTCTTTTAGACGATAACGTCGAAAATTTTAATGGAATAAAAAACAATTTAACACAAATAGTTGTACTCATACAGTTTTCTGCAAAATGATATAGAAGAAGCAAAAAATGACAGATTCCTTTTACCTCTTTTTGAAATAACTATTTTTATTTTCCAGAGATATTTTATCAGCAGCATAGCATTAAGTACAGTCATACGGAAAGTGCAGTTTAAAAGTACAACTACTACTCCCATCCAATTGCTTAGCAGCACTCACGGCGCCATTCTCTCTTTCACTCAGCTGTGAGCGGGACTTGGACAGAGTCAGGAAGTTGTGGTGTGCAGTCAGCACCATAAGGTATAGCAAGTCGTGTAACAGAACGAGTAGGCATTTAGGCGTAAATTTCCTGGCAGTCCGAAAAACAATATTATAGAAGTATAATGAATCAGATTATGTGACTGGCCGGTACAAAAAAAAAATAAAAAATCGCGAAGACGCCATATGCTCACAACAGAAAAACTTGATACAAGTCACGCCTAATTATTGCTAAGGTTGTAGCCGTTCATTTAATATTACTATAAAGTCTTTACGGCAAAGTGATTGGTGCTATCATAAAGTGTTATCGTGAAGTTATAGGTGACGATCTGATTTCAAGTTGTATGAAGTTATAACAGAAGAATCAAAATTGAAGTCAAAACGCGTAAATTGCGTTTATAGATCTCCAAATGAAGGCATGTGAATTTGAACCTGGGGAGAAATTATACAGTACATATAAAACCAAAATTATAACCATACAACAGACGCATAACTTGTTCTTAAATCCTTCAATATTCCAGTAAATTAAAAGTTTAACTAGAGCCGAAATTTGTATTATTTCTGTGAAGAATCCCCTTTCCTCCCTAATGACATCACGTCATTAGAAACAGTCAGTCCATTTTCCCCTGAGAGTCCTATCCTCTGCTTTGGAACCAGAGAAATAGGAAACATGAAACTGCAGACTTCAAGAGCCGAGGCAAAGCAAGAAGATCATCATCTAATTAATAATTCAGCATTCAAAAATATAGCCATTAAATTAAAAACCCAGTATATAATTAAACCCTCAGCACTAATACCCGTTTCAAACTGTAAAAAAATGATATGATTTTAAAAAATCAAAATACGAGAATATATTTCTACGTTTTCTAATTAAGTACTGCGGTCAGCAATGTAGATCAAAAGTTAATATGTTCCAAATTTTATTAAAAACAAGGTGATGACTAGTTCTGAATAATTAATCATTAATTACAATGTTGAACAGCTGAAACATAGAGCAGAATAAAACACCTCAGTATGAATAAATTTGAACTATTGATATTTATAAAAGTATTGAGGTGAGAAAAAGATGGCAGGATGAATATGTGTCAGACCATGTGATGTAGCGAGAGTGCGTATCCGCTTGTATGTGAACGATGCTTGTGGTGTAGTGGTTGATGGATGAAAGGTAAGGAGGTGCACGCTTTTAAGGGGCCTCTCGCGGTTTGTATCAGGTTCACCTAGTTTGGGTTTGAGAACATTGTCTTTGCGTATTCTGTTATCTCTGAGGAATCCTAGTATTACGGGCCAACTTAATTGTGGGTGCATTATTGATGTTTTTATTTTCCTTTGCCGGGAACGCAAGTATCGGTTTGGTTTCTTTCAACACCAACCGCTAACGAGAGAGAGAGCGAGAGAAACATAATACAAGTAAGTGGTTAGTTAACTAACGATATCTACCAGAAAAATATCCAAAGGTGGTACACGTGGTGTCTTAAATAAGAACATCTGCGCTGGATTAACTGAACTGAATGCTACTTTTGTTTTCAAATGATTAGAAATCCCCAGAGAAGTTTAAAGTCAGCCTAGCGTAAAACAATCAAAAATAACCAATCAAAGCATATTTTTAGTGTGGAGGCATGATTAATCAAGTTCTACTTATTATTCATTGCGCTACATTCGTTTACATCGTTTTAGGCGACTTTTGAGAAATTTTAATTCAGGAATAATAATATGTGGTTATTTAAAAAAACTTGGTATGATTTCTAAACCTGATGCGAGGGATATTTACAATACCTCGCCGATTACAGAAATCACCCATAAGATTTTTTTTTATTATTATTTAGCGGGAATAATTGAAACCTATCAAAATGTCAATATGTGATTAAGGATTGGCTAGATGCAAATGGGCTCTCTATGAATATTTCTAAAACGAACTTAATTAAATTTTCATTAACATCTCAGAGCACAGAACAAAAATAAAACATTTGTGATAAAGTTATTACACATAGCTGTGATTTCGTTAACTGAACTTGCTCTTCTTTGGTGCGATACACTGGGGTATTATTATTGAAAAACTTTTTTTAAGATGGGATATGCATATGTTTTTACATGTTTAACAGAATGCGAAAAACAATATACAAATTTTACATCCTTAGGTCTTTCTCACTTAATTGTGTACTTAGTGTAGTTTATTTATTTCTGTTTCACTTTGTAATTCAGTATGGAATATTAGATTGAAGCAGCCGTTAAATCAAAGCTCCGTACCTTAACATTGCTCCAGGTAAACGTATGGACTATCCAAACGAATCACACTTTCATAGAGTTTAACGTTCTAGCTGTTGAACAAACATATAAACTTCTTGTGCTCACCTATTTTTCAAAAATTCCGGCACAATTTGAAAGCTGAACATCATGGTTATTCCAAGAGACAAGACAGCCGTTTCCTATTTTCTGAACCAAATATCGTCCTACTGCAGGATCTTTGCATAGCATATGTTTTGGGCCTAGAATATACATTGTACTACATCGGATTTAGATTTAAAACGAATTAAACTTTTTATCTAATTGTTAATACTTTTTCAATAATAAAGTTTCTAAATAAGTTCCTATACATGTTTGTGCATCTCTCCATACATACATACATACATACATACATACATACACATTTCACATACATTCACATTTACTTTTTAAGTTAATTGTAGTATCTAATACTGTAGATCCCATTAAACCTTATAATAAATATATGTAAACTAAAAATAACCATTTTGATAATTTGATTTGTATGCTTAACGTTCACTCCAATTTTTAAAATTTGTACTCTTACCACATGATACATAGCTTATTGTTTTGCACACGTGTATTTGATAGAAGGTTTTAAGGTTTTTTCCATATGTAAATGTACAAAATTCAATGTATAAGGAAATAAAGAACTGAATTTGCACCCAAACACGAGCATTTTCTCTTTTGGAGTTGCAACTTCTTATTATAATATTTTGTTATGTAGGCATTTAAATATACAAATAAAAATAAAGAGATGTATAACCATATTTTACCTATATTTAGTTAATCAATTAATATGTCACCTATAAATAAAAAAGCTAATCATTTGGATACTAAGAAAATAGAAATAAAGTAATTTCTTCTTCATTTACGTTCTTCCTTTCCTAAGTCGACTCAACAACTTTTACGGATCTTTACCTTGCGACCCTTTTGGGTTCCCCTTCATCAAGTAAATCCGACGAAGGGGAGGCTTCATTTGAAAGAAGGCCGTCTGTCTACTTTGCATTAACTTTAGCGGTCGTTGAATAATACAGCCAGATACGGCATTAGAGGTTTTATATGTATATAATTAATCTGTGCCCAAAACGAAGAGAACCGCTAACCGAGCCCATCTCTCACTCACCCAAAAGCCCTTCATCGTGCGGGGAGGTGGTGGTCGCACACAAATTCCGGCCGCATACTTCCGCCCACTACAACCAGCAGATGGGGAGCACTGGTGCAAGAAAATATCACGTCTTCAATAAAACATAACGTAAAAGAGGAGATGGGGGAATATAATTTAGAATTTATAATCTACAACGGGAGCGAGCTTCTTTGCAACACAGGCACCAGCATACGAATGCCTGGATATTTTGTGTGCGCTAGAATATTCACTCGCACACTCCAGTGCACTTTCTGCTAGAGTTTTATGTTTCTCCCCACTGATACCGGTAATGGAATAATGCAAGTTGACGCTCAAAGTGACGTACAATTCATTTTTGTTATTCCATTATATATATTGCAAGTACGACAACTCTTGGAATTGCTACCGACTCTGTAGATTTTGACGCATCACTACAGGTCAGATATTGATTTCATCCAGCAGACAAGATACTATATTATGATGAAATGAATGTTGATATCACGTAGAATAAATATTATCAGATATTGTGGTACGGGTACTTTGGAATTGTATATGCAGTTAACATTGTAAGCATATAGCAAATTGCCCTAGGAGGAGTCGTCAGAATTGATGAAGGACCATTGTGCAGGCGTGGGAAAAATGACGCACTAGTTTGTTAAAGCTAAGCGGCATCATTTCGACTTCCCCTACCTTTCCTGGGACGTGAAACAGAATGGTCGAATCCCAGATACCTGCAGAACCATCTCTAGATAAGAGGCCTATAACTTGATCAAATATATATTCAGATATCAATAAACTAACTCTATCATGAAAGGATCTGTTCAATTTGGTTTATAACGATAATTAGCTTTAAACTACTTTTATAATACTTATTAGTTCATTTATGCAAAAGGATACGACAGTTATAGAGAGAGCAGTGGCAGTGGTGGACTTTGCTGGCAGATAGGAAGGAGGAGGAGGGAGTCGGTAACGTTTTAAACAGAGAGAACTCAGAAAGGAAGAGGCAGTCAACCGGAATGGAGGGTAGGGGAACATGAGTCATACTTTTGGCGCGCGCGCGTGTGTGTGTGTGTGTGTGTGAGGGAGGGTAATTTATTTACTTTTTTATTGTTTTATTTTCTGTTTATTTTATTTAGGTATTTATAATATTGACTACATATTTTCTTTTTCCATTGATTTATTTCATTACTTATATAGACTTTCAAGTGTACACAGCTGTAGCCAAAATTTCAGTTACAGGTTGTATCTACAGGAGAATAAAAACTCCTTGGTGGCTTATTGTTATAAAATATTATTATTTAAAATAATATTTTGCTGTAAGAATTCAGTACTTAAGCACGCAAAATAGAATATCGTATTACAACTAAGAAATTGTTATTAAAAATACATGTGTACACAAAATTAAATTTCAAAGTTCATAACGGGATAGACTGTATTGCAACATATATCTAGGAATATGTGACATCCGAACTTTTCATTTAATCAAATTTGGAATGCAGGGATTTTAATGTTAGGCACTTTTAATAGCTTTATAGAAAGGAACATTATAAACTGAGTCTGTACACATAGGATGGATAGAAAAGATTGTATGCTAAAGCAAATGAAAGATAAAAAAAGAGTCAATTCGATATAACTAGCATTAACATATTAGGGAATAATTTTTCACTAATTTTTTCGGATAAATTAAAAAAACAAACATTATGGAATATACTTACTAATATAATGCCTACTTGACAATAGTGTTTCCAAAGGATTTAATAAAAAATATTTTAAGTACCACAAATGCTAACTTATCAAAAGATGATAAAAGACACTGCACTTGCGTCAGTGCATCACAAGTGTAATTAGAATTTCGGGAAGATAACTTTTACATTTTGAAAACAAATGTTGATAATGAGATGCTATTAAAAAGGTATAGAAAAAGAATGCTATAGACTAAACAATATGGCCAAACTTCACTAACTGAAAATATCAACTAAACTAATAATTTGGTAATTTTTTGGCTTTCTAAGCCAACAAGAACAAAAACTGTTCTTGAAAAAGCTGGTATTTTATACTTGGAATATGATTAATTTTAAACACTTCAGATATGCCTTTCAAATAAATAGAAACACGCGACAAGAATAGTTGTCATGGAAAATAGATGAATTAAATACTTGTTCTATTAAAAGTAAGGTATAAATCTTATTCCTTAAGAACAGAGCAAGAATTCAATCTTATTTATTATATAAAAATAATTTGGATTTTTTGTAATACGGAACTTCATCCATTGTCTCTTAAAATTGGTTTGTACTCACTAAAACTCAACATTGCAGTGGGAACCATTCTAAACCTATCAACATCCTGTGCAGTTAAATCCTGGTCTATTTGCACATTTTAATCACCACTTAAAATGTTACTGATATTGCACAGCTAACTATAGCCTGGATACTTGGCTAGCTTTATATCACATTTCGCTGGATATTAAGACTTTCGGACAGAGGGGCGTGTTGCTTGAGAGCCTTAAATGGAGACAAATTTGCTTGAATGCATAGTATAATTTTTATTGTTTAACTGTTAACACAAATAAAGTTCTTTGTGGACGCATTTAAAGTAGCATGTTGTTTAAAACATTCAACATATTCTCAAGATTTCAGTGTTAAGTGCACATACTGCTTTTAAATTCATTATGCATCTAGTTATAGTTGGTTTACTGCTCACCACTTTCATGGAAAATGAAAACCAGCTTTAAAATAATGATGCTACTAAAATTAATTTTAATTATAATGATAATTTTGAAGCCGTAAAATGTGGAAAAGATTCCAAATAAAAGTGTTAATAATGTAAAGACACATCAGGTTTCCTCAAAAATGTAAAAATATGTATTATACCCTAGAAACATGGAAAAATATGTATTATACCCTAGAAACATGTAAAATATGTATTATACCCTGGAAACATGGGAAAATATGTATTATATCCTAGAAACATGAAAAATATGTATTATACCCTAGAAACATGTAAAGATATGTATTATACCCTAGAAACATGGAAAAATATGGAGAATAATATAAATTTTAAATCACTTTAAATATACTCATTTGTAAATATATGACAGAATGTTAAATTTAATTACTGAAAAAGCAAACGTTTGTAGATAAATTATTATTACGATTGATTAATTTCCGATTTTCAGAATATTTGAGAATTCAGAGAATTTCTTTTGAGGCAATTTTTCGTTATTTATTGATAAATTTTGTATTGTGTAATGATATGCCTTCCCTAACTAAATACAGCCGCATCGTTAGTCAATTTTTTGAACAGTTGCAAGCTCATTATTTTATTTTTCTCTACTGTATCACCTTTGGTTGTGTCTTTTAAATATTCTGTCTGTAGCCTTTTGAAGTGTTGATGAACGTTTAGAACCACTATTTTATAAGTACCCCTTAAAAGTAAATTCCCAATATAAGAGAGATTGAGATAAAGTGCAGCACAAACCTTAATGAACTCACCTCATCTGACAGAGTTCCGAAAGTGTTATCGCTTTCATTTAAACAGTTAACACATCTTCAGATACTCCCACTGTGTCATGTTATTTTTGTACCTCAATGTTTGAATAATATTTCCTGTTTCTCATATTATTAAGAATATTTGAGGGTGTCTGAATTAATAAATAAAAAGTGAATAAATGATCTACTCTCACTTCCATATTCGATCTCTGTTGACATCAAACACGTACTGGAAGGGAAGCAACAACTTTGTTTTTCTGAGCTCCGCATCCCTCATTCATATCATATCAACATAACATAAATGAGCAGTTGTTTAAATTTAATCTTCTAGGAAAAAAGAAATTAAGACTTGTTCCATATTATATATTGCTAACCTATCTTTACTACCTTCCCAGGCAGCTATCTCCGGCTTGTGAAATAGGCCATATCCCTATTGACTCTCAACCATATTTTCTTCGAATGTATTAAATACTTCAGTGCAAGAAAACGACGCAACATTCCTCAATACAGTTCGCCACGCTCGTAACCCCGATATGTTACATCACCTTATACTTTTCTTCAAAGTGATTTCATTTTTCAGCCATTGGTTCAGATATATGCTAAATCTGTGGATATTTATAACCTACTGTTATGCATTATAAGCATTCATGCTATGTAACCCTGGTAAGACTTAGAGTAAAAATGACAGTAAATAATTATATAAAACAGTAAATTACCTTCAATTTTTTCTAAGAAATGACCAAAATACATAGCGTACTTTTATAAAACACCCTAAAACTGTATAAATTATAACAAACACAATTTATTTATAAACTATATTGAATAACTGTTAAAATACAGTCTGTTACAAATATAAAATCAATTAATTTAACTCAATTAGCATTCGGAAACGGCACATATAAAATATAGTAGTACTTTTAACACTTGCGATGTAAATAACTATTTTGCAATGACTGTTGTTGTAATTACACTTTGTGGATTTATCTTGTTGACTCGTAGATGAAAACAATATAGGAGAATATAATAAGAATTTAATTGATAGTATTTATTTATTCGTATTAATGAACATGGTGCACAAGTATTTTAAGGCATATATTGAGAAAATAATAATAGGGCTTAAATCGAAAGGTAATACATAATTCACAAGTAATCGTAAAATTCTTTATGGAATGCGCATTCTAAAACCATTCGCTCTACAGCAGTATTGCATCCCTCTTCTTTCCCAGCGCCCTAACTATAACATAAATGTTTTTCCGAGTGAAATGACGTTCGTTGCATTTTAGTTACTAGCCTATTTTTTTTACAAGAAACTACCACCCCTACAAAGAGATAGTTTCCTCATATTTTAGTGAATAGGATCAATAGATTAGGGTAAACACATTTTACACCTTTAATTGCCTTTCGTATTCAAATGGATTTCGTTGTATCAGCGAAAATAATTTTATTAACGTCGTATCATACCAGAGACTTAAGCGATTGTAAGTAAAGGGAAAGATGAATGGACCTAATGGAGGCGTCAACGCCTTCAAGACTGAAAGGAAGGAAAACGCTTCGGCTTTAATACTGAGATTAAAGAGACTGATAGAAAAGAAATGTGTTAATTACACTAATTGAACTTGATAGAAATCTCCAAGCTCAGCTTTCAAATCTTAGCACTCTCATTGACACCAAGTACTAACCCCAAATAGTGTTATCGCGGTTCTGTTTGGCGACGTGCTTTTTGTTTTTTACAGGTGTAATATTTTACTGTGGAAGAGATAAGATTCGTTTGTCATGTAGAATGAATTGGATTAAATATATTGTATAATTTCTTGATTAAGTACCTCTCAAAACGCACTCACTAAACGCTGGTCATGAAGAATAAGGAAAGGACTAGAAAGAACAAGAGAAAGTCATATATTTAGAAATACAATTCCGAAGAAATTCTGTTTTAGACTGGCAATGACATTCAACAGGGTTTATGACGTAGATCTGAAGTGGATAGATATTCGATTACAGCCACAGGATATCGTTGTTGATTTCACTTTAAAAATTTTATTGTTTTAAAATGTTATAGGAAAGTGTTGTTTACTTGGCTTCTGTTGGCCGTTTCCCTATGCTTATAAACTTAGTGATAAATTATACCTTTCCCAATTAGAATGTAATAAAAATGTGAATTATAATGTTCGAAAATACTGCATCGTACCTTAACATTTCAGAGTTGATTGTCCAAAATGAAAAGTCCTTGTTACGACACCCTAACACGAATTCATAGTGAAGAATTCACTAAGAATTCATATAGACTAATTCATTAAGTTAAAATGACTTTTATATATATATATCAGTTTTTCACTCATAACTAAGATATTTATTTCTGTTCATTATTAGAATGAAAATTTGTTTATAATACTGAGTAAATCTGAAAATTAAGAACAAGAGTTGAAAAGGTCCAGCCTTCCGGGTCGATTATCTGACCAACTGTCCTCTAAGCACGAAATCATACTCCTCTATAATCTGATTCCTCTTGTATACACCGGAAACATCCATAAAAATTTCTGTACAGTGAGAGACCGAAGTTTGAACACCCATAGTTCGAATGACCGCAGTAAGCCGAATTTTCCAAGTCTGTTTCTTCGTTTCCCACTAATATCGTACACAAGACTAGAGTGAAAGAGTAATTTCTTTGCTCCAATTACTAAGAAACATATGTTACTATCATATTTTTATATTTACTTACCACATAAGGTTAGAACCATTTCAATAATACACACTACATATTCTATGAATATTGCAGACATAACGATATAGGGGAAATAATAAAGGCATACTTTTCCGCGAAGAGAGAAAATACACAAGACGCAACAACTTTAATCTGATGTGGCGACAACTTTCTTTCGTAACAAAGTTTCGCTCCGCTTTCTGCTTCTGCGAAGTCTTATGTTCAGGTATATTACTCGTAGGCGCATTTCTGTTATCAGCAAAGTTTTATGAAGCAACTTTAAACTTGTTGTCTTTGAGAATAAATTAAAATATTTGACTTCTCATTACTAACACATTAGGAACTTCACTTTTCATTAACATGCCTCCTAAACACACAAGTCTAAAAAACATGCGAAAACAAATATACATTTATTAAATTTTTATTAAATTATTTTCTATACAAGCGTTATTATTATTATTATTATTACTATTATATATATATATATATATATATATATATATATACATTTGTCTTCGTGGCTTCCATTGAAATAAAGGTCCTCCACTGGCCAATATCTTGCAGTCACAAAAGAAGAAAAAGCTCACATCGTCATCTATTTTTCTTTTCTGACATTGTTAGTGCTTTTTCTTTGTAATAAAGAACGCGAGATGCTTGTTTAGTTGTAATAAAAACATGTGGAAAGAAGCTACGGCAGCACAAAGAAAAAGGTACAGCTCCGCTAGTCATTACATTTCTGTAATTATCTAGCCAAAATTTTGGCGTATGTATCTTCAGGCTCCCTCTAAATAATGCGTTTGCATTTTCAGAAATAATGAATTACTGCTTAGCATACATTTAATACATTGTTCGAAAAATTAACTGCTAAATGTATTTTAGAGTATAGGAAGTCATTTGCCCTTGCTCTCAGTTCAACTACGAAAATGATGAGTATAGGTGGTCATTTTAGCTTATCACCCAAAAATAGTATATTCAATTTCTCTCTTACATAAGTCTTTTTCAGTCATCTTCATAAACCATAAAATGCAAACGACTAAGGGACTGGAAAGAAATTATTATTATTATTATTATTATTATTATTATTATTATTATTAGTAGTAGTAGTAGTAGTAGTAGTAGTAGTAATAGTAGTAGTAGTAGTAGTAGTAGTAGAAGTAGTAGTAATAGTAGTAGTAGTAGTAGAAGTAGTAGTAATAGTAGTAGTAGAAGTAGTAGTAGAATTAGTAGTAATAGTAGTAGTAGTAGAAGTAGTAGCAGTAATAGTAGAAGTAGTTGTAGTAATAGTAGTAGTAGCAGTAGTAGTAGTATTAGGTGTATGTTTATTGCTATAAAATTCTATATAAACATAAATATATTTTATGCATGGGTCGTAGATCGTACATGCTTAAATATACAATTAGAGAGAGAAACAAATAACAAAATATTAATAATAAATAAATACTTTTTATATACATGAACAGAGTTATAAATTGAAATTATATATTGTTTATAATTATATTAGTTATAGCTTTCTAACCAGAAAATAAATTGCTTATAGCTTCACGCACTTTGATAAGAAAATGACCATATTCAACCAATTAGTGTGATTCGCAAACTGGCCCCAGCATGCCAATGGACCCCCCAACTGCCTTAAAAAGTTTTCTGGGAAAAGCGTTTTTCACACGTGTTCCCTATGGGTACATTCTGTCAGAACATGCACCCGTTCCTTCTCCCTTCCACAAAATGGGCAGATTCTCCTACCAGAACTATACGTTATTTTTTAGCCTTCCAACTTCCCAGTTTAAACCAGGTTATTTTTAATTTCGCCTTTCTCCCTAGAAGAAGCATATATAGCTCTTTACCCCAGGTTAAATTAATTTCATTTGATATGCTCAAGGAGAATTTGGTGTTACATTCTGCCTCGTTTTCCTTCCTGCTGATAACCTCTAGCTTGTTCTTCCTTCTTCCTTACGTTTTTATTATTTGCCTCGTTGCCTTATTGAACCAGGCCAGTTCCTCTCTTTCCACCTTTCCAGTCCAAAATGTTGGTGTTATATTTTCCATCTGGTGTCTATAGCATTTAAGTGAAGTATGCCTGGTCTCCCTGCATTAGTTTAAGACAGTATTTCCCCGTCCTTGTAAAACATATTAACCGTATCTTCAAAACAACCCACCTCCCTCATGACCTCACCGTTTGACGTTCCTTTGGAAAGCTCGAGAACTCTTTGCCAAAAATCCACTTTAATTTTATTTACATGTCCAGTTCTCTCCTATCCAAATTTTTCACTTACATATAACAGAATGGACTTAATTGTACATCCTCTCTAGTGTATCTACTGGTGTATCTGGAACGCTAGTCAGAAAAAGTAATGCTCGCGCTTTATAATTAATAACAGATAGGTAAGTGCTTATTCCATTTACTAATCACATTAAAGATTACTCCTAATAAACAAAAAAATTATCGTTTTATATTTCTTGTCTACTGTAGTACCATTTTTCATCTCTATCGTTCACATGGCCATTTTTAAAAGTCATTCATATTAAGGATAATACTGTCGGCGTGCTGCTAATAAACATGTGAGAGTGTTGTTGTTATTAGTACATCTAGAGAAAGGGCAAAGCTATTCAAGACATTCTGTCACAAGTGGTCTGAGTGTAGATGAATGAATACAAATCCTTCAAGTATGGAAGTAAAATTAAATAGACCTACAGCAATGTTTTCTAAAACAGTGTGCATGGTTTGAAATTGATGTGACACGTAGAAAGAATTCAAAAGAAACCCATGCGGATTTCCGAGAAGCCTGTGGCAGTGAAACCTCGCCATATCTGAACGGTAGCCAAATGGTTGTCAGTCATTCGACAAGAACGTGATAGTTTGTAAGATGCACCATGTGCGCGTCTTCCGTCCTCGGAACATACATTTGTTGATTAGATTCAATCACTATTGGAAATTGATTGGCATTGAACAACGAAGGAGTCAGCTGCAGAAGTCGCGGAAAGCCAAACATACAGACCACCAAAAACGGCTTAGTATTGGTGTCCAGGATCTTCCAAATGTTTGTCAGGAGATAACATAAAAGGTTCCAATTCTAGAATAAATGGCATGCTACTTATGTTGCCATTACTTTCTTTCCAAATTAAGTCTAAGGCCGTATCCTTTCTGGTCGAGGCGACGATATCTCCGGGCAATCCCGTGGGTCGAGATTCTGAAACATGTGATTGCGTCTTAGGCTCGTCGCGTTCTGTGCGGCGGGTCGAAGAAAGCCCTTGTTTGCCTAGCGGGGTGCTGGGGCTCGGCAGGACTCTGCTGACATTGACGATAATTTGACGACTAGAGACGAAAAGAGAAGAGTGAAGGAAGGTGAAGGGGAAAGAAGACCGATTGAGGAGAGAAGAGGGAAGAGATGAAAGATCATAAATACATTATTAACATACAACACTAACAACTATCCAAATCATCTCAAATACTGAAGAAGAAAGATGATCGAGATAAGAAATGACGGTCACTCTAACAAATTCTGCACATGGTACAGAAGTCAGAGAAAGAATGAATACAGGAGGGTAAGTAATGACGATGTTTTAATGAAATATTTTCAGTTCTTCATTATTGAAAATGTGCTAAGTGTTAAAGCGATATAGTCTTGCCATAACTAAAACATAACCATGTGTATCAAACATGGACCACAACATAAAAATAACAACACGGATGGTTTTAACTTTGAACAATATAACACGGGCAGTGAAAGTCTAAAATATATTATTTCTGTGAAATGGTTTCTTTCTTTACAAGCCTGTACTTTCCTTAACCTTTGCTATTGTGGATTAAGAAGCAGTTTCTAAATATGAATATTTTGATTTAGGAAACTGAAATTATTAATTATGCTTCTCTTTTGAATGCATACAGAGACCTTTGAAGGCAACTCCTAGGATGTCAGCTTTGCTTTAAAGTTGCTGAATAGATTAAATTAAAACAAATTCCTGTGTAATGTCGGACACCATGCTTTGCAAATTATTTACTTAGGGAATTAGCTATTTTAAGCCCATCTGTGATTATGTTACTACTAAAATTAATTTCAATGTAATTATATTTCCTAGAAAACTTAAATTGTTCATTTATGAAGTAATAAAATTCCTGCAACAAATTGTTTTTAGTCACAAATAAAAGCATGCAATGTGTGAAAAACACACACACATAGACACATCTCTATCCACAATATTGAATATTTTCTTTCTTTTTTCTTTCTTGATTGGAAATTTTTATCTTTTTATCATTTTTAAAGATAAATTATTTTTCGTTTCAGGTGAGTGTGGGACCTATACTCAATTTTGAGTCTTCCTAGGTAAGAATATTTTAAATCTATTTTATTATTGAATGTTAGAATATTTTATTTATGTACTAAACTTAAATTTAAAGTACATGCGACAGTCATGCAATACACGAACAGTACAAGTTATAAATATTATACACCTTAAAGAGGTTGAGAAAAATATAAAAATATTAAGGAGGAATCTGTTTTAGTCATAAGCAGACCTCAGAATTTTTAGGCATGAAAATTTGAAGTTTTAGGCACCTAAATTAGGTTACGAAATGATTTAACTAAGCACTATTTTTTAATTTTATACAAAAAATTATGTTTTGGCTATATGCCCTGCATGCATCTCATGTTATTTGTTTTCATACTTTACAGCACAATATATCATAAATTGTCAACAGCTAGTTTATGTCTTTTGTCTGTTAAAATCATTTTAAATGATGAAAATGACCATTCCTCTGACGCAGATGTTATAGGAGCAAACTTATATTTCGTTAAATTTGTCTTTTTTCTGGAATATCTCCACAATCCCTCACCAAAACATTTACTACACAGGGCATTACAGTATATCTGGGATTTTTTATTACACTCCCCAACTTTCATCTTACTTGTCCCCTGTGTCTCCCTAATCAACATTAATTTTCACTTCAGCTTCTTGCGCCACTGACACCTAATCCGACAAAAGATTTCCTTTGCACCCCAGCTTCGCTATTGTTGGGGGCAAGAATGAAAAATTTGCTTTATGTAAACAAGATCTCGCTTCATTGTTGACTTTTCAACAGTTCCTTTGCAGACACAACGCAAGCTGTACTGCCATAGAAATCTATTTTATTATTGAATGTTAGAATGTTTTTTCCTTGAAAAAAATCAAAATGCCATGAGGAATGGAGCTTTGCAGAAAGTTTTCTTCATATCGGAGATCAGGATATTGACGCAGTAAACTGTATTAATTCTTAAAAATTAATTGTTAGGCACCGACTCTCTTTTAGGCACTATAAAGCGCCCCAATGAGTGTCATTTTCCATAAATTGCAAACATCTGCAATTATTTTGCACATTTTGCTAAAGAAATGATCAGAGGTTTAGTCATAAGGCAAACACATGAATTTTAATTTGTAGTTCTTCAGCTTGTTCACAATTTCTTTTAATCTATATTTCTCTGTTATACTATTCTTTATGGAATACCATTTTTTTCCATATTAGTGTGGCAAGCCTTTGTAAAAGCTTACTGAATAGAGCGGTTCCTGCCTATGGAATCTTATCGGAATAGCCGGCCATTTGCTCTTTTTGTCTGCGGAATATCAGAAGCAGAAACAACTTTCCGATATACAGATAGAGGCTCACGTAATATATAATAATTTTTTTCACAAAATATCCGTTTCTCTTACTGCTCAATAGTTCTCATTTGTATATGAAATACGATTATCTGGTACCTCTTTTTGTTCTATCTTTGGGATTGCGGTTGTCTACCGCAGAACGCGCGTGTGTGCCAGATAGAGCATCGACGCATTATTTTACATGAATTATCAGCAGCACTCCCTCCACAGCCCGTGTCCTTTAGAGTCGCCAAGAGGGCTGGTGTGGGGCGCATCGGGATACACATATAATCATAGTGCAGCCTTCAACCGATCTCCCATGAGATGGGTTTCGGTAGGAACAAATTACCAAATCGCTCGTGAGTTCGGGACGAGCATGAAGCGGGGAAGAAGGGTCGCACCCATTGTACATAGGGATGTGCTTCTTGCATTATGATACGGTTTTGTGAAGAGGACGTTTGTTATATAATGCATCAAAGATGTGCATTTGCGAGCTTTGTTGTTGTTCAGAGTGCATTTCGATCGGGAAGGGTTAGGGTTAGAAGATTCTCCTTAGCAAATTTCAACACGTTAAACAAAGGCATTTGCTCTGAAAAGGTTACCAAAGTGCGTGTTCAGCTTCTTTGGCGATCGGAGGTGTTCTAACTTGTTCCAGTTGATTAAGTTCAGATATGCTATCAAAGCGTTTAACACAACACCACACAGAATAGTTAATGTTAGGTAGCAAAGTGTTGTTGTTTGCACTGAGACGGAATACCAAAGCAACTAAATGCAATATTTCATAACTATGTATGTTTGGCTACTGTTAAGCAACCAGAACGTTCCACTTGGGAGGTTAGCTCAATAAAATTATTTCTCCGGTATATTTTATTTAACTGAAAAGGAGGAACGTATATGGCCTTAGGTGTCATGATCTTCAGCTCACAAGCGCTATGCTTTCCAACCCTTAGCAGCTGACACTATATATAAATGCTTCAAATTGTAACCTCTCCATTATTTCAACACTTTTTAGCAACCTCCTTCCGTTGATGTTTGTAGGCGTAGATCTGTGGAATGTGCCCATAGAGATAACCCTAGGGCACCCTGGAGAGGTGATTCAATATTAATGGAGAAGGACAGCTAGACAGAAGTCAAGAATATTATTTATAAACAATTTATTAAAAAATTAATCGTAATTGCAACTGTCATATAATTATTTTAGAATCGTCAAGAAAATGATGATAATAAAATGCAGCATGACCATTCTTGGCATAACATTCAGTAGTAATAAAACATATTATAAAATGATAAGTACTTTGAAAAGTTTGAAACAAAGTTCTTGACAACAAATACCAGATTTAACTCTTAGATCTATTTACGCTACGGGCAAAGCAAAAATAAAATAATGAACTAATATACATAAATTTGCCTTCATGCCCCCCCCCCCAAAAAACCCCCACAAGATAGTGAAATTTGTAAAATTGGCCTTACTGTGTAATTGCAAAAATATGGCTGTAAATCCATACGTAATGTCCTTAAACCATCTGATAAACCATTACAAAAATATTTAAAATATATAAATATTCTTAATACCTGGGTCACTGGGAGGATCTTTAAATTTTTATAATAGAAAAGACAGAAAATTACCCCAAAATCCGGAGCACCTTGACCACGTCTGCTGAGGAAGAGTACTAGGAAGCGTCTGCTCTGAAGAAAAACTAGGAATATTGTCTCCTCCATTAGATGCGTAGCAAGGCCCGAAGTATTTCATGTTTATAACACATAAGACGTGTCAACCAATAGATGAACGCATCCAACGTAACTATGCTTTCCTTACGACAAGGCGTCGGTCCTGGTGTGTAGTGGTAACTATACTTGACTTCTAAACCCAAGATCGTGGGTTTAAACCCGGCCAGGATCGATGGATTTTTCGGGCGTAAAAATCCTAAGTATGACTTCCTTCGGAAAGGAAGTAAAGCCGTGAGTCCCATATCGTACATTTACAGCACGAAAAAAAACCTCAAGCCTGAAAGAAGAGATCTCTGAGCAAAATTTGCTGGCCGTTTCACGCCCTGAATTACCGCCTGTGGTGCCTCAGTAGTAAAAACGGGTGTTAAACACTACTCAAAAAAAAAAAAAAAACCGCCCTGAATTGAATGGGACACTGATGACATGGGATATTAATGAGCATAAATAAATAAATAAAACTTACAACAAAGAAAGTAAAGAACATGAAAGAAAGATAGAGATAAAATATCGAACTGGGTAAATAGATTAGCGCAAAACCGGAACAAGATTAATATTTATTTCTAGTTAGTTAAACACACACAATCACTATTGAAAAATGAAAGGTATTAGTTAGGATAAAGGTGTTTAACAATGTAGCGACACCATTAATAGAATGTGATGCATATTTATTTTATGTATTTGTAAAGGGTGTTGTTTTTTAATTGTGCTTCTGCAGTAGTAATTCAATGAAAACTTAGACATTTTAACATTGACTGGTAAACCAAGGACGCCGAGAAACTTCGATCGCGTAAGGATTGGTTTTCAGTGAAGTCCCAAGCGATCAGCACGCACACGTGCACAAACACTTCAGCTCTCAAGAAGGTCACTGGGTCGGAGTTTGCACAAAGACATCAATTTTCACCCATACAAGCTCCAGGTGGTACATAAACTTTCAGACCGCAATTGTGCTGCAAGGACGACTTTCAGGGAGCAGTTTATTGAGCAGCCAGACCTCATTGGATAGCCATATCTGATGAAGCAAATTTTGAGCTATGTGGCAACGTTAACAAATAGAATATGAGATACTTGAGTGATACTAATCCTCAGAAATCCATAAGAAATCTCTATAAAAATTTGGTGCGAATTTTCGAAATACGAGATTATTAGTTCCTACTTTTTTTAAAGATAGAAATGGCTATGCAGTTACTGTAACGTAGGATCGCTATGTTGCCATATTGAATGATTTCATGTTTTCACAGCTACAATATCTCGATATACTCCAGCATCAGTCTAATTCCAACGAAATGTAACGTTTGAAAGCAGAAACATTTCAAATGAAAATACGTAGATATCAATGTGATCCACAGACAAACATGTCGAGCCCTTTTAAAGAGAGTATAAATATATTCAGGTTACCATTAATGTGTTCCTCTCTTGTAATTATGTTAAATGCATGTTCTCAGCCTTAGTACAGCAATGCTCAAAGAATACATTCAAGATAAATTAATTCTCTCTAGACACAAATTTATCAATGTTTCATCCATCAACCGGATATTCTATACAGTCTTTAGTTCCATTCGCAGAAGCGGCAATATCATCACCGCCACTAATACTTTTGTAATTTTTTCTTCATTATCTCATTACCACTACTGCCTTAGTGTTCCTTTCATCACCAAACTTTCATCGTTTTATTTTTTCGTTGTCTTCACACGTTTTCCCAATCGTGGTTCTTACTTCTCCATTTAACAGGGGCATCATATACTGTCACCGTTTTGCAAATTAGTTATATAAATTTGGTACTCCTCTGTTAATGCCGAGACAGCATTTTGAACTTAGAAGTAAACTAAAAGTGAAACCATTAAAGATATGGGGAAGGAAAGATAACTTTCCAATATGAGGGAGAAGAGTGATTTATAAATACAATCTGTTTTACTCAACAGTATAAAAATGCATCAGTTACAAATAAACTTGCCTTTGAAATAAGGAGCCTGTATAAAGAGGACACAATACTCTTGAATTCGAATTGAATTCAAATCTGTTTTCAGTTTTACTCTGTTAATTACTTTGTTAATTATGCGAATTTACAAACTATTTTCACTATTAGGGAGAAGAAGAAGAAAAATCGAAGTTCTGATACGTCCTTCACATTAGTGGCCCATTTCCCACACAACAGTATCAGCCATCATTCACACATCGCCTTGAAAGCGGTTTCCATTGTTTTAATGTCTTTATGAAACCGCTCTCCTCGTTCTTCACTCATTGCGTCAAGATTAGCAGGGAAGTCATCAATATGATTGTTGAGAAAATGCACTAAACACTCAATCTACATCCAAGATTTCTAAAATGCTGCAACATTTGCTTCATTATTTCCTTATATTTATCAGATTTCTTGTTGTCAAGAAATGTTTCTGTCACTGTTTTGTGTACCAACCATGCTGACTTCTCTAATTCGGACATCCACTTAGGAAAGGTCTCATCCTGCTTAAGCTCACGAATCTGGGGTACATCGAAAATACCTGCTGCTATCTTAGCTGTGGGAACTTTATAACAAGAAAGTTGAAACAATCACTGTCCTTATTCAGAGCAGTAACAAATTGCTTATCAGGTCTAATTTAATATGGAGTGGTAGAAGAAGAACATCAGCAGGAGAAACCAATGGTTTATAGCTTTACATTTTTTTTCTCCAAGCAATAACTTTCTTCTTAGTGATCAGTTTTTTTTGTCTGCTCTGATTTAGCCCTACTGTCCCATTCACACAGTGAAACATTTATTATCTTGTTTAAATCTCTCAGAATGTTTTATTTTATGTATCTGCTCAATGAACAAATAATAAAAACTGTCATTTTCTATAATGCCGATTTCTGAAAAACTGTAGCCCAATGAAACAAAACTAAGACAGGTTTGAGCGGCTCCACGTGGTAAGGAATCAGAAATTATAAACAGTTTTCATTCAGCAAAACATTAGGTAAACATAGTAATATTGTTTTATTATAAATGATTACCGTAAATCCAGTGGAAGTTATCTTCAGAAACTAACAGCAGTCTCTAGAAACTCCCAATGGTTATGTAAACAGATCCATAATGTGAAATTACATTTTACATATAAATGTATATAAATTAGTTAAATGTCAGTTGCTTTACTCAGTGTATAAACATGGAATTAATAGGAAAATGTTTATAGAGCAACAGGGTGCAATAATTACTTGATAGGCATTTAAAGCGAAAATTTAGGTACAGCTTGCATGGAACGAGACTGTTTATGTTTATTCATTTGAAATGTAGAGCTGTAAATAATGAGCTAATTCGATTGAAGCAAAAACAAAAGTAATAGTTGCACCTGGAAAATGAGGCTGCATAGCTAGGGGACGAAACAGTTACTGTAGTGAGGATATGATAATTGATTTTATATTATTTAAAATTGTTTCATAACGATTATTATACAAACTATATCATTACCAAATCTAAATTTCTGTTGCCTCTAACGAAAAAAAGCAAAACACAAACTTTTGAACATTTTTTTTCCAAAATATTTTACCCTCAATCTTGAAGCCAACATCTCAGCTTCTTTTGCCGTAAATATAAATTACAAATTAGGTACTTGAATTCAAGTTAATTAAGTGAGAGCCACCAGAGATGGTATTTGGATCATTTGCTTCATCAGTCAGTATTTCTTTTATTGTTCTGCACTCCACATTTCATTCCCAGGATGAACATGACTGGATCTGAGGTGGAGCACTTGTAGGTGAGCGAATATCAGGATATTTAATAGTGGGTCTTGTCTTTGTCGTTTTTTTCCGGAGATTTTTGTAATGCAAAAGTAGCAGTCCGTAGAGTGGTCCTTCAATTCTCTCCGGGCTCTCCGAATGGCATGTGTCGAGTGCCTTTCAACCAGCACTCAACAGTGTCACACATGAAGTACAGCAGATATGAAGCACGCAAGATTTATCCTGTCTTCTGTTTTACAACCAAAATAAAGTCCATGTTTCTCCTTTGAGATTTCAAAGTAAATGCACCATAGATAACACAAAAATTATTTTTAATGGTAACACAATTAGAAGCGTTTTAATAACCACACGCAATATATTAAATACAATAAATTCTTTTATAACGCTAGAAGATGCACAAAATTCAAAAGTGAACCTACTGTAGACAGAATACTTATACCTCAATCATATTGAACTGGTTTTCAACTTAAATATGACTGACCAGCGTTATTAATTTATAGACTATTATATGGGCATTGCTGTCTATACAATAATAGTAAATAAAGTGTAATTATATAAATATACAATTACACGCAGGTAAATATCTATTTAGTGAATTTATGTCTAATTATATATATATATATATATATATATATATATATAAATCATTATATATCATTAGAATAAAATATGGCCTAATATTTATAATAAAGTTCACCAAAATACATTATAAAAGAAGAAGTATATTAATTTTTTAAAATCACGTAGTTCCATGTCACCTGAGAGACAATGATCAAGTAATAAATATACAAAATGTGTCAGAATAACAATGTTTAATTTTTTAATGTGGTTGAAAACATGTAATTAATTTTTTTTATCAAAGCCGTGTCGAAAATGCTTCTGTGTGGAGATATTGAGACATGAGAGAAATTAGGATTTTAAATAATCTCAACATTAAAAGTAACTTTTTATTTTCCTTTTTTAAATAGTAAACAATTTTTGGAAAGAATTACAAGAAGTGATCAAAATGATGACAGCCATTGTCGACATATAGATGTCATATAACTGAACTGAAATTTTTCGAAATATCAACTCGGAAACGTGCATGACATACAGCAGGACTTGTACTCCCAATTCAACGATTTGGAAAACGTTAATTTAAATAATTTAAACAATTTAATCGGAACTGTGCTAGTGTACTATTGAGATGAAACACCATACTCCTCTGAATATTAATTCGGACAACTTTGATAATATCGAAAGCTTATTCACTTAACCGTGTAGGCATTAAATATGGCCCACTACATGATTATCAACAACATTTTTGATTCATTTATTTATGGACGCTCTTTAACATCTCAGGTCATCAGCGTCCCATTCAACTCAGGGCGTGTGAAACGGCCGGCAAATTTTGCTCAGAAGCCTCTTCTTTCAGGCTTGAGGTTCTTTTTCGTGCCGTAAATGTACGACACGGGACCCACGGCTTTACTTCCCTTCCGAAGGAAGCCATACTTAGGATTTTTACGCCCGAAAAAATCCATCGGTCCTGGCCGGTTTCGAACCCGCGATCTTGGGTTTAGGAGGCAAGTATGGTAACCACTACGCCACCAGGACCGACATCAACAATTTGAAACCAAATATTGACAGAAAGCTTCCATGAATGTGGATATTGTCAGTAGCGTTGGGATTACTATTATTCCAAAATATGTGTTGTGTGTATTAAAAAAGCATGTCTTGTTTATATATAATAAACATCGTTAATTCTACTTAAAATATTCAGCATGTCGTAGTCTGTCAGGATGAGAATTTGGGATTGTTTCCACTTTCTGAATATAAAATGAATGCTTTCCATGCTCGCTTAAGACACCTCCCAGAGACATAGGGCCAGTGTTCATCGAATGAGCAGTTGATCAGTGCTAGTTCGTGAATTATTTGCACATCGCTAATGTTCTAACAGTTTGATGTTTTCTTTACCTCATGCTGGCCAGTATCTCGGGGAAGTTGATAGAGTCTTCAATATGTAATACGATGAGGATGTTACCGTGCTCTATTATCTTTACCGTATTTGAACTTTATCTAAATCAAAATTTGTAAATCGATGCTTTTTCAATGACTGGAAATTGAATAAACACATTTGACAGCAGTTATATGGGGACATACAACGGAAACAAATAAACTTAATTTTCTTCCATAACCACAATAGTTGAAATACAATTTAAGGCAGCTATACCAGTGAAAAGTTTTTACCTTATTATCTCGAATCGGAAGCATTTACTGACACCGCTTTATTACGAAATTACCCGTCCTTTATTACGTCAGAAAATTAAGAATATTTATTGTGAAACGCCCTGTAGATTACAGCATATAGATTCATTATTTTTTATTTTACACTACATATGAAAACTGGGCTGTCAGATAAAAGAAAAATACATTTCTACCACGGATATTTTGTATTGTTTGGATGGCTAAAAGAATTGCATGACATTACTTTTAAACTAAATTACATTTATATCCATTGTTCATAACCACATTTGAAATATCCTTTTTTTCCGGTTTTCGGTTAAACACCAGTTGAAAAACGTGCTAGAGCGTAAGAGTTCCTGCATTTCTGCAGATGTAACTGTCAAAGATTTACTGTTTTATGTAAGGTAATTGGAGCTGATAGGTGTGTGCATCAGCAACACAGTTGAAGAGCGTCACTAGGGTCTTAGGAAAGTTTTCTGCTCTTGGTTTCCAACAATTCGCTAACGAGCTGTGAAGTTCTTTCTCGCAAATAAAGTAATGAGAGTGGGAGTGATCAATTGCCTCTCCAGGGGGGATTACAGTCTTCAGGTGATAACATTTCGTTGTTAGGCATTCGTCTTCTGCTAAATGAGCTCCAGAGAGAATGCGCAGCTTACGTTTTAAAGAGATAGTCATGCGAGCGAGTTTTCTGTTACCGTACTGTCGACTAATTCAAGGTATGTTTTTCAACATCATGATGGCTGCTAGTAAAACAAACACAGCGTTAGCTACACTTTCCTCTGTCTCTCTCTCTCTTTCTTGTAAGCACTTACTTCCGAATACCTAGATTATATTTATAATAACAATGCTACCAATTTGATGCAACTGAAAAGATCCATAGATTACTGCCAAAGAAGCCTTAGGTACATAAAGAGTGCGAGACAGAATATACAGGGAGGTTATTTTCTTTACGGGTCGGGTTAGCGTTGCTGCGTACTGCGAGAAGTCATTCGCCAAGGCCATATAATGCATATGCAGGTACCAGTTCACTTGTCCCAATTATTAATAAGTAAATTATTTTGCAGTTTGTATATTAAATGTATAATTATTATAAAAGCAATAATATTACCTAATTAATATACTTTTTAGTATCTTTCTCTTTTTGCCGGGCTATGAGCTATCGTGTACGAAGAATGTATCTTTTAGTTCATGATTAATGAATATGGGAATGATGAAGTTGTACCCACCTCTGCTGTAGCTCTCATTCCATTTCCATGTTCCCGAAGAAAGTGAGCAAAGGATGAATTGTGAAATGACACCACATCATACGTTTTAATGAAAATCATGTTGAAGTTAAACCAGAAAGTAATTTTCAGACTAACGTAAGTTTACTCCACATTTAACATAGAAATGTTCAGTGTGTGTTCTAAGTATTTTCTCTGACCAATGATGATTTAATTTGTGCATAGGTTAAAGCAATTAAACCTACATATATTTCTTGCTGTCTTTGAATTCAAAAACTCTTTAAAATAAGATATTTTATTATTTTTTTCCAAATTGTACTCAAACTAATTTTAAAGGTTTATTTTTTTCAATTAATTGTTACACCGCAATAACCGTTACAATATTGCTTATTTTTTTTAAAGACAGTTTCCTTATGAACGACGAAACCCCTTTCATCAAATCTCCTGATATAATATCCTTAAATGTAAAATAAAAACAATCCTTTAAATTGTTAAGTTTTCTTTCCCGCCTCCTCGGTCTAGTTGTTAGCGTTTCTGCTGAGTGCCGGCCGGAAGGAGGTTTAGAACGGGATCTACTCAAACTCGTGATGACAATTTCGGAGCTACATGTTGGAGAGGTAGCGATCTTGGATCATTAAAGCGGGCCAGCGAGGTCGGGTATGCTGATCGCATGTCCCCCTGCAACACTGCACTCTGTCAATGATGTCGCAAGACGGAAATTGACACAGAGATAGTAATCTAAGCTTAGGACCTTCATGAACCGTTTGTGCTGAATTATTATTATTATTGTTATTGTTATTTTTATTATTATCATCATCATCATCATCATCTTGCCCTTTAGAATTGAACAAGCTGTAATAATAGGTATATGGTTTCTAACTTCAGAATTCTTATAGCAATCTTGAAAAATTATTCATATATTAGTCAACAAAACGGTAACGATGAAAATAAACAAAAGGAGCATGTAATACATTTTATAGACACACATGTATATCCGTATTATGCATTTTACGGTAATTTAGGGTTTAACGTAATTTTTAGTGACTTCGTCAAATATCGGATTTAAAGAGTATGCTGAGATGCAATAAATCATATACAAAAATGCTAATAAAATCTGATTTATCGTAATGTAAAAATGCACAGATTTAATTAATTCGATTCTCGTGTGCTTTCACCCTGCAGTATATTTCTTCATAACCTTCCCACTCCTCTTAGTTGTTTTCAACATATCGCAGCGCAACGCAATATCTTATTTCCCCATGCTCTGATGGGTATATTGGATGCTTTGCGGAACCTCGGCTAGGAGTTAGCGAACTGTATGCTAGTACATAACCATTGCAAGCTAACGGTAATGTAGCACATACATCTGCACGCTCTGTGCCGGCTGTTTCCTACATGAAAAGCGGATTAAACGGCTTTGATTTTCATTTGTTTTTAAAACATTTAATAATATACGGAGGGCCAGTCTGTCGTTTTTACTGTTGGTTATTGAAAATGTTTAGTTTTTACATACAAACACACATGTACACGCCCCATCACCGCACACTGGAATGTAAATATAAGAATTGTTGTATTGGATAACAAAAACGAACGTCGGCGAAATAGATGGAGTTAACAATGGTTGCGGAATGCAACATTTGCGATGACTTTAGCGAGGTGCTGTGACTAGTCTGAAATAGCGAAGATCAGCAGCGTAACGGTCTGTTGTTCATACTTTTTTAAAAAGCTATTTGTTGGAAACATTAGTTTCTACTACTGCCGAAAGTTAATGCAGGCAGACTATTGTACCCATTACTTATACGGCAAAATCTATAGTATCTACAGCAAGGTCTAACAGCCTTGCAAGTAACAAAAACAATATTATGAAAGCACGAAAGTTCAAATATTACAGATACCTTAGATAATCTAATTCAATTTTTGAAAACATGACAGTATGGCATATATGGCTTTGAGGTATTTAAATTCCTCATTTGATGTCATTCTTCAATTTAAATTTCGAGATGCTCATAATGCCATATTTATGCTCATCCTTGTACTATGATTAAAAGAAGTTTTATATCCTTCCTTCCAGAGAATAAAGTGTAATAATTTTTTGGAACTTTCATTTAACTACAACAGAAGCTGGATTAAAATGATAGGAACAGAGAAGGTATTACTTGAATTGCACCCAAAGACTCCCCCAATGGGATTTGAGGATCCAGAATTCAGAGGAGATGAGGCATGGACAAAGCCAGGGTCCCTAACAGTTGTTGCCTGACGCCTCTTAAAATTCGAGCGCCTTAGAAGGGTTGCTTCAAAACCAAACGTTAGGTCGGAAAGCGCAAGCAACCGCACACAGCACCAGTCCACTCTACCTGGCTCTTTCAACCCTGCAACAGAATCAATGGAATGAAATGAGAGATGGGAATGCGGAATATTTCTATAAAGGAAACCATCGATCCCTGCTTTTGTCTAAGCGACCATGGAAAAAGATGAATAAACTCCAGTTCTGGATAGCCTGCTCCAATGCGAATCTGAATCGTTGCCACCCCTCTCGATATAAGAGAATATAAACCACAATTCTTTGAATTGACTGATGCACTAAGTAGAAGATGCGTTCGAAAGGCAAAGTTTCCCTAAGCTGTACAAATATTATTTACTTCACCCACAGGGATTTGAATTAAAACGTCTCTGTTATTTAATAAAACTCGATTATTGAATGAAATGCTTTGCACCATACCACTGACTACCCGTCTTATTGGCTACTTTCCCATTTAACGGCACTCGGCGATCGCACTTTGCGACGCCCAATAATCCTACAGGCCTTTTACATATTGTATAAAAAGGAATAAAAGTGTGCATTTAATAAACTGCACCATTCGCCACGGGCGGCTGAGGTTGTTAAGACATGAACTGTTGAGTGGGAAGTTTTGGGTTCATTACCCAACAGGATCGCCCTTAATGAGATTTTTTTTTTTTTTCAGATTTTCCTCAATCCTCATAAATAGCAAATGCCGGGGAGGTATCTTAAACTTAGGCCTTTAAACAAACTATTACACAATGTATCATTTCATCTCGTCTATCATCAGCCCACCGCCTGTGGTGTCTCAGCAGTAAAAAATGCCGCCAAACACTATTAAAAACGAATAGCGGCATATAAGATTTATTAGCATTTCAAAATAATGTAGTGTACCGCTTAAGCAATAGTTAAATATTTGAAAATTAGTGTCATTGACATTCAGACTTTCAAGGTAAGCTGAGAATTACTGAATAATAGTGTTTAAAACAATATTCACTTAATAAAGGGCGGCCGCTACATAATTAATGCACAATTTAAGACTTTTCCCCCTCCCTAACTTACATACATCATATATATTACTAAGGCTCCACTTATTAAGGATTTACTTCTACTGACCAAGAGTGAGGAAAATTTCAATACCGAAACATAATGTAGAATTTTAATTTGCCGAAAACAGGCTTCCTCACCTCTAACCTAGCAGCAACCGCTCCCTAAGCTTGACAGTAGACCCTCTCTCCTCAGTTTGGGTTCGCTCTCAAGACGCGTGACAGAAATTATGCAACTTCCAAAGAGAGGCAACTCTAGGCGCCGGCAGCAGGCGTTTAAAACAGAGTGAATGCTGCTGGCACTTCTTGTTAGATATTAGGGAGCAGTCCATCTGGCTCAACCTGCATTGCTAAGGCTACTTAGTAGCGTTTATGATGGACACAACTGGCATTTTAGAATTTGCCGATTTCATTTTATCAGCATCTGCTTTTCTCACCCCCTTTCATTTCATCTTTATGTTTATTTCAGCTCCTCTTCTTCGCTGACTGCCTTTCTTTCGAGAAGAAGGTGACATCTATCGGTTCTGATGGATACTATTCGTCCATTTCCTGTGAAATCTTGAGTTTGTAGTTCGAACATCCCTTTTTCGACTTTGGAATGCTTGGAACTTGGAGAGTGACATCTGGCGCTCTACGAACGGGTGACAGATTGGACTTGTGTCTTAGGATTCAAAAATACAATAGATCAATAAACAGATTAACGTGCTTCGAACTTCCTCGTTTAACTCATATCCGACACTGACGGGCAAAATAAGGAATTATTGGCCCTGTAATCAGGACTAAAATTATATATTCGGTGATGAGGTAAAGCGGGATAAACCTAAATAACCTCGCCCCATCCCAAATGCAGCGAGAAGCATTTGGAAGCGAGGTAATGGAGTTATGCAGCAAAAGACCCAGATATGTGGTGGATCTGCCCTTCTGGAGGTACGGGCACATCCAAAAAAAAAAAAACAACAACAACAAACAAACAAAAAAAACCGTATGCATGACTTTTCCTGCAGATGCTTTCTTTGGTGCAATTTCACCTGTTACCATGCACTATTTGGACTACTCCTTTGTATTTGGTGTGTAGTGATGAATCCATGTTTCATCAACTGTTATGAAGCGTCAGAGAAACTAGCTGGAATTGCGTCTAAACAAGTATAAACACTCTTGCAAAGTATTCATTCGAATGCGTTTGTTTTGGTGCATTGTTAACAAACACAGCACACACTGAGAGGAAAGCATGACCAAAACTTACAGTAAAAGATAGTGCACTGGGCCTATCGAGGTATTTGCAATGTCAGCCAACTCGCGTATCTTCAGTCGGGGATCATTAAGTAAAATCAGAATTCAATTGTTCTGGTAAGTTAGATTAAATATTACGCGCATGGGAATCTTTAAGAATCTACTGTCAAAATAAATTACTTTTTGCAATTTTCACTTTAGGCATGTTGCAGCAACAAAAGCTTGGAGCAACCTCAAGTATCCTCCCTATTCTAAATATGAACTGCGTTGCCTTTATTTCTTTTACATTAATCTGAAACCTTAATCTATCCGATTACAGCAACAATTAATATTCTTTTTAACGCCGCATTATAAACTGTGTTATAATGAAAGTTTGGCTTTGTTAACACAAACAATGCACAACGCAATTCCAATACAAACCCTGCAAGACGCTCAACGGGCGTGAAGTAAACACACATTTATGCATGATTTTTCTACCAATAGTAGGAGTTTCGCGTATTAATGCCAACTTTGATTTTTTTTTTTGCTGAAATACTCAATTTAGTCTCTTTTAGGTTCTTAAATTGTTTGAGCCGTTTTTAGGACCTATAGAAATTAATAAAAAGAAACAATAGTGACTTTACCAAGTGAGAAACAAAAGGTTAAAACCTAAGAATCCTGGCCCTGTTCATGACAACGTAGTACTCAACTGTACTTTCAATTTTTTTGTATTTTCAAACTTCGCTCTTTTATTGAAAATGAGGAGAGTGCTGAGCTGCGAGAAATGAGAACATTATGCTTTTGTTCAGCTGTTAGTGATGGTGGACCAGTTGCGTAGCTTTGATTTCGTTTCAAATAAGAAAACAAATGTAAAAAGAGCGTCCAATGTGCAAATCAGGACCGTTCTTCCTAACTGCATATAACTGAAACTTTTTTTTTTTAAAATTAACTGCGATTTTTCTTCCTACCACCGAGTCGTTGGAATGGAGGGATAAATACTGCAGCGGAAGTTTGTATTGTGTTCTTTGGAATTAATAGCGTTGGGGTGTATGGAACTGCAGAGAGAGAGAGAGAGGTGTCTCAATAGAAGCTCATTTGCGGATATAGCAGATATGGTGTCGCGTAAAATCTACGGAATAATTCTCAGCTTGGTTACCATAAAAATGCGTTTTTTTTTAATTCCTCTGCAGCAGAAATGCTCTCTGTTATCCATGTTTGAAATTTATAAAACTGTGTACTTGAAAATAAAGTCTGGGTAAGCAAAATTTGTATGTAACGCAATTTTCCCCTTCTCTCTCTTTCTCCACCGCACTGCTCTTTTCTCTTGCAGGGAACATTCCTTCAATTGTTCCCGATCCTACTTATTCTTTCTCTCTTCCCTTACGGCGCACATATGCGCACCATTAATGCATTTGTTGTTTCCCAATATTTTTAGATGTAGACAATATTTTCACATGGGCTCAAATTTTCATATCCTTTAAAGATTTAAATGCTGTCACCGATGTGTTCCATTATTAGAGGTACATTTAAAGTGGAATAAAACCTTATCTTTATACGTATTCTGTCGTATTTAATATTCTAAACTTGTAATTATAGTGTTTGGTGGATAATTTATCTTTCTGGACTTATTACTATGTGAACAATTGGACTGCAGTCTGTTATTTGAAACAATTAGGTTAATATGACTCCAGATTTGGACGAAATACAGTAATTTATCGCTTACGTTTAAAGAGTGTATTTAGTAATGAAATAATATGCGTATTTTCCTAGTTAGCATGCCCAGCTTTTAGTTGCCATTGGGTTCCTTTGCTTACACTTCCTCCCGCAATTTGAGAAGCGAATGCGTCTGTGAATTGTTTATTTAAACGAATCAAAATAACATTCGATATTCTTCCCGGGAATTGGATTGGAAACTTTTGTAGGTTAAACTTACTTAGCTCGTTTCGTATAAGTATAGCTTATCAAAATTTAGTTACCGAACACCCCCCTAAAAACTGAGAGTACGAGTGGTTTTTCCTCACTTCATCGACTTTATAAATCAATAACACTTAAAAAGTTTAGTTTTAATAAGCCCAAATAGTCATTAATCTTAAAATGCTTCCTTAGAATCAGTCGTAGCGTCTAGTTGATCTTTTTTTTCCTCTGAAGACGTCCGTCATAGTATCGGACGAAACGTCGGATCAATACAAATATAATTTGACCATTAGACACGGCCAAAAAGCCCGGAAAAGCATGTTAATATTCAGTAAACATACGTATTATTTAACGTATTTGAACGAACTGTCGGTTTGGATTGTAAGTAACTTAAGAGAAAATGTTCGGTACTTTAGCGTGTTCAAGGATTGCCCATTTTTACCTGTGCCCTCAATGGGAGTGTCCTTATCATTGTTTCAAGATAGAACTCCGCGACGCCGGCGGAAGTCCTCTAGTAAATTTGAGCCCCTCCAAAGCGCAAGCATCCGCCACGCCATATACAGCACCAGTTCACCGCGCCTTTCGATGTACAACAGAACTTAGTGAGGAGGTAAAATGGTAGAACGAAATTTTGTTCACAAGAAACATCCATCCGAGTATTCAAAGGGACCAGGGAGATCAGGAAAAAAACATAGGTCAAGATAGCCCGCTTCAAGGAATTTGAATCCCATACTTCCCGAATGCGAATCTCAGCGTTACCCCTGAGCCATTCCGCTCGGTGACAATCAGGTACATAAGCACCCGTTAACAATATACATACAAAAAAGTAAATCATTGCATATCACATTTTACGTATATTAAACGAAAAATCGGGAAAATTAGTCGTGCTTAATTACCTGTTCATCCATTTTGTTAAATTTACATTCCCACAAAGCGGGTATTCTGGTTGCATCCACTAGAAAGCATTTCTTTAACTACAAGTCATGCTTGGTTTATTGAAGAAAATTGAAAATTGTATTACGAAGGTGAACTTCGGCAATTTTGTAGTTCAATGAGCCCTGATTGTTTTTTCTTTAGAGAAGCCCCTGCTTCCAATATAACCGCACAACTAGAACTTCCTTTCCCTTCTTTTTATTTTTTCCATTTCGCAAGAAAGGAAGAGAAAGGGACAGGGGGATTCAACCACGATTAATTTCATTTTGAAAGGAAATGATAAATATCCTTTAAGGTTATTTTTGATGGGATATTTGATTCAAACGCGAAAAAGTCAATTCTATTATGTTTAACTAATTTTGACAATCTTGTTTGTTTTAGAAAGCGTAAAAGATTTTATAGCTAATGATGACTTAGACTAGGTGCGAATTTTGTAATGCTTAATGGCAAGCGTTTCACTTTGTTCTTTGTTTTTTTTTTTAAGTTGAAGAATTATTACTTGTACAGATATATTTGGAGTCATTGCAAGTTTCAATTAATTACTTCATGCCATTCTGTACTGAATGGGAGTGTTTGGGAAAATTTTCATATGAAGATTTCGCTTCTTTGGCTTCTCTTTTCGGTTTAGGAGATTTGCCTATTCCATCTTCAACCTGCCATCTTAATTTTGAAGGGTAATTGTCTCTTTTTCTTCAAGATTTCTGTATTCGGAAAATGTTTTACGGAATGATGATTCAACTAGATAGGTATTCAAGAATTGGGATTGTACAGTAGCGGCTCGTGTACATTTTAGTTGGTGGGGCATAACTTTTAAAAATAACATTACACAGGATCCACAAACATAAATTTGTCACAGTGATGTGCAAAAACAAGAAACTTTTACTTTTATAGAAAACATAGTCAAAAGTAACTTTTATGTACTCGTATGCAGTTTTTATTTGTGTGAAACATTCACTAAAATAAGTAACCTACCTTCATTAAGCTTCTTGAGCATTTCAGATCTTTGTTAGTAGTTTCAGTCCATTTTCTTGTAAGAAACAAGAATAAATGTCAGCAATAAATATAAATACTTAAGATGGAGTAGTATATTTAAATAACTGTCCGTGACGTCACTTCTTGACAGTGTATTAAGATGTTAAATAAATCGGTGATAGACTAAAGTGTCAAAATTGTCGATTTAATCTCATAAGTTTCCTCTCACTAACCATTCAGATTTACTCTTATTTATGATGATGCTGGTTGTTTTTAAACCTAATGTTATTTAAGAATACGTTTATTGAGTTTCTTATAAACCATTGGCCTGAAAGAATAAACAGGTGATGGGAATTAATACATTAACCTCACGACAAATCACCTAGGTAAGCTGCTCTTGCAGGTACTACGATAGGGAGAACAGGCTCGGCGCGCATTTGCAAAGAAAGTCCACTGATTCTGCGTGCCCTTCGTGAAGCTTCACTGTAACACCCCTCTCACCCCCTTTCCCGTCAGCTTTACAACTCCTTTTAAACCAAAGTATTCTGCCGTACAAGCCTGGCCATAAGGAGAATGTGTCCTGGCCCGTTCTCTTCATACATACACATACACACCAAGTTGTATACATTCGCAGAAGCCGTTTAAATAGCGCGTCTCTCTTGTATAATGCAAATGCTGAAACGTTCAGGATTTTCGTCTATGAAAGTATATGTATACATATATGTATATATGTACATATATATGTGTGTATATATTGGTTGACATTTATACAGAATTATTTAAAGCTATTTATGGTTCAAAATTAAAGGATGGCACCTGCCCTCGTGCCCTTTAGCGCGAACTGCCACTGAAATTGTATATTGTAAAGTATTTTAAGCACTTGGGTCGAATCACTAATTTATCTAAGTCATTTACAAAGCTGTACAAAGAGTGGAAATATTAAAACGATTTTTGTTTGATTGATAAGAATGATATAATGATTGCCCAGACCTTGGGTCATAAATGTCTTATTCCTGGCCATAGTTACTTGTCTAATGAATGATGCAAATGTTGAAAAGGTTAGTTAAAAGAAAAACAACTAAAATGTGGACCCTGTGGGAGAAAAGAAAAAACTAACCAAATGAGGTAATCAAACTAAAACATGGTAATGTCTTCTCCACAGATATTCTGGAAATTACTATTACAAGAGAAAGATTGTATGCTAAACGGTTGAAAACTCATTAAAGGAGAACCAAATACGATATCCTTCCAAAATGGTATTTCAGACATTAGTTGATTTCATGTAAAACATTAGTTAATGCAGGAAAGCAAAGAAGGATATGTGAACCTCTTTTCAATGTCTGTGAAACAATAAAAAGAAAAACACGACAGATTTGCTAAAATACATACCTCCTAACATCGTTACAACCATTCCCTCCCACGCTTAAATAAATAAAAACTCGACCACCATACACATGCGGACATCAAAGAGTGTTAGTATGTCAGTAATGAAAGCTGTGATTATAGTCATTAAGGTGTCCTATTCCATAAACATGTATTAAAAGTTTATTGGACAGAGCAGTAAGTAAATAAATAATTTTGCTCTTTTTTCTGTAACATTGAATTCCTTTTATTAATATTTATGCTCTTGATCAATAAGCTACTTCGTTGTTGTTTAAACGTGCATAATGATATTTATAATATCAAAAGAAAAATAAAAACAGCACTTTCTCTTTACATGATATTTGACTGATTGAGTTATGAACCGTTCATATACGGTATATAATCCATTTCTGCTTACTTTATCAGTTTCGACTTCACTGTCTACATGATACTATGTCACACTTTGTAGAGTCACTGCGGAAAGGTCAGTTCGTTGAACCAAGCATTTAATTATCCCGTTCGGTATAAATAATCTGATTTATATACACATGTTTTTTGCCACTGGGAGCACATCATATTTACAAATTATAGTGACTTGTGTGGCATCATCTTTAAATAGACCAATGAAACAAAACAAAATTTTGAATTTTGACCAATCCCAGTAAAATTATAGAAAAAAATTATCAAATCGGTTTAGTCACGCGACGTGCATTTGTCTTGTGGTCAGTGTAGCCAACTCTATAACACCACTATATAATTCCTGAGCACGCACCACTGTCCATTTTTTCTAGCAGACAGTGAGGAATTATTGATAGCAACAAAAAGTGTGGACAATCGGCAGTCATAACGCAAAATGCAGAGCTCTTCAGAGATAATCATAAATATAATATTTTATACAAATGTTAACTTTCTGTGCGCGAATTTCAAATTTATGTATTACTTTCATTCTTATTCTATTCATAAAATAATCGTAAATCTGTACTTTGCTCTTCTCTATTGGCATTACTGACAATCGGCATTCTTCTGTTGCAAGATGACTCGAAAAGGTTAAGGTCAAATATACAATTATTAAATTTTTGTAAGCCAAATTTAGATTAATTATATTTAAATTCTTATTTTATACTTGAAATAGTTCTAATAAATATCACTGGAGGGACTCAGCTTTCCAGATAAATACATTCACTACGTTCGTGAATTTATCAGCAATTATTTGTGATAAAAGATTTTAAAATTTACACCAGTTTAAAAAATGCAATTCAGGTTGAACGCGACACGAAATTAAATAAAAAGGTAGCAAGGATCAGACGAACGTTGTACGAGACAGGCTACTGTTTAACGTACAAAAATAATATTTTTGTTAAATAAAATCATGCTGTTAATATGTTCAGTAGTTTTTCATTTTTAGTATAATAAATATAAATAGATCTGTAATAATAAAAGACTTATTACCAGGGCCCGTAGGATTTATTTTGATTAAAAGGGGCAGACAAAAACGCACTTAAAATACCGAAAATAGGCGCTAATATAATTGAAAAAAGAATTTATTAAAAGTGAAAACAAAGAGTAATATCTCTCATTATCTATAGGCATTTAATACACATTCATAATTTCTTTATCATACAATTAAAGTACGTAAGCTTACTTTTCTTGGTTACAAGCAACAAGTTATTTTTTAGGATATCAAAGATGCTCAGTATTTTCTGGCCGAGTTCATTTTCTGTTTATGCGCACTGAACACATTGTAGGGACGGTTTTAGCACAGCTGTATAACTCTGTATTTCTTGCTTGCAATTATTTTACATATTCTATGCAGCTGGAAAGTTACCCCTACCACAAATATCCTAGAATCTTCTCGTGCAGATCGATACAAAGTCATTCATTCTTCCCTCATCCTCTCTATTTCCTGGTATTCGTGTGTCCTAGGTAACCGTGCGTTTCTTTCACTAATAAAGGCTCTGCTATTTAAAGAGCTTAAGTGAGTGGGTTGAGTAGTTTTTGGTTGCTTGAAAAGAAATAAATGTATAACAAGATTCTCAATTTTGTGAGGTGAACATGCTATTTAAGTTTTATGATTTTTTTCACTTCGGTATATTCAGAAAATTTTTATGTGTTTTTTTTTTAAATCTGTAAATAGTCGTAGAAAAAATCCATAACGATTCAAAACCAGCACAAAAAAATCTTTAATGCTTAAAACGGGAAAAATAAAAAATTTGGTTTTACAACCCCAAATGTCGAAAACATAGTTATTTATTTCTGTTTGCCCCTTAAATACATTCACCCAGAGAAGAAAAAACATTTCACATAACTTACAGGCTTTGATTATAAAAAATAATTTTCTTTAAATCCTACTGAGATTGTCATGTATCACAAAGCAACGTATAAAGTGATTGTTTCTTCAAATTGATATATTTCTATAGAAAGTAAGTAATGCAGTTAACATATGTCGAATATTTTTATCTATAAAAGCTCTAGTAAAGTTTTTTGGTGTAATAATTAGGGGAGCAAAGCTTTCAGTATTCAGTTCACAAAATTAAAATCGCTATTGCGTCATCAGATTTACCGTCCTGTATTTTGCTGTGGCCGTAATATATATAGAAAATATAGTGTTTATGTTTGAAACCCATCTGGATTGCCCAATGAGTGTGAAAAAGAAAAAAAACATATAAAGGGGGTTACCTGCACTTCTATTCGTTCCTTGATAATTCTATTTTAGGTGTAAAGAAATCCATCGTTAATAAAGAACGGTGAAGGTATAGCCGTATCTAACATTATTTTCATAAATCAACAAACTGCTGTATGCGATACTGATCTCTTCGATGTAGCAGAAGAAAACAACGTTTCCCTGTTCAATGTAGCCGAGTCGAATGTCGTAGTGTTGTTTCTCCGGAACAGCAACAGCACTCCTTTCTCGGAGTCGTGTAGTGATTTGTGTTGGTGGTGCGAGTAAAGCCTGAATCCTTGCTCAGGACATGTCCTCGGACTGTAACCTCTCTGTGCGACAAGAACAACAGTTTCGACCGCGGCCGCTGCCCCAATTCCCACACCTACCCGTGAACGGACAAGCACTCCCAAATGGACCAACTTTGTCACCACCAGAGAGGAAACAAAGCTTTCACTGTCCACGTCAGCAGCTTACACGCGTTCTTCAAGCTTTTAGTTCTCCTGGATGAGCTGGTTTCAGTGTTTCCGGACTTTTGCGCAGTCAGAACGTCTTCTTTAAGGTCAGCTAGATAATTGTAAAACACTGAGCACAATATAGTGTTGAAAATAATAAATAAAGAACGTGCCAGCACTCTTTCTTAGTGATTACTGTTTTATTTGAAATTTTAGATGAATATTGCGGTTAAAATAATTAAATCTCAAGCGGTTCATTTTCACAATTCACACATTTTTTCTAGTACTGTTTTAAATAAAAATATTTGATATATATAATAATGCTGGTGTTATAACGACTAACGGAAGGAACACTATACAACACTTCACAGACGTTTTTTTTTTTTCTTTCAAATATTTTAAATTTTCAGGAAAGAGAACCGGCGATTTTAGTTTAATTCTCAAGTATTATCTACATGAAAATATATTTTAACCATTGTCACCATAAATATGTTGTTTATACCCTAAGCAATCTGCCTTTTTACTAATTTTCATTCATTCCACACAGACGATAGTATCAGCTTTTGTAATATATTCCCTACTTTATACTGGTAAGATCAAACAATTAAATTATAGCTGTCAAATTTCATATCTCGGAGAAATAGATGTGCAAAAAGTTAATCAAATGTGCAATGCTATTAGAAGAACGTTAAGGAACACTAGAACGGAAACTCGGCTAGAACATTATAAAGTAATGGTGATCAGCGAAAACTGAACTGTAACGGAAAAGGTTAAAAGGATAGTTTAGCCCCCAGATGTGAAAGTTCTAAGTTCAGTGAAAGGAATAACACGAGAAGATAAAATAAGAAATGCGACACAATAAAGGAACTGAAAGTAGAAAGTTTAAATAATAAAATAAATGTGCATAGAAAAACTGGATAGAGAATATCAAACGCAAGCCTCCAGAGAGAATTCAACATTTTATTTGAAATTTTATACCTAAAGGGAAAAAAAATCCAGGTAGACCCAGAAAGCGGTGGAGAGATTAGTTCTATGGAGCCGCAAAGTGACATATGTTCTAAAGCATGAACGTAAGTGCTTTTAAAGCTACCTTCACACATTTCATTGTTATTATTATTATTATTATTATTATTATTATTATTATTATTATTATTTAGGCCTTTGCATTTTGAACTATGAAACTGATTTTATAAGAAATGAAAGTAAGAGTATGAACAGGTAAATGAATAGTGGCTTAATAGATATTCATAATTCTTCAGGCGTCTCTCCGGCAGTGTAAATACGTGACTTTTATTTCAAAACTTTCCAATCTGAATAACTGCCTATTTAACACAAATTTAATTTAGACAATAAAACATCAATTTAGATATTGAGGGAAGCTTAAAACCAATTCTGATTAAATTTTGGGTTTCATCCCCTCATTCCAGTCACTTCAAATTTTAAAAGTTCGAATTTCGTCCATTGTTCTGTATTAGTTGTCACCAAACGAGGTGACCTCAGGCAGTAACTTGCATTCAGGAGGTTTCGGGTAACGTAAACCATTTTCCCCTACAGACTTATGAAATATTAACAACAAAGGTTCAAAACTGTCTCTGCTGACCTCTACACAAAAGTTACATCCACTGTCTAAAGCGATCAAGGACTGAAGGATTTTCTGCTGCAATTATTCTGGCCACCAGATCCTCTACTGTTTCCCGTAAACAAGATTCAATCATTCCACCCTACTCAAAAGATCCAGAGAAGATAAATCAGGAAACCCCGTGGAGAGCATCTCTAGAAATTTTGGTTTAAGTACAAAAATGTTTGTTAACTCACTCCAGGTTGGTAACAAATATTGCAATCCTACTGGGTGCCAATTGTTTTTCATCTAAACAGTAGCACACTGTCACGAGATATGTGGAAATTCTGCAGTGTTGTCACTACTATTTTCGTACATCAAAGGTGGGGCAGAAATTATAAACATTTCCTGTTTCTCATATAATTAAGAATGTTTGAGGGGGACTTAATGAAGAAATTATATCTATTAACACTAAGCATCTACTGAAAGGGATTGTAGAGAAGTGACAACGTTGGTTTACTGAGCGAATTCTGATACACCTCGTGCTCACGCGTATCATGTCAAGCTAACAGAAATAAGCAGATGGATAAATTTTATCAAGATACTAAGCATCTTATAGCAGTTTGGAAAATACTCATAGGAAAAGGTGGTATATAGATAAAATATATATTGTTTAGGTGCTCCGTCCAAGCTCTCGAATGTTTCCCCAACCAGTCTAATATACAGCTCTACTTTATGTCAAAGCACGAAACGCTGCCAAAGCAAACGATAGATTCCCATCCTGCGAAAAATCAAGGCGGTTGTAGTATGGGTCAGTGATGGTATTTTAATAATCTTCTTTAATTGCTTTAATCAGATTTGCCACTTTTAACAACCGTGAATCGTCCCCTAAAGCAGTCAATAATTCTGCTGATTGCCACACAGCTGCATAGCATTTTGTGCACTTTCATTGATCAGTTTGACTGATATTAATAATTACTTGCTGTTACCGGGAATATGCACATGGTAGTCATAGGTGTAAGGGAAAAAAAAAAAAAAAAGGATCTAATACAGCAATAATAAAAGTTCATGAAAATTTTAGTTACCGTGTTACTCCGTTTTGAACATTGGGAATTCAATTTTTTGATTCTTATCTTGTTTTACATTCTTCTTTGAATGTTTGCTGTGATCAACCGTTGTCGTCAAACTAAAAGGATCCCAAGATACGAAAAATATTACTGTGGCTCACCCCCAGAGTATCTGCTGATAATGAACATTTATCTCTATTTAATTTTGTGTCATTCAGTATAACTTGGAACAAAATGTCACACGCTTAAAATATGCATAATTTGTTGGTTTTTCTTTTTAATGATGTTGCCTTTTTATTGTGTACATCCATAGCTATGCATTGTGCTATATTTTATTTTCACATTCGAAAAAATTTCCTATGGATTCTCTCTACCCTTTTAAAGTGAAGTAATTTAACACTGGAGTTTAGATTTAAAATGCTCTTTCGCAAATAGAGGTAAATAAAACAAGGGAGACGTGTGAAAATGTCAATTGTACTCTATCAGAGGGGTGCAGTGAACGTATGGATTTCTGAACTAGATATCGAAGAGGAAACATGCCGTAACGTTTCTGATGTTCCTTTTGGAAATGCATTGGACATTTATTTTGCTAAATGTGGATACGACAATGTACATTCATGTGATCGTAGTGCTGTTACGAAGTGTCCATGCTTTTAATACTGAACTCAGTACTTGTATGACTTCGACGTATACTTACAGAACATTGTTATAAATAGGTTTAGGGTTTTTAGGTGCTAAAACGTGGAAAATATTTATTTTAAGTGATAAAAATAATTATGAAAAAAAAACAAAAAAATTAATTAAGTTTGAATTGTTTCATATCAATATAAGTGTTATGGAGCAATCACCAATATGGTTAATTCTGTGTCTCCCAAACTGCTGAAGAATAGTAGGACACAATGAGATTTATCTTCAAGTTATCCATGTGAAATGACTGACAATTATCGTTTTTTATTAGGTTTATTTACGGACGCTCTTTAACATCTCAGGTCATCAGCGACCCATTCTATTCAGGGCGTGAAACGGCAGAGAAATTTTGCTCAGAGACCTCTTTTTTCAGGCTTGAGGTTCTTTATCATGCCGTAAATGTACGACACGGGACCCACGGTTTTACTTCCCTTTCGAAGGAAGCCATACTTACGATTTTTACGCCCGAAAAAATCCAACGATCCTGACCGGGTTCGAACCCGCGATCTTGGGTTTAGGAGGCAAGTATGGTAACCACTGCACCACCAAGTCGACAATTATCGTTAAACATTGACTTATATTGGGATAAAGATCAAGTGACAATAAGTTATTCTGGTGTAACCTTGGCATGTTACACCAATAACAACGTCCTTTTCATGCTGTGCAGAACATTTGAAATTTTACTATAGTGTAAAATTCCCTATATTTTTCAAGCACACCGTGCATTTTTTTGTAATATTTAGCAAAGTTTTTGTCCACATCACAAACAAACTTCACTGCTTTTGACAGAACATTTTCTCCCGATTCAAGTTTCTCAGAGGAAAACCAAATTGTGGAGGAGATATAGACGAAGTCGTTTATAACATTGTGTCAATTAACATTTCTTGAGGTATTAAACCTCTTCGTAAATTCAGAAACAAATTGCTGCAAATGATAACTTATGTTTCATTTTGCTTAGGGCATTGTTAAATACACTAAAAAATGATACCTATGTAAATGATCACCTCACTATGCCAAAAATTAACAGCAACAAAATGGTATCAGCTCAGAGTTCAAACACTGTTGGTGACAGAACGCAATTACTCTCATACCGCCACTTTATTGTATCACATCTTTGATATGCGTGGACGGTGTCAAGTCGCAGGATACCTAAGAAAACATGTATCTTTATCTTTGTCGTAATACCAGTAATAGACCTTTTATATTAATGGAAACATAAAGGAGCAAGAGTGCGTTCGAGCATTAGTTGCAGACTCGCATTAAGAATAAACAGAAATCGAAAACTGCACGCACATTTGCATCATCGTCTGGCAAGGAGAGAAAGAAGCAGGGCAAAGAGATAGAAAACTCCTTCCAGCAAAAATAGTCACAACTTCTAGAAAGTATAAAGAGAGTAGTTCATGCGTTTGGGTATAGATTTTTTTTTTTTTTTTTTGAGTAGTGTTTAACGCCCGTTTTTACTACTGAGGCACCACAGGCGGTGGACACTGATGATATATGAGATGAAATGATATATTGGGAAAGGATTTTTTTTTAAGGAAGGAAGCGTTCCAGGCCTAAGTTTAGGTACCTCCCCGGCATTTGCCAGTTATGAAGACTGAGGAAAATTTGGGTATAGCGTAATTATAATAATCAAAATAGCATGCACTCTTATGTTTATATAAAAGTTACTGCTGTTACTGATAGTGCTGTTGATGATATGAAACACAATGCTAGGAGTAATTCTGTTCCTGCAATCAAAATCTACTACCATGGATTGCCGAGGTCGTTAAGGCACGGACTCGTCAGCGGAGGTCTGAGGTTCGATTCCCACTAAGGCCGTTCTCCTGACTGAGGTTTTCCTCAGTCTTCATAAATGGTAATTGCCGGGGAAGTACCCTGAGCTTAGACCTGGAATGCTTCCTTCCTTTAAAAAATTCTTTCCCAATATATAATTTCATATCATGTATTATCATTGTCCACCGCCTGTGGTGGGTACTTCAGTATTTAAAAAGGGAGTTAAACACTATTAAAATATATATACATATGTAAATTTAAAAAATGAAAATTTGCAATGGGTTTTTTGTTAACATTTGTTTAATTAAAACAGAATTTATACATTTTATGTAAATATATGAAAACATTTATTTACATAGGAATTTTATCTAGTATGAAACTTAAAATATAAGGTAAGTTTATCACATTCAAAGTATTAAATGTCCTTGCGAGTACCATTTGCAGTGCAAATAAAATGTGCACTTAAGTAAGAATTCGAGCTCTAGTTATAAGCGTATTGCTGTTTTCCATGTTCCATTCCTTCCTCCATGTCTCATTCCTTCATGAAGTTTCTATTACATGCACTACTGGGTGTCCAGATTGCCTCACCCCAAGGGCCACACTATCAACATATTCATTTGCATATATCACGAACGACAGAACTCCGAAATGTAGCGCGATGCAGATTCATGTTCAATTATATTTCCAATATTTTTACATGGTTTTGTCACATTTTGAGCCATGCACCTGCTTTTCGAAGCTGCATACATTCAGAAGATACGGCATGTGTCGTTGTCGATGGCTCCGAAATTGGCACTATCCATAAATTCAGTGCTGTCATTTTCCAACCTTCTGATGCAGAATGATTGGATTTTTCAGCGCAAATGTCACACCCTTCCATGATAAGTGCTTACTATCAAGTACAGGATATGCCTTCTTTCTATAAAGAAATGTACTTTCTTTACACTACCAGTACTTTTGTTATGTTTACGCTGTCTATTAATTCTAATTCTAATGCAGATATTTAAACATTTTCAGGTACTGCGCGAAGATTTTCCTTTTTGTAGCTGTTTTAAGCTGTAATTTCCGAACATGCCCCGTATAATAGCATAGCGTTCAAATAAGTTTTTCTGTAGGACATATTTCCACTACCAGATAGTATTTTTCACGTTCCTTATTGGGCAAACATGTAAACAGCAAGTAAATGTTGGGGTGTGCAGATACAGGGGAACAATGTGATAACCTCCTTTCCCACAAAATGAGGTTCTGTCTTGGAAAGGGAAAATTCTTCAACATAACCCGGGAGCTCAATTGCACACTGAAAATATTCACAGATCATTGATGCAGTTATTTAATTTATTTTGGACACATTTGATACTGTATATTTGTTCAACTGTGCTAAACGGGCGATGTAATTCATTAAATTATAAAATATATGTATAAGTTTACGTTTTAGGTAATAGTGTGTTTACCACTCTCTAATCATTTTCCTGTGCAATATGCATACAAAAAGTGGTATTCACTTGTTGCAGAAAAGACAGAAGCGGAAAGTCATGCCGACTTGCGAAATGTGACGATATACCTACCTTTGAGTTATAAGATTTGCACTAGAACTCGTTTTTATGTCTCACCATCAATCTGGTATTAACTGTTTTTACAACCAAATGGCTTTGAACAGTGCTCATATTTCCAAATGCTAATAAACATTTGTAGGAATGCAGCAAGTATCACTATCGTGGTTTTTCAAAAGCGAGCTTAAGATCTGACGGGCCATAAACCGAAATTGTTAATTACAAAAAAGTATATAATTCAACTATTCCAAATTATAACACGTGCCAATTTTACTGGCGTGATTATTTGAACCTGTCAAAATTGAAGCGGTCCACGTGACAATGGAAAATAATCTCGCCTCAAGTATTCGGGGGCTATGCAATGGATCAAAAAATGACAAGAAGTGAATCTCCAACTTTCGAATGTGTCAAGTATTATCGAAGATTTTATGGATGGTCAAATTCGGAGTATAATTATCTATTACCTTCATATTTGATCTGTGATCATCATAGGTGTTGTGCAATTGCAAACACTATAAACTTTTAAATATTGAATTGCGTGGTGAACAGTTTATTCTGGGACATCTTGACAATATGAAAGTGGTTCTGAATCCGTGAAATTCAAAGTGTACTCAATGGCGAAAGGCAATGTCTTTTAAATAGCGTTTGCTATAATAGCGTTCTGCATTCTTACACACATTTTGACCTAATCTTAAGTTTAATATGTTTGGCTCCTTGGATATTGTAGCAGATGAATAAATAACTATTATTTTAAAAGAACAAAAATGTTTATTTTGGAAGTCAATTAACTTTTTCAGTACGTAACTGACTAACTTCAACGTCCGAAAAACTTTTCACTTATATTTTTTAGTTTTAAGTCTTTAGATATTGATTTATGCTATTTAAATGTGTTGTAAACAATTAGTAATTAGAGTAATAATGTTCTTGTGCTGCAGAGTTTCACGTCTCCTACTCTGATAAAAATGTATGCATAATGTAACGAATTGTTCTTGTATTATATAAGCAAATTGAGTTTATATACATAGTGAAAACCAGTTGAGCTCCAGTGTATGCGCTATTCCCGATAAGACTCGAGTTAAGATTTCGCTGATGCAGGCCATTTGACTTACTCAGTTGTGTTTATCACGCCAATTGTTTTTTACATTTCCGTAAGAATTGCCTGTCAAATTTTCTACAGTGTATTTGTGTATGGAGGTTGTGCCAGTAGTGAGATACGTGCTAGAAAAAATAATATCTTTTATTTATGATTTTTACGTGGATAAAGCATCGTACAAATGTTATAGGAGAGAATTTCGTACTAAAGTTTCATGAGTGGTATCTCAATTGGGAAGTTAAATTTTTCAGATTGGAGGGAAAAGTTGGTTCCAAGGCATTTCATTGACAAGAAGCCGAGACCAAATAACCTGGTTTCAGCAGAGGAGAAGCTTGATGAAGTAGGTTATCGATTAAAAACTTCTCCCCGAAAGTCTTTCAGCACGTTTCGCCCAGCAAATTGGTGCACGTGTCAGCAATGCATATAAAGCCACTCAGCTGCTGCATTCTTCATCCATAAATAATTACTGCTGCACCTGAAATAAACTCCGTAGACGCTCTGAAATGAAATATCAGGTTTTCAATATTGAGAAAAATCAATTCTGGCGAGTATCTCAAGGACTCAAGCATGTCTCGCGGCGGAGGCCAGGCACTTGGAGCATCTATTACTATTAACAGATAGTACATTGTTAATCACTGTTTACTACCAGTGTTTATATATAAGACCAATTTCATGGAGCGTAAGATATCAGGATTGTATTATTAAAACTTTTAAGGGAATGGAAGATTATAGTTCACGAAATACTAAGTCCGAAAGGTTTAAGGAATGCTTGCATCCCAAAAGTTTTACAAGTGAGTGTATGAATTATTAAGATGAAATATAAAATATAAAAAATCCTCGCACCTATGAAACTTCCAATGCATGCTTTCTTTCTTTATAAAATAATCTTGAAGTTTAGAAGCTTCAAGCATTTAAACGTTCCTCGATTGAGTACCTTTGACATTCAGAAAATGAATCCTGATGTTAATCAAGATTTAAAAAGAAGGGAAACATAGTACTGTTGAACAAATTGATAACGTTTGACCCTCATTTACAGAACTTCAGTGAACATTCATGTGAAAATATAACAGCTTTTCTTTAATGCATTATTTGCTCTAAGCAAATTTTATATGTATGTTTATTCAGTCTACAAATGGACTTAGACCCAGTGGCAGTGAAGAAATAGTGAAGTTACAATATTTATAGCTTTATAGCTTCTACTTACAAATGTGCATGCCAACCTAATTAAATACATTTCAACGTATTGAAATATATGTCAGCCTAATTATATCCCTGTCAACAATTAAGACATGTCAAACTAATTTAATAAAATATCTTTTTGAGGGGCAACTGCTATTATTAAATTATTATCAGCAATCTCCTATTTAGGAGTATGAGGGGGGATTCGCAGAAAGCGATGCAAATTTAAATAAATTATTCACCCAATGAGCAAATATTAAAACAAAAAACTATACAAACCTCCAACTATTTAAAGTCATTAAACCTTCAATAACTTAATCCCATGTGAGCAACAAAAGAGTAAGCAGTTAAGGACTTAATATCCATTTGACGTAAACACATTGAATTAAAAAAATAATAATGTAATCATTAACCACAATATATTATAAACTATTCCAGCCTATAATGTAAAATGTATATTGGAACCATACTATTTCAACCGAATGAATTCATATTAACTCAGTTAAATACACGTCAACATGTCTAGCTAATTGTTTACATGTAAACCCAATTTAATGCTTTTTAACATAATTAAATACATTTAAACCTAAGTAAATGCATTTCAGTCTAATTAAATACATGTCAACCTAATTAAATGTGAAACATAATATAATACGTTTCAACCTAATTAATACAGAAGGAATATCTACATGTATAATTTTAAAGTATGGTAATATAATACTGTTAAATTCAATAGGATGTAATATTATGAAAAAAAAAAAAACATAATTTTTAACATTACTTTGAGTTAGTAAAGACATTAAATATTTTTATATTTATATAATTATGTTTAAAGGTTTATTACGTAAAAAGTGTAACTCCAGGTGAATAATGACTTAACAATTAGAAAAAATACGTTGTAGTTCTTTCAGTACGTAAATTTTAGTAGCTGTATTTAGTACTTTTGTGATATCATTTACCACGAGACTAAATAGCAGAATTTGGAAGCTGGTTATACTGGGAAGAATGACAAGAGAAACCACAGTATATGACCACCAGTTTGCTTACGGCTCGTCTGTAATCTCTTAATTTATTTCAACTACAGTGTGAAGAACTCTTATTAAAAGTAATAATGACACTGATGGTATAATCCTTGAAGCGTTGATTATAGTGTAGGGGAATTTAGCCGTGAAACTTTGTAAAGTTTAAACTCACAGCTATGATAGCATTTAACCCTCCCACAGCAATTACCATATGATGGCAAGTCTGCTGACAAGCGTAGACATTTTGCTCTGCTTGAACCTCTCCTCTCCCACCATCTCATCACACTAAATTGCTCTGATTCCTCTACCTCCCTTCCTACTCCCCATGTGCGCCGCCATTTTGAATGCGTGGTCATTATCTCCTCTTGGATGCTGGATCATGGAGCTTCCTCTGCTTGCCAGCCCCCGCCCTGGGGTACTCGAGGCTGCCAAGTGACTCAGAAGTATATGTCCCACACTGAAATCCCTTGGTTTTTTTGTGCACAGTTGCATATATGTTTTAATATTGCGAAGTGCATATACTTCATTGGCAAAGAACACTTACCTAGGGATATCTCTAGCATGACAAAAATAAATGTTAATGCCAGAATTCATCAAAATATCAGATAATTTAAGATGGTTACCATGAACTGGCCGAATTTTAGGTAACATTAATTTAAGCATGCAGTCGCGAGATACATTACCTGCACGTTTCTGCGCCGAGGAAAACATTAGAATTAGAAGTGGTTAATATTGTAATACCTTGAAATAATTATACTATTTCTGGATTAACGAATTAGAGAAATTTGAAATAAACATATGGAAAAAGACTAGAGTGTCTCAGAAAAATTGTATTTGCTTGACCTGTTAAAAAGGTTGGTAAACATCCAAAGAAGAGTTTGGTTATTAGATAATTATGTGAAAGACGATGACTACTAGAATGCATCTTAGTGCTTATTGTGCCAAAACTATTTTAATTGTAGTTTTGATAGTTATTTCTAAACTGAAAAAAATATTAAAATTGAAATATTAAATTCCGTATAAAAATAAACACATGGTGATTTACTTTGGTTATAATCAAGTAGCTTAAAAATAAATATATGTAACTTAAAAGTATTAGCATATATAATTTATTTTTATAAAAATTCGACCAATGCTAAGAAACCTAGCAGAGAAAAACGTGTTCACAGTGATATTCTGGTCCTATCTGGGAATATTGCCCTTGTAACCGATTCATATGATAATCATTGAAACAGAAATTTCAATCTCTTGCCTTTGAGAATTGGGGGAGAAAAAAAAAAGGGAGGGGAAAGGAAAATAAAAAACAATTTTAATGCTTTATGTTCGTAGAATTTTTCTCGACTTTGCCTAAAACGTTTTAGAATATCTAAAACATATTTATAAATACGATGCTGAACATAATGGTGAATCACAAACTTTTCATCGAATTCGATACACACTGTCAATTCCTGATATTCTCTCCTGCTAAGCTAGTTTCATTTGTGTAAGCTACCTGAGAATTAAGAAGCAATACTCTGCCTTTATCTTGTAGGGAACCGAGACTTAGTGGTTTGAAGTACAGAAATTGTGTGAAAAAATATTTGTATTTTGTTCGTGTGCGTAGTTAAACTTGTTTATGCCTAACATCAAAATGTAAGACAAATCTGCTAATAAAACAAGAAATACAATTTGGAAAATACTCATAGTATCTACAGCTGCTTGAACTGCAAGGAATAGATTTATCGTGTGCTTATCAGAGACAATTTTTGAATTTATAAACATAAAAAAGCGTCTTATAATAAGACAGTCTTTAATAATAGTGTAATTATAGGACAGGATAGGACTCACTACAGAGGAGAATTTTAGCATAGGCCGCTGATGGGCCTGTTGTATAAATGCCCCGAAGGAATGTGATGGAGGATACATCGGTGAGGTGACCAGGAATCCGAGAGATCCCATCAGAACCACTAGACGCTTGGTTCAAGCCGTCTGTCTGAATTTTCCGACCTATGGAAATGAAAGGAAATGGGAGAGCGGAAAATTAGTGGAATGTAATTATCAATTTCAGCATTTACCTAAGTGACCAGAAAAAACCAAGAAAAACCCAAGGTCGGGATGCTCGGCTTAGGGAATTGAGCAAAAGTGAACCTCAAGTGAGCCTGGGTCATCCCACTTGGTACGTTGAAAATGTGTGTTGTAGATAACACACAGAATTATAATGAATAATTCAACTCTATCATCCAAAAGATATGTCCAAAGAGAGACATTGTCACAGGAGAATGTTTCAAATATGCCACTAAGACTTTCATTGATAGAATGAACACCAGGGCTATGGTAAAAGAGAAGCATAGGCTTGTGGTTGAAAATTGTTGCACCAATTTATTTCTAGACAAAGATGAGAAATGATTACGATCAGCAAATTCCAGAAGCTCACAAAACCATCAAGACAGGGTAGGAAGAGGCCAGTTATCAGAAGGGTGAAGCAGGGGAGTGTTATATTATGTTCAAATAATTTTCTTTCTGTGCAACATCTTTAATTCTTATGCAGATTTTTCATGATATAGACAAAAAGTAAAATGTTACTATAACAAAAATTTGGAATTTAACTTTAGAGACGTTACAACATAAATAAACGTGCCTTTGCAGATATTTCCATATGAATTGAATTATATGAAGAATTTATCAGAAAACATCTGACTGAACAAAAAGGAAAAAATAAAGAAAAAACTTTTTAATATTATTACAATAATAACAGAACATTTTATATATACTGGCAGAGTTGAGGTCATAATGACTTCTCTTCCACTTATCCAGTTTTAATAAATATATTAAAATATACATAAGGCAGAAATGAATTTTGTCAATAAAATAAGTTAAGTAGTTTCTGAGTTGTATAAACCAATATTATTAAACAAATTAACATAAAAGAAGGGAAAAAAGGAAAGAAAGAAATAAAAGGTGCCATTATTTAAAATTAGAGAAGAGTTTAAAACTGAATTAAATTTACAATTAAAGGAATGCAAATTGATAATCTGTGTTAACATTAAAAACTACTCGATAAGCAAATTAACAATTTCGTTACGCGAAATTATGAAATGATAAGTGATCCATTAAGCAACAGTTCGTGTAATTTTGCTCTAAAAGATCATTGTTGTCCTTCAACTACAATTCCAGTTTTTGGTAACAGTGGCAGTGTATGTTAAAAGATATCCTGTGGCAGGATACAGCAAGTGAACTGTTCCTATCAGATATGGTATCTAAATTATGATGTAAGGATATGTGAAAATGGAAAGCCAAGTAAATTGTTGTACAATTCTTATGTGTAAACAGACTAAAGGAATGATCGTAAAGTGCGGAACAAACTTAATGACCCCACCCTATCCCAAGAGTTCCGAGTGCTCGTGTTATAAATTTTGTTTAAACAGTAACACACTGTCACGAGATATCTGGTAACTCTCCAGTGTTGCAACCGTTTCTTTCATACATCATAAAAACTGAGCAGAAACTAAATTTAATGTTTATCATATTATTAAGAGGGTGTCTTAGTTGCTAAATGAATAATAAAATTTAAAATATTAAACCTTACTTTCACCCGCGATCTCTGATAGTACTGAACATGTACTGAAAGAGATGAAGGACATTATATAGATGTGACAACGTTGTTTTACTGAGCGAATTCTGATGTACCGCACTCTTCACCTGTGTCATGTCAGCGTAACATAAATTAACTGGATAGCTGTAATCTTACTTCCAGAAAAACAGGTCATCAAGGCATAGCAAATACACGCTTTGTGCTCACGTTGTAGTCTGTTGCTCAAGCTAATAATAAGATTAGTTAACAGTACATAGCAGTAGTCGGTGTGTCATCTTGATAGTTTGTGCTAATAATTAATTTCATTTTGTCAGAAAAACAGATGACCCCCTAAAGAAGGTAACTGAAATACTATAGTAACGTTTTGTACACAACGATTCTTCAATTGTGTACATGTTCCATATGGTCTTTATAGTAACCATAGCAACACACTGCTCCTTGTTTTCAAGTAGTTCATCTACCGATAGACACGAGGAATGAAAGTGAAGCATTGTTCTTTCAGTCCCCATCTAAAACGCATCAGACCATGACACACTAGAACTTCGTGCAGGGTATGAAAAGATCTGAGTGTCTAGAAATTGGCCGACTGGGAAACAAATCTTTGAGTAGGCATCCATTGATGACCAGTATAGAGCATAAAACATGTCAAAATCTTCCTGAAAACGTTTAATAACTTGCTCCTGATACACTTTCGAAGTACTTCAGCTTAAGCAAGTATTTTTCTTGGTTACAAGTAACAACAAGATATCAACTGTCATAGTCAGTCGCTTGTCAGAGAGAGAATATTTTTCACATTGGAAAAAGAACGTTCTGCTTTCACTTATGATTAGAGTATATTTAAAACAAGTCATTTGGGAAGGACTCATACCAGCTACAACAGAAAGTTCGCCTTTCACAACTTCATGGAACTGTTGTTCAATACAAAGTAAAGTAGTTTTGAATAGTCCTGGAAAATGAACAAAAAATGCGCAGTGTTCTTTGGTCAAGTTCATTTTCTGTTTATGCATTTATAAGAGAAGCAGGTTAGTATCTCTCTTACTTCCGTACTGAACACATTGTAGGAATGGTTTATTACACAGCTTGTCGGCCGTTTCATGCCCTGAATAGAATGGAACGCTGATGACCTGAGATGTTAAAGAGCCTCCGTAAATAAACCAAATAAAAAATCTACGCTCTCATATTTTATAGCTTGCAAATGTTTATTACATTTTTACAGCTGGAAATTACCACCAATCTAAATTTCCTAGAATTATCGCGCAGATCGATAGGTAATTCGCCAGGACTTTTAAAAACTACAGTACTTCCCTCACCCTCTCCATTTCGTGGTATTTGTATGCTCGAGGTAACCGTGCATTCCTTTTAATATTGGAGGTTCTGCTATTTAAAGAGCGTAAGTGAATGGGTTGAGAAAGTTTTTGACTTCTTAAAAAGCATTAAATGTATAACAAGATTCTGAATAAATATTTTTGTCAGGCGAAAATGGCATTTAATTTTATAGGTTTTTTCCCCCTATTTCGATGTATTGAAATTCTTTATGTGATTTTTAAAATGCGCAAATAAACGCAAAAAAATATCCATCCAAAATAGGCAAAAAGTATTAAACCGAAAAATTGACAACAGAAATCTAAATATGTTTAAAAAAAAAAAAAAAAAAACTTCCCCTACCGACCCCAAATGTCAATTTCTTTTCCACATTTCAATATATCCACCCAGGTAGAAAAGGCATTTTGCCTAACTTCCGGGATCTGGGATCGTGCTCTTTCAGCATATAGAACACTAGGTATAACATTTTATGGTGTAACAATATTCGGTTACTTTTTGGCCCACCTATACTTTATTCGAAATACTTTAGTAAGTGAATAGTGAAAAAAAAAAAAAAAAGCATGTGCAAAAATGCACAAATTTACAGATTGTTTGCAATAAGCATCCAGAATATTGTTTAAGCAGTACTTGGAGATTCAGAGACACAAAGCGTTGAATTGTAACAGTAAGTCATATATTTGTTTTGCACCTTGAATAAATTATAGTAAAATAATTACGAGAATATTTCAGCTACTGCTATAAAATCCCCCACAGTAAGCTAAAATACTGTAGCCGTATTGTGCAGAGCAATCAAACAAGAATTTTGAAAACCTATAATAAATACTTGTATACTGTTACAAATTTAATTAAATTTTCTGATTGAAACGCCAGGGTAATGATTAATAGTTTTCGGAGTTTTTCTTCATCCTCTTGTAATTAAAATGGGCTGAAAGTAACTAAGCATACACATATATATTATTTGTCCGTTAAACAGTTCATTTTGGTCTGTTAAATGACTATCCTTTTGTAAGATATTTTCAAAAATACTAAAAGTGCACTTCTAGGGCTTTGAATTCAGTATATTTTCAGTATATAGTGTGTGATTCCGTTTTAAGCGGAAAGAAGACAATCTAATTAAACAATTTGATCCTGGCTATCCATTTATGCTCTAAATTGCATCCATAATTCATTCCGTTGCCTAACAGCATATGTTCACGTTCTCTGTATCCTTTGTACCATATTTCAAAAGCCGGTGCTGGCTCACATAATGGCTAGTGATTAATACGACGCGGTCTTTGTTAGGACGACATGCTCCCGCTCTACATTCCTGGTGTTTTGAAATAACTGGATGATGATTGATGATTATGCGTTGTTTACATGACTCGTTTGGAACAGGTTATGCCCACCTTTTTCTCGTGTTCTTCTGTTTTCCCCCAACTAGCTGAATAATTGTCCAAAGTCTTCATGTCTGTAATGTTGGCATGCTTATACATTTCTGATTGCTGTTGAGCAGCGTATTTACTGTATTTGTACATACAGCTCTTGTCCAGCCTATCTTTTCTTCCGTATCAATCGACTCTTTTACAACACGTTAATTTTTTCTTGCCCTGAATAATGCTGAGGATAGGAATATTGTGGATATATGTAGAACTCGTAGCAGTAGGTGCATTTTCATTGCTATAAAATTCAATATATACATTAAAAATGTGTTTAATGCATGGGTCTAGACTGTGCATGCTTGAGTATGATACACAATTAGAAACAGGAACAAATAATAACAAATAAAAACATATTAATAATAAAAATGCGAAGAAGACTATATATATGTATATATATAAATAAATAACGGAAACATTATTTATAGTTACACTAGTTATTGAGTTCTAACCAAAAAATAATTGTTTCTAGCTTCACACACTGGCTAGGAAAATGGACATATTCAACCAATTAGTGTGGTTCGCAAACAGGCCCCAGCATTTCAATCGATTGACCTCTATGGCCTTAAAACGTTTTTAGGGAACAGAGTTTTACTCGTGTGTTCCCAGTGAGACATGAATGGGCAGATTCTTCTACCAAAACTATTCGTTATTTTTTGAGCCAACAAGCCTAGAGGATATCAGCAGACAGGAAATCGATTGAGACAGAATGTAACACCAAAGTCTCTTTAAGACTATAGAATGAAATTAATCTAATCTGGAGTAAAGAGGTACATATGCTCGTTCTAGGGGTGGTTTGGTTTAAACTAGGAAGTTGGAAGGCTCAAAATATATAGGATAATTCTGGTAGGAGATTCTACCCATTTTGTGAAGGGGATGAGGAATGGGTACATATTCTGGCCGAATGTACCCAATGGGAACACCTGAGAAAAACGCTATTTCCTGAAAAGTTTTTAAGGCAATTAGAGGTTAGCATGCTGGGATCTGTTTGCTAATTGCTTGAATATGGGCATTTTCCCAGACAAAGTGCGCAAAGCTAGAAGCAATTTATTTTCTGTTTAGAACGCAACAACTAGTATAATTATAAATAACATATAATGTTTCCATTCATATATCTATGAATAACGTTTTTTTCCATTTTAATAATAATAACAATAATAATAATAATTAGTATTATTATCATTATTATTGTTTTATTTTTATTATTATTTGTTCCTCTTTCTAATTGTTTATCATATTTAAGCATGTATGGTCTTGACCCATGCATGAAATATATTTGGAATTCAGATATAGAATTTTAGAACAATACAAATACTACTACTACTACTACTACTACTACTACTACTACTACTACTACTACTACTACTACTACTACTACTACTACTACTACTGTTACTACTACTACTACTGTTACTATTTTAATCGCATCTTCATAGCAACCCACCTCTTTCATGACAGCACAGTTAAACATCCCGAGATCCCTTTTCCAAAAATCGACTTGAATTTTATTTACATGTTCATCTCTCCCCCATTCCCATTTTCACTACCATATAACAGAATCAACTTAATCATAGCATTTTACATCCTCTCTAGTGTATCTGCTGGTATATTGGAACGCGAGACAGAACACATAGCAACTCACTAGTTGACCTCGTACTTTATGATTAATAACAAATAAATGCTTGTTCCGTTTTTTTACTGATATTGAAGACTATTCCTAATTAACAAAAATTGTTAAACTCTTGTATTTCTTCTCCACTTTTCTTTTCATTTCTCTATACACGTAGCCATTTTTAGAAATCTTTGTTTTGGTTTTGTCAGCCGTACCCCATATCAGCATTGTTCTTCTCGGATATGAATGCCTAGCTGCAAATCAGCTCTATGTAAAACTAAATTATACTCCTTGAAACACACTGCATTACTTAAGTTTTTTATGTATAATATTACTGGTTAAAACTTATGTTAAGAAAAGAGAAGGAATATTTTGTTCGCCCTGCGTTGCTGCTTCTTACAACTTGGATAACTGACTGACTAATTAAAGTTCCTGAAGTAACCATTGCTGTCACACAGTTGAAATTTGTCTTGTAGAGAAGTAGAACAAAAGTCATTTCATAGCAAGATTGCATAAGTCTCATGCAAAGTTCATTTTTCCCCTCCATGGGGGAATTACTCGCAATTTCTCTGAGAGGAACCATTTTTCGCAAGACTTGACCACTGTATGGTATTTAAATGTATTTCTTTTTAATCAGCAGCGCTAATCATGAATAGTAAAATTGTACTTTTGTTTATGAATTAACTGTTTAGTTGAGATAAATCAGTACGCAACTGCATGGCAGGCGATTTCATGCTTATTTTCCATTTCTTTGATTCTATCTGCTGATTTGAACGATTTTTCCTGCATTAAATTAGGAATATAATTAGTGGATTATAGAAAATATATTTTGATAGACAATAGGCGAGTATAATCAATCTGAATAGTATTTAGTGACTAAAAGATAAGATTATTATATATAAGCTATTTAGCAGTAATTATGACAAAATTCAGCTGGTCTTTCAGAAAATCTGCCTAGGATCTTTTATAAATATAACATTTGGTTGTTTTGTGTTTCACGAAATCTTTGCATAACCATTAACCTGCTGTTTAGAATTATATTTATTGAGATAAGGTTTTTATAAATTTTGGTTACTTGTGGTGAATTCTTGTGAAATATGCCAAAGTTGAGTATATTCTACATTGAGAAATACAAAACGATCAAAACATGAGATGTCAGCCATTGACGAAACGTCTAGGAAGAGGAGTTCCAGTCGACCACAGCTTTATAGCACGAACTCTTACCTTACTCCAAATGTTTTCCGTATCTCGTACACAAGGGGAGGTAAGAGGAGTGTATTGTCCAGTAGTTACGCCTGGCGTTACCTCAGGCTACGGAATGTAACTTGCTTTTGTTTGGAAAGAGATTCGTTGCCGTTATAACTTGCTTTTGTTTGGAAAGAGATTCGTTGCCGTTAGTCTTGGCTGTCAAAAAATAATAACAGCGAAAATTAAAAACTTTGCCAATGGCGTGAGAAATCACGGTATGACATAAGTGATAATACAATCTTGTGAGTAGGGGCACAAGGTAAATCATACCTTGATAATAATTAGTATCATTTATAAATGTCTACCTCCCTCCTCCTTTCTCACATGAACTTGCATAATAAACGCAGTTAAATGACAATATATTTGATATTAAACTTCTCGCGCAGAAAAATAAGGGATTGTATGGGCATATTATGCTATTTTTTAGTTCTCTGTAGACTAATTCAATTTAAATTCGATGTGCTAAAGTTCGGCATTAATATTAATATTAAAATTTAAAGATGAAATTAAAACATACAGCACATTCCATCGTACTTTTACAATGAAAAGGAAAAACAAAAGGTGTTCAATGACGCTTGGAGATAAATGCCGCGTCCCCATATTGCCGCCTGTGCTCTCGGCATAAGTGAGGGTCGTGGTATTGCCCAAATAGAGACACTAAGTAGAGAGAGGGGCTGCGTTAATTACTGGATCCAGGAAAATGAAGGTTGAAGGAGCCCTGCAAGATCAAGCAGGACTACTCCAAGACCCTTATAATCTAATACATTACAAGTGCATGTACTTGTAGCTTGTAGTTATTAGTAAAAATAATTTAATTAAAAAGAAAGAAATGACAAAATTCGCTCTTGAGGACACATTGCGGCCCAAAAGTTCTGACCTGTACGCTGTACTGCGGGAGTGGTTGGCTATAAACCGAGAACTTTCAGTGGCATGTATGTAGTTCTTCAACTAGCAGCGATAATCTCAAATTGAGCCGCCCCCTCTCTGTCCATCAAAAAGCATCAGCCGGAAAAGTACTCTCAAATTAATATGTATTATTTATGGAATGGTACGGCAGCATTCATCTTATCACTCCGCGCCTCTGCATACTCGTATCGCAGAGGGCATGCGCAGATCTACGGAGTCATCGATGAGGCTCATATTTGCCGTTTGAAGTCGTAATGAAGATATGACAGATGGTGGGTGACGGTACATAGTAACGACCTCGTTGAGTCATCTCTTTTGAAACACTTGCCCTTCACAAGTTCTATCAAATACCGGGCGTTTTTTATTTCTAGTTCTTTTGCCTATGACAGACACTGTTGCATTCTTTTAATTAATTTTTATGAAAAATTAGTTTAATATTAATGACGATTGTTTTCTTTTTTTTCCATTTTCGGGGAGATTGACAATCTTTATTAGATTTTAGCCTAGAACACGTAGTTGATTATTTTTATTGTATGCTTGCATTATATTGAAATACAAATTAAACATAGGCGGTTCACAATAATAACGTATAGCTATTTATGTAACCGTTGAATAATCTTGGTAATTTTCGCGAGTGTTCAGAACGAAGATTATACATGTGTTGCATACAGCGTTTTATGCAATTTTAGCATTGAAATCTTTTTAAAAACTGTTCAAATTTTGTAAAAGTTAGCGTTATGACGCAGTAGATGTGACGTATTATATTGTTTTGAAGAATTATAATGCAAAATGCTAACTCCGCAATGTTTGATATTGAAAATTACGGATATCATTTCAGAATAAATTATAAAGGAACTGAGGATTTGTTAATTCCTCAGAAATCGAAAAGTGTATATGAAAAGCAATATGACAAGTTCTGTACATGGATAAAAGAGAAACGTGTTAGTTCAACTGATGAAAAAATCTTGTTGGCGTATTTTTCCCAGCCTGGTAAATATATAACTTTTATTGACAGTAGGAAGACAAATTGTTAATGCAGTAGATATCAGTATTGGCTCAGGAATAATATTTTCTAATGTAACTGATTATGCTTTTAATATTTACCTAGTAAAGTAACTGTAAAAAGTTAAAGAAGTTTTCTGTTATTACAATAAAGATTACTAGTGGTTCAAGGTCAACGTTTTGAAAAGAAATAAATTCTAATGTGATTTTCAGAGTTATCCAAGATAACACAGAAATTAATTTATTATGATTAATAACTTACAGTTTTGTAGTTTCAAAACATTTGTTTAATAAAATGATTCTCGTGTTTGAATGTTCGTATGCTTGTTACGGCGATGACTTAAGGTTTTTCTTGCAGGTACCTTGCTTGAATTGTGTTGTTGATTTTATTTATTTACGGACGCTCTTTAACATCTCAGGTCATCAGCGTTCCATTCTATTCAGGGCGTGAAACGGCCGACAAATTTTGCTCAGAGGCCTCTTCTTTCAGGCTTGAGATTCTTTTTCGTGCCTAAATGGATGACATGGGACCCACGACTTTACTTCCCTTCCGAAGGAAGCCATACTTAGGTTTTTTACGCCCGAAAAAAATCCATCGGTCCTGGCTGGGTTTGAATTCGCGATCTTGGGTTTATAAAGCAAGTATGACTATCACTACACCACCAAGACCGTCGAAATTGTGTTGTGAAGGCGATGACGACTTGCCAGAATTAGGTTAATTGTGCACGATAAGATGCGTGTTTTAATGCATAAAAGAATATTACTCCTAATAAAATCACAAAGTCACATTTGCAGTTTATAGCACAACACAAAATGTACTCATGAAAGCAAGTTACCGATATCTTAGATTTAGACATCTACAGTGCACTTTGTGAAGGCGGTGACGACTTGCCAGAATTAGGTTAATTGTGCACGATAAGATGCGTGTTTTAATGCATAAAAGAATATTAGTCCTAATAAAATCACAAAGTCACATTTGCAGTTTATAGCACAACACAAAATGTACTCATGAAAGCAAGTTACCGATAACTTAGATTTAGACATCTACAGTGCACTTTGTAATTTGAAAATATGTGGCTCTCAGCGGTTATTGGACTGGTAGTCAATAAGACAAGAGCACTCAAGTCAAGACTATGCAGCGTCTACACACACTCTCAACATATTTGGAGTAGAGAGTAGTTAATTAATTTTGTCGGTCTAACAGCCCTCTGAAACTGAAGATGACGGTGTCCACTACAGGACGAAACGATTATGCGAAAATTCAAACAAATAAGTATATTAGCAATGGTTTTCAACAGTTTAGTAATGGATTTCGTCAATTTACTTACCGTTATACAGGTATACACTGTTGTTCATTAATTTCAATATGCAACATAATTTTCTGATACATCCTGGAGGGACAAAAACGAATAAATACGTCAAACTGCGAACACACACACACACACACACACACACACACGTTATATATATATATATATATATATATATATATATATAAATTAACACTAATAATAAAAGTAGATAAAGATAAAACACAGAGAAAGAGTCACACTTGAAATTGCAATTTCAAGTGTGACTCTTTCTCTGTGTTTTATCTTTATCTACTTTTATTATTAGTGTTAATTTGTTACATTGTTAATAGTGTTTCTTTATTTTTATTTTTCATTAATATTATATATATCGATGACTAATCTGTAGCTTTTTCTTAATGTTTTATCCTTTTCTGCTTTTCTAGTTATTGCTTTTTATTATTATTAATGGTGTTAAGGCCCTTTTTTACTATTGAGGCACTATAGGCGGTGGACACTGATAATACATGAAATGAAATGATATATTGGGATTTTATTTTTTAAGGTAGGAAACTTCCAGGCCTAAATTTAGGGTACTTCCCCGGCATTTGACAATTTATGAGGAGTGAGGAAAACCTGGTAAAAACCTCAGTCAGTGAGGACGGTCCTGGCAGGATTCGAACCGCAGACCTCCCGTTCACGTGTCCGTGCTTTTACGACCTCAGCCACCCGTGGCGGTATTAGTTATTGTTATTTAGTTATATTGTTAATAGGGTCACATTATATATGTATGTATATATATATCGGTGATATTTTCCCCCGCGGGTAGGGGTTCTTCCTATGTTCATGCCGCGCCGTGGAGGAGTAGCAAGCCTGCTTACTTACTTGTTGACATTGCTAACTGTCGCAGTCGTAGCGCAGCTGTTCCCGGATGTGTGTTGTGTTCGTTCTTAATTCGACAATATATATAAAATGTATTATTCCTCGTGTATTTACAACAACACATGCGTGTTTATGTACGACTCATATTGTTAGTTCAGTAATGAAAGAATCACAGAAACAATTTATTTTTGAGCATACAGTTGATTCTGTTACTTATGTGAATATCATACTAACCCCTTTTTTCACAGAATTAACCGACAGGAAGCGTGATCATGCATTTTTTCACAGGACTCGGCCACTGCTTAACTGCGAATAATTCTATGAGAGCAATTCAAAATGTGTTCTCACACAAGAAGAGTTATTACAAGGGATTTGTGGCCCCTCGGTATCCCGATTTATCACTCTGGGGTAAATTACGATAAACTACAAAGCGCCCTGTACTGGACCAGCACACCAAAAAGAATTGAAAGATAATATTCATCATAAATTTGTCTGAATTTTTCAATATGAAGAATGATGAATAATTTCCTAAAGAGATTTTTTTTTTTTTTTTGGTTATTTATGGACGCTCTTTAACAATTCAGGTCATCAGCGTCCCATTCAATTCAGGGCGTGAAACGGCCGACAAATTTTGCTCAGAGGCCTCTTTTTCAGTCTTGAGGTTCTTTTTCGTGCCGTAAATTACGATACGGGATCCACGGCTTTATTTCCCTTCCGAAGGAAGCCATACTTAGGATTTTTACGCCCGAAAAAACCCATCGATCCTGGCGGGGTTTGAACCCGCGATCTTGGGTTTAGAAGGCAAGTGGTTACCGCTACACCACCAGGACCGACCTAAAGGGATGTAAAAATATGTGAAGGTGGGCAGTTTCAATACCCCATTTAATGAGTTGGTAAGTAACGCGCCTCTTAAATTGATTTTGTATATTGTTGTGTGGTTGGTTTGTTCTATTGTTTTGTCCATCCACTTACGACCGAGACTGGCTGGCTAGCTGGCTAACCGCCTAACGAGCGCTGCGCACCCCAGTCGGCAAAACACGGTACTAAATGACCGGAGTAGTTTGCTGCATTTTCTGTATCCTTTCTGGACATTCTAGTAATTTCATTTTTGATAACTTATTAGTTCACACAGGTTTGAAAGTTATTTGAAATATTTACTATTTTGAAGCAATTTATGTATGCTTTTTCGCTTTTAAAATGCTGAGAAACTGTGAAGGTGCATATTAATATCACGAAGCAGTGGCGAGATTTTAAGACCAGTATTAGATAGGCACTGATTTCATGTTCGTGAATACTGGCGTACGCTATGAAAGCACGTACGATACATGGGTTTTTTTATGCGTGTCACTGTCACTGTGACTACGCCCACGTATGGTACGCGATTTCATTACGTGCGGTAATATTCACGAATGTAAAATAGCGATCGTCTTAACATTGTCGTCATAAATAAATGTAGAAAGTACGTGCTGCGGCGCTTATTGTGCACATTGTCGCCACGATAGTGATGCGTGACGTCAACTATAAACGAGAGGAACTTGGCGAGTTTCATTTCTATAAAGAATTGGAGTGACATACAACGTTTCCAAATTTATTTTTGAGTGAATAAAAAAAACATTTAATTTATTGAAGATCTAATAAAAAGAAACATAACAAAAACCAGGTTCTCAATTATAGACTGCAGTTGGTTCTCCTGTAAAGTTTGTTACTATACTCATACAAACATACATTTTCATTTTACACGAACATTTCAGGCTAGTTAGTGACGTTTCTTCAACCATGCCAAGTATTTATCATGAGGCACATGACCTCATACTAGCCATCAGTGTATCTGCGTGATATGACGCAACAGAGGGTATTAAATATCTGCGACGTCGGCGTTACAAGAATTCTACCATAAGCTATAAAAACAAATGAATGCCACGCTATGATTCAGCAATGCAATGGCCTCACATTCCACCGTCAGTTTGTTTCTACATCTATCTGCCTTCATTCCCGAACTATTACAGGTTAAGTATACGTGGCTCTGTTTCAGAGGGAGATTTGCGGGAAATAAAAACGCGTAAAGTGAAAATCATGGTCAATCATGACACCCTTTGCGCGGGAATCGACAACTGATAGATATCCAAGTTTGAATGCTTTAAACCACTTCTGGTATTATGTCAGAGCAATATCACCGCACGCTTCTTTTGCTTCTACATGACGGCTTTTTCTCCCTCCTCTCACGAAGTATTGCTTGTTTTAATGCGATCGTTGACCTACTTTCCCATGTTTTATCTTCTAACATTGACTGGGGGTTAACTAGCTCTCACTAGGAAATATACCACAATTTAGAGCATTTAAAACGTGTTCCTTTTAAATTTGGAAGGTGCCCACAATTTCGAAAGGAATGACGTAATATATTTTTCATGTTAACAAATGAAACTAGCGCCAGACGTGCTTCCTTCTTCTATGTTATAGATTATTGTTCACTTTAGGATTTGGCGTAATACTGTGTTTTTAACGTAAGCTATCGTGGAAAATCAATTTCGTGAGCTGCTTGAATTAAAAGATCTAAACGTCTATCTGTTTTCATTAAAAATAAACTGCTAATATGCAACTACGTAAAAATGACAAGTAATATATTTCGTGACTACAGAAGTTAATGCTCTCCGTGTTGTTGATCTTGATTAAAATAAATAGTTCGTCACGATACTTTGGAAGGAAATCGTTAGAAAAAAGCGCAGCATATACCCTTATATGAGCATATGTTTAAAAAAGTATACAAACGCGAAGATATTTCTGTGAATTGAAGCGGAAACTACGAACAGAATGACGTTTTAACATATGATATTATACTTTTGTAATTTTTTTTTTTTAGTATTTTAATATTGGTCGATTATATTACAAGTTAATATTAATTTTACTAACGAGAGAAAGCTGTGGGTCCCTTGTTGTCCTAATGTAACCTATGTGGATTAAGATATACTTTCTAAATTAAGAGCCGCTATTGGAAAGTCAAGCACAGGTAACTTGATTTCAATTAGACGATAAGATTCTATTGCTTTAGCTAAATGTACTTAATATTTTGCAGCAATAAAATATAGAATTTGCATTGAAACATAATTTGTACTCCCTTCTCCGACAAGTCATACAATGTAATTTATAAAACACTGCTACCCATAATCTTATTTAAAATTAGACATTAAAGAAAAAATATCTGTATTGGACTTGCGAACTTCCCTACATTTGAAGTTTCTTTTTATGTTTTATCACAGCAATATCTTACTTAGAATAATTGTCCGGAATGCAAAACAAAATGCTTTTATGACGAAAATTAAGTTAACTGTTAATTCTTATAATAAGCCTCAGCTTTTTTCCTTCGAATATAATCCTTTATTTAGGTGGAGGTGCGCTTCTGTGGCATCAATCTGTTTTATTCTAACTGCAAGATGTGCATTTTAAGAAAATGAATGCAGGAAAAGTTTAAACTCAAGGATTCCGAGTTTATTTGTATCATGAACTATAGCAGTGCAGAAATGCTGACATTCAGAAAGGACCAAAAAAAAGAGTTTGTGTTATTTTTTTGCAATAACCCGTTTGATGTGCAATTACTTTTTTAATTCTATTGGAACAAGCAAAAAGAATTAAAAAAATCAAACTTCAATGCTCTAAAAGTGTTAATTCAATGAGAGCAGTTTAAGTTCGGGGTTAGACTCCAAATTGCAGGGTATTTTCTTGTGTAGCTTCATAATTTTAAAACTTAGGTTCCGCATATAAAATATGGTAGGCTTCATCCTAACAATAGTTGCTGGGAATGTTGCCCATTTTCCCGGACATATAGTTCACATCTTATAAAATAAGTCCCCCATCATTAATTGACTTAATTTCGTTTAGAATGTTTGATTTACGTCCCTCCAGTGTGTCAGGGTTAATTGAATGTATTAAATGTTTGGTTTCACCCCAAGTAACGAGGAGGGCTTTATTGGAATCTCATAAAGTTCTTTCTTGAGCATATGGCGTCTGTCAATTTAAAATATATTATTTCGCTATTTTTAGTTGTGTCCATTGTATTAATTAATGTATTATGGAATGGTAATTATTTTATTTTACAGTAAATGCAATTAATTATGATTTATTATTTGAAAACTTCATTCTTAATCTTTTGCTATTTTTCTTTTTCCACAAGGTTTAAGCCTGTCGACCTGTTCCGTCCTCAATTAAACATATCACTCCATCATGTTCTTGGTCTTTCTACTTGGTGATACCTCCACGGGTGGCCGGTGGTCGTTAAGGCACGGATTCGTGAGCAGGAGGTCTGGGTTCGAATCCCGCCAAGACCGTCCTCCCTGACTAGTTTTTTCCAGGTTTTCCTCAGTCCTCATAAATGGCAAATGCCGGGGAAGTACCCTAAACTTAGGCCTGGAACGATTCCTTCCTTAAAAAAAAATCCTTTACCAATATATAATTTCATCTCATGTATCATTAGTGACCATCGCCTGTGGTACCTCTGTAGTAAAAACGGGCGTTAAACAGAATTCATTCCTCGTACGTCCGATAGAATACCTCCATCCTTTAAGTGCTTCATCATTCTTTAAAATTCATAGAAAGCGACGCGATTAAAAATGAGATTAACGCTTAACGCTGTAAAATACCATACTACTAGTTAATCTCATTTTTGTAATCTCCTTCGGAATAGAAGTAAAGCCATGGACCCCGTGTTGTACATTTACGGCACGATAAACCTCAAGCCTGAAAAAAGAAGCCTTTGAGCAAAATTTATCGGCCGTTTCACGCCGTGGTTTGAATGGGACGCTGATAACTTGGGGTGTTAAAACGTGTACGTAAATAAACCAAATAAAAAAAGAAAAAGAGAGAGAACAGAGAAAGGAACGCAGGATAGATAATATTACATATCATTTAATGTTTCACTTACTTTGACAGTCACTTATTGATGGTCAGTGTGTCGTCATGTTTAGCATGGAAATATTTCATTAAAACATTCCAGATGCATTTTCTGAGGACGTAAGCTTCCGCGGGCCAAGTTAAAGTCTTGGCTGACACTCTTAATAGTAAAATAGATCATGCTGATTTTTCCTACAAACTGAGCTGTGTTTTGTCGAAGAGTTGGGCACAAGTAGATCTTCGCCAGACTTCCAATCTAACGGCAAAGTACAAGCTCATCCTTTAGGAAACGTCAGCATGAGAAATTTTCCCATTAAGACGCGGCAGCACCCGGAAGCGAAGATTTTAAACTATTATAGATGCGGTTTCATCGTTACTTTCAACATAAATTAGAATTTCCAATAATTTCGACGTACTATGCACATCTCAGCCTAATATTGCCACGCTTCGTCACTGAATATAAATTCATTTTATCGAAGAATTGTTTAAAAGAGAAAAATCTGCCATTGGAGTTATTTTTCCATCTGCATTTCACGTTTCAGAAAATGTATCCGAGGACAGACTGTCTGTTCTTGCAAGACAACAGGGATGCCGTCTAAAGAGGGGGATAGGGCCGATGTAAAGTGCAACGGTACCTCTGCTCTAAAAAATAAATAAATAAAACTTTCTCATTCACAGAAAGAAAATAATAATATAAACATTAGAAACATGGTACAAGAAAAATAAAATAAAGCATAATTACTATAAAAGTAAAGTACAAGAAGTAATTGAAGATCATTGAGAAGTGATTTCTACGCACTTGGGGGAGGGGGGTTTGACTGTATAACAAAATAAATAAATGCACCTTTTTAGAGAACTCAATGGTATTTATGACGTCAAAATAGTTTAAAAAGACTACACAGTAAATGTTCTGTAAAATAAAGTATGTGCCTATATCGAATTTTGAAATAAATAAATAAACCAATCAATCAATCCGAAATGGAAATTTATATTTGAAGCAGAAGTGATTACTTGATTGCTATTTACTTTGATATTGCATGTAAGAATTTCTCATTTTAACTAAGTTGAAAAAGGAGGCATCTTTTCTCATATTCCTAAACTATTTGCTGGAAAAGAGCATATTTATTTCATAAGAGTATTTATGCAATTTTGTACATATTTCTCAATTTGATACTACATGAAATTGGATACATCCCCTTCTTGCCCCTAGAAGCTGTTCTAAGAAAGCGCCCAATTTTAAAATTATTATTGTGTCTTTTAGGTACTGGATACCTTCCTACCCTCTCTATTTTTTACTTTTATGTCCTTAAAGTAATTGCCTTCAGAGAATTTTTTATATTTTAGAAAAGGTGTGAACCTCTATTTCTCTCTCTCTCTTTCTCAATACACATTCGCACGTGTTTTCCTCAATTTTCCCTATCGCAGTAGAGCGCAGTATACCGCCCCATTAATGGGAACAGAATTACTCTGAAAACTTTGAAAACTGAAATTTGTTTGAGTGTCATTAGTAAGTTTAAACACTGAGTGTCGTAACACGCTAGTTGCTATAGGAGTTCTGATGAGCGTTGATTGTTTAGGGTGCAGATAAACAGCTAAATGCACTGGCGGCGCTCTCGTGAGTGGGTTCCATTAGGCACTCACTTCCACCTTTAATGCTGCAAGCTATATCGGTATTAACACCGTCCTATAACGTGCATACAATGGAGACCGCCGCCATCCAAGCATTTCTTGACAATGGAAAATCCTTTCAACTTGTGCCATACAAAATGATGGCTTGGCGTGCGTTCTGTGTTTTTATTTCTGTAACCATTATTTTTATTTTCATCATTACTTTTCCTCCTTTCGAACATCTTACCTGGAAAGCTCTTGCAGCGTGTTCTGTTCCTTTGTTGCAAAGAACATTATTCCTTTTCAATTGACATAATTGCATGTTTCTGATAAAACTTCGAAATATTATTTTTTTATTATTTTATTACCTGTATATTCAACACTTATATTACCGTTACACAGCAACTATAAATCATTACTACCATCTGCTACAAGCAAAAGGACTCATCCCCACATATATAAGATAAACAAATGCAATATATGTATACCTGTGTGTCTATTACAGCTCCTGCAGTCGCAATATTTATTTTTTCTCAACAAAACTAACCATCAATTAACAAATGAAATTGTCGGGTTCGTGAATCACCAAAATTATATCATTGATGGTGGAGGTCAATCTAAAGCGATTTTAATTTTTAAAAAAAATATAAAACCCCTTTGACTTCAGCAATTTTTTCAATAAAGCTCAGTATATTTCTTTCAAATAAATTGGTAAAACTATTTTCCTGAAATCAATGCAATCGGATCATTAGGAGTGAAGATATACCTGGAAAACCAGTGGGGATTAAAGCGAAATTTGAAAATCGCTCTAGCGGCAGCAATTTTAGTTTTTTTTAATCAAATGAAACTCGGTAAATAAAAGAACAAAAATATTTTCTAAAAATCAGTGAAATAGAACTATTAGGAGAGGGGAATGATTTACCTGAAAGCAACATTTATAATGACTCTAGCGTCATTAATATAATATTTTATGAAAATCAAGGAAATCGGGCCATTAAGAACAGGGGTTAGCAGAAGCCCAAAATTTAAAAATCGCTATAGCAGCACTAATATTTGTTTTTTCACAACGAAACTCAGTATATGTCATTTAAATAAAATAAGCAAACAAGTTTCTGAAAATCAGGGAAATGGGGCCATTAGAACGGAGGGTTTATCTGAAACCCATAATTTAAAAATCGTTTTAATGGCACGAATATTTCTTTCTTTATGACAAAATTCGGAATATACCATTTAAGAAAAATTAATTTCTGAAAATTAGGGAAATTGGACATTGGGAGTAGGAGTAGACTTGAAAACCGATTTTTTTAAAAAAAAACACTCCTTTTCTCTATATTATTTTAAAACAAAAGGACAATTATTTCAGTATATAAACTGTATTTATAACGATTCACGTGCTTTGTATTTAACAAAATCATGGTCGTGAAGATAGCAAAGTGAAATATTAATCTAACCATGTGTTTGAGAAGTATATCTGCATGTAAGAGTACTTTGTAATCACCTTCAGAAAACGTTTTGCGTTACATTTTTACTACAATAACATTTAAATTAAAATCAAAGCTAATGAAAATTCATGGAACTTTCATTTGTTTATTGTTAGTTGTGTTTAATCACTTACTACATTCTAATGCTTTAAAATACTAAAATGTTTAACATATGGACATGTTCTTAAATACGCAATGTAATTCGAAATTTTCTGTTATTTCTCTCTGTTGCAGTGAATGTAAAGATGATACCAAGGGCTCAGTTCATAAACATGGTTACATTTAAAATGTTTAATAATAATAATAATAATAATAATAATAATAATGTGGTTTCTATTTTACGATTGCAAGAATTCTAATTTTGTTCTCCTAATACCACACTGTTGCCACAACTTATTTCATTTCATTAATTAATAAGGTCATAATTTATATTTTATATTCTTTTTTAAAGTTACTCTACAAGGCAAAGTATTCGCTTACTTTGCGCACCTCCTGCTTGAAAGAAAATTTAATCATTTTAATCTTTTTTTCCGCCATCTCATATTCTTCCGGCTTGTATTTATTATTTATTTGATGAAGTTACGGAAGCTCTTTAACATTTCAGGTCTTGAGCTTCCTAATCAATTCAGATGTAAAACGGGCGATAAATTTTTGCTCAGAAGTTCTTTCGGGCCTAAGGTTATTTTACATGCCTTAAAGCTACGGCACAGGACCCAGGTTTTACTTCCCTAAGGTTTGTGCTTTTTGCACATTACAGATCCTTGGTCTGAGAGCTTTCATGAATTAATTGGGTTGTGGATGTATCGAATTAAGCATAGTATTTTTACCATTAACTGTATACGATTTAATGAAATATAAATACACGATTTTAAGACTTGAAACGGTATCATGTAAAAATTGTCATTTGTTTGGGTCTAGTTATAAAAAGGATAGTGATCTTGACATTTGACAACCGAGAGAGCATTTAAGTCCCGTAAGTCGCAATCAATAAAACAGAAGAGATATACCTTTTATAAATCAAGAATGCGCTAGGTAAATGGTAGAAAGAATGAACAGGCCGGAGGTAGCAGAATCCTTTCACAGCCCCCGAAAGAGCATTTGCTTATTTGCTCATTTTTCCTACAGCTAACTAAGCAAACGACTGGTCACTAGGGACATACTACAACCCTAATCTCTACATCATGCATTTAGGATAGATCAAATACTATATTGAACTGATGTTTTCATAACTACAACTGCAGTCTTTTAATGGTTTAGCTCTTGATTTTGCAATAATAATGAGTTACCGTCTGAGGATGTGATGGAGAGGGCCTGGAGAGCTGATTCCTGCCCCACTACTCTTGGCGAACTGCGTCGCTTTCCTAAGCCAACTCATGCACATTTTCGGCGATGAGCATACATAGGGTTTGTTTTATTTTCAAATATAACTGTTACCTACATTACTTCGACAATGTTTCCGTATTATTTGTGATTTATTTTCCATTATTGAACGCCCATATGTTCACAATATTTAAATGGCACCGCGCCTGAAAAATATTACCCATTTAAGAGGAATGTTACTGTCCTTGTACTCTATCCCCAGAAACAACATTTTCTTTTCTTATATTTGTGAGTAAGTTAAGTGCAGGACGTTCATATAGAATCCATTAACATTGGTTGAATTGCAAAACAACATACGAGAAGCAGGTAATTTTTTCGAAGCAAACTGTAACCTGGAAATGATATTTTGTTTATATTGCAGAAAGAGGTAAACTTTTAAAAACTCCTCTTTGTGAAGTTTAGCATAGTAAGTGTCTTCTTAACTTGTAGAAAAAATTAAGTTCATCTGGCTACCATTTATCTCACATTTACTTCATTCATATGGCATTTAAGAATATGTCAGTATCTATTCTGTTTTCGGATCGCACATGTATCTTGTGCCATCTGAGCAACAGAAATGGATTGTATTCCCTCTAGCGGACAAAATGTTCCGCCTTCGCTTGGCTAAGTACTTGTGAAGACCGTAGATAGCCCTAACGCATGCCTGAAGAGGCAAGATGTGGAACGACGGAGAGGGTTGCCTGACCTTGTTCCCTTAACAACATTGCATACAAGGTTGAATATTTATCCTGCTCTGGTTACTTTGCAACAACCTGCTTGGGAAGTAAAGAAGCAGCAAGTGTTACGCAGTCGTAGGCAAAATCTTTAGGTTAACTCTAAAAATAAACAGCTTGCCTTTATTATCCGTGGATCCAGAGACTGAGCGGGAGAACTTGTATTTGTTAATATACAGTGCGTCCCACCAATACGCCTCACTGTCTCACTGCCATTCACGTAAAAGACATGGTCACTGCATTATATTACTTCCTTCGTAAATATCACATAGTTACCGGTTATAACAAGGCTCCTCCAGGCAATGTTCTGATTAACATGTTGTAATTCTAAAAGAGAGATTTATTTATTTCTAAAGTTCTATTTCAGTTATTCTAGCATCCATCGGTTGTTATCATATACTTTTGCCTTCCAGAGCTTCCCATAAATAAAAACCATAAGATGTCAAATTCGGCGAATACCGAGGCTACAGGTTTTTGCAGCCAAGTCTGTTTTCAGGAAAAACTTCGCTGATAAGGGCCATACTTTGGTTGGATGTGTGGGATGTGGCACTATCTTGTTGAAAGACGCCATACCCCATTTTAATTTTCTGATAATTGTGAATAAAGCGACTTAAAGTCCTGCAGATATCTTGAGCTGTTGTTTGTCTCATTAAAAAATTGGAACCGATAATGCGCATTCCTGACACTGTACACCACACGCCTATCTTCTCTGAATTAAGATATTCTTCATGCACAATATGTGAGTTATTCTGCGATGTATGAGTTAACACAACCAGGCTTTATCTGTCGTTGAGGTCTAAATATTAGCGCGAGAATGGCAGTTAGGAATGCCCGTTTTATGTGGGACACCCTGTATTCATATATAAACATTTTCATATATACCCTATTCAAATTTCAAAACCACTTCTCCAATCTCATTTTTTAATTTGTGCCAACTTCCTTATTGCGTCTTGTTTTAGAGGCAGTGATATCAAGTATAAACTTATCTGCGTACTTCCAGGTTGATTGTTGAAGTTATTGTTAATAATTACAATTTGATAGCTGATATGTTTTAAATATAACAATACAGACGACGACCCCTAACAATGCTATAAAATAGCTAAGGAAGAATTACTTGAACAATTCTTGGGTTGTAGCTGTTTAAGTGTTACATAATATTCTTAGACAAATGTGGTTGAAGTCAACTAGTATTACTTACAAATGGTGTAATTAAATTATTTTGGAATCGTCCATGCAAATAACAATTTATTATATTCATCATATTAAAAATGCAATAGTAAGAAAATACCCATAATGCACAATTACACCAATATACTTCTTCCCTCATACAACAGACAAGCCAATTTCCATTTATAATCGCGGACGATAAATGGAACGAAAAATGCAGTTACTTAATGCTTCTCGTTACAGGAGGAATGTTGAAACCGAAGGAATAGCTCCCATAGGCCAAGCAATAGAAAAGCGACTGCCTTACTCGGAGTCCAAATACTTTTGGGTTTGTCGCTAATCAGCTCTCTCTTTCCCTCCATGTCAGGCATATCAAGTGAATGAAGAGAGGAGCCGTTGCCGAAAGAAACATGTCCTAATTTATTCTAAAGCATGCAAGAAAGGTTCATATAGATCCTCACATAATAAATCTACAGATGTCAATTATTATAATGTTAATCAATATCATCATTTTGTTTGGTTTCTACTTTTGTTTGAACTTAAATTATGCAGTACTTCATCTTTCTGTAATTTATTTTGCAATTTCTTAAAGCTATGGATGTTTGTTAAAGTTTAATTGCTACATTGATGCCTATTAAAACGTTATGTGCACATACGCCTACAACTTTGCCTATAAAAATTATGTGATTATCAACAAAATATCAAATTGTATGAAAGTCACAACTTTTATGCAATATCAACAGATAGCATGCTGAGTAAAACTGTGTAAAAATTAAAAATTAAATGAAAAGGAAACAATGTGTAGTAAAAAAAATCGTTCAAGTTCGGAAAAATAAAGAAAATTCCCCCGGTCTTAATCAATACTTTGGTAACAATGCTTACTTCTGTAATAATCAGAAGTTATACAAATATATTTTTATTGCTCTTCTGCAAGAGATTTATTGAAATTTGATTGTTAATCTCATGTCTACAGTACAGTTCTCTTGATTACTCATGCTTGTTAAACCATTTAAAAAGGCACAAATTAATTTCTGATAATCTGTTCCAAAACATTTGTTTGAGTTCCTATACTCATGAGTACAAACTATCCATTAAAAATATCCTTTATCTGGATAAATACTGGTAATGATGTCGAATGATTTGAATTCAATCAAATCGCTTAAATGTTGCATTAAGGTTATTGTAACTCTAATGTTAACTAAAACAGACACTATTTTCTATATTTTTATAAGAGGTCTTCTAACTGCAATTTTCTCTCAGTAACTTTACTATTCTATTCACAATTCTTTGGAAAACTAATGATTTTAAGTAGATCGTTATAGAATACTGAAACGACACATTTAATGCTGAGAAGTTATTCTTTTCGATGCAACACATTTTGGCATATGATCTTAATGCTTGTGGTATAATAATTACTTTTACATCTAGGTCGTTCTTTCATTCTGAAGGTAAGTGTTGCAGCTCCTTGACACTTCGCTGAAGAGCTCAGTCATAGGCTTTTTGTGCAAGCCCATCTGCTTATAGCAATTGGAACTCTGTGTCCTTAATAAGATCCAGAACCTTTATTCATATAAGGGGATCGTCCATATGGGACCGAAGAGTTGGTATCTCCTTCTCTCCATAACCTCGCACTCATAGGTAATGTCTGCCGATGGGCTTTCTCTGAAAGAGCCCCATTTTCTGGAGATGTTTCCTGAAATAACCATGTCCAGTTCTCATGCTTTACATATTATTTATTCTGACGCTAAGCATCCGTTTTAGACATTGTGACGGTTTCTTAAGTAGCTCGTAGATTATCCATTGCTAATTTCTCTAGAATGTTGGCTGATATTACTAGAGTATTTCTACTATTTCTGTCGCAATCGGTTTAAAACTAATGTCAGTTTCTTGAGTATTTCCTTATCATAGACCCAAGAGTTGATCTTTTCCACTGTAAGGAGACAGAAATTATTTATAGCAATATTCCCTGCAGTATCTAGATATATCTTGCTAACTTGATGAACTAAGTCTCTGCTTTCTAATTAGCGAACACGTTAAATAATAGTTACAAGAATTACTTGAGTGAGATCTTTCACGAGATTTTCTTACTCTAACAGTGTAGAAAATCCCAGGTAGCTTTGAATGTCAGTAGATCGCAAGTCCATTTATTTTATTTTATTCATCGTGCCAAAGGCTTCAACATTTTTTGTGCTCTTAAAATCTATTAAATATGACCATTAATAGCATTTGAGGTTTTTTCTCTAGCAACTAGCCTCGTGTGAGCTTTGAATCTTAAAGAACATTCTATTTCTCTCTCTTTATTCCTGAGCTTTATAAGCAGTGATGATAACATGCAATATCATACAACTTTTGGGCTGTATGAAAAGCCTACTAAAGCTTCAAAAATTGGCGCGCCAAAGCGAGGCCAACGAAAACAACACCCACCTCAAAACCGTGTCAAATCTATATAAATTTGATTATTATTTTGATTGTTTATTGTAATTTTTGACCAAATACACTATGAATTCCAAAATTATCGAACAGTCTTTAAATGTGGCTGTAGGGACATTGTGGAAAAAATACATTATTTCACAACAAAAAGGTAATCATACTTTTCCGGTTCTCCGAGAAGCTAGATGGCTACGTTCCTCCACTTCTTTTGACATTTCATGCTATTTTATTTAGGACAAATAATACAATAAACTAATGGTACAACAAATGTATGTCAATGGCAGCAGTTAGCTCATTCATTCATTCATTCATTTTCCCCCCTCCGCAAGCGTAAGACAAGGCTCCAGAAAACTGCAGTCCACTACAGTTGGATAGGTAGTACTGATATCTCTGCAGGCCACTTCGTGATAGATAAGTAGCATGAGCTTAGTTCATTATGCACTTGACAACAAACATATGAATCGAATTACGCAAGCGCAGGCCATTGCAGAGGTCACCAACTTTTCATCAAGCCTTTGTTTTGTATATTTTTATTAAACATTACTTTTAATGTGCTTAAAACCTCTCTGTTTCACTCCAAAAATAAAACTGCAATTAACAAACATTGTTTCATCAATAAAATCTTCATTAAACTAACTGCTATTTGTCCAAATCTGAAAAATAATGTATGACCGCCTCACTATGGATGATGACGCTTACACAAGCTTCATTAAACAGTGTATGTAATTGCAAGAAATGTTACCAAAAGTTTTTATTATATTTTGTTTTATGTTTAAAGAGCATCATAGTTTTCTGACTTAGTGGTAAGTTGTGACTGAATGATCACACAATGAGTTAAAACAATAGTATAGCAATTTTTGGAATCTTCAAAACAGAATGTTTTGACATATGTTGAATGTGGTAGAGCTAAATAGTTTACAATAGTTATTTAGAACAGACTAGTTTTGTTTGTGCCGTAAGGCATTTCAGCATACCTCCAAACATTCTGGGACGGAACATCAGTAAAGTTCTGATAAAATCCAGAACGGTTTGTTGAGAGGATCTATCTTGCACCAAAAAGTTGGATTGCTTCACTTTACTGTAATACATATTAGTTTCTCTTTAAGCTTTTAGTCCCTTATTATATAATAGTTCATTAATTTAAAATCCGAATACCTGGTGGAAAAGCATTATATTCTTGATTCAGCTAGATATCGTCGCCGTATCTGTCTGTGAAACGAGACGCTGTGGAAGAAATCCTGGATTATTGCTGAACTGTGTCCTGCACGTCTTCTTATTATGTGAGTTGTTTGTCTTTGAGAGAACGTCCTTTCCCATAAACGTGGGGATGTTTCAAGGTTGTAAGATGGTACGTCAACTCTTCCCACTTGAATTATTTCTGCTGACAGTGCAAAAGGCATCATCCTAGAGCTGTACTGGGCGTTTTGACTTTATTCCTATCCCAGCTTAGTGAATGTTTCGACATAACATACGAAATTTACTGCTGTTCCTTTTCCCACTTGTTGATGAAAAAGAAACCTTCTATTTTGATGATTGGGCGGCGCTTATATTGCTACAGCGGCGTAAGGTTGGCTATGCTATCCAGTATTGTTCCTTCCGTTCCATGGGGTGAAATCCACCACGGTCACCGACACGCATCTACAGCTATGCTCAATTTTTGAATCACTGAACTTTATTTATTATTTATAATTTTTATTGGCATGGAGAGTATTTAAATCATCCTGATAAGTTCTACTGTGTGGAATGGGGAACTAAAAAGTCACAAAGACGAAACTTTGGCCGCTGATAAAAAAGTGTTGCAAAATTAAATTGGTGTACAAAATACTTAATATCAACAGGAAATGAGCAAAATTTGTGTATCCAGCATTTTCTTGGCAATGTTGAAAATAAAATAACCTACTAAATACACTAAAAGTCTGAAGAGAAATACAACTATTGCAGGCTAACTACCATTTCAGTGCTGGCAATTTACCAAAAGATCTTGCTCAATATGCCTTGGTCTATCACGACATGAATAAGCGTGCACATTGTTAACACTCTGTGATTAGCATAACAGACTTCTTCATTGCTGTTGAGAAAATTTAAATGAGAACACAAAACACCTATAGATTTGGGCATCGCACAGTAGGTGATAAAGTCAGCATTAATTTTCTTATATCAAAAGCCATGCTAACCAATATTATTAAATTGCGTGTCTTACAAGTTGATTGGACGTTATTGACTTTAGTTTTTTCTTTGTCCATGGAAAGAATTCAGAGAGTAAAGAACTTAACAACAGATAAAAATAAGAGAAGAATGGAATTGAACTCTAGGATTCCAATCACTAACTGGTGCAACATATTCAGGCAAAACTGAGAGACTTATTTACATATTTAAAACAGTATGGGAAGGTGTTGATGTATTATGATTAAGACCATTAATAGAGGAACCCAAGTCAGTATGTATCTGTAATCTTATTTTATTTCAAAAATGTAATAGATATTAAGCCACTGCTTTATACCGTTAGTGCACCAAACTATCCTATTTAGTCTTTCTGTGTGGGACTTACTTTCTCTTTAGCATTACCATTGAAAATATAGAATTAGGAAGACGTGGAGTGGGGCATAAAAGGTTCAGCATTTACTGTAATTCAGTACATTTCAACAATGTTATATAGGAAAAGCATACATAATCAATGGCAGTGATTAAAAATGAAATCTATGAAAACATTTTCGTTCCAAAAATATATTAAGAGAGACAAAGAAAAAAAAAGACAAATAAAAGAAATTATAAATATCACAACTAATAATACAAGAGGGTCTGAGATTGCCTATAAATTCATGAACATAGTAAATTTATCTGGAAAGCTCAGGTCCTGGAGTGATATTTATTAGGACTATTTCAGGAATAAAATAATAATTTAAACACAATTCCTGTAAACTTGGCTTATATATTGTAATAATTGTATATGTGTATTGTAACTACTTCACTTTTTTCAAGCCATCTAGCAACAGACGAATGTTGATTGTCAGTAATGCCAATCAAGGAGAGACAAACACAGTTTGGGACTATTTCATGAATAGAACAAGAATGTAATACATATTTGAAATTCGTGCACGAGTTAAATAATTGTATAAAATGTTATACTTATTTATGAATACATACCTATTCGGAAACCGTGAGATTGACGAAAGTTGACCATTACAATCGCTACCGCTCTATTTACTAATACCAAATGAGAAAAATTAAAAACAGTTTACAATTCTGAACAACATGTTTATTAAGATTTATGGTTGCTTAGGCAGATATTGTTATATAATTTATAATTTACTTTGGATGAATAGGCAAAAACAATTTCTTGAGGGAATACACATGAATATGGTTAAATTTACAATTACTGAAATCACAGAAAAGTGGTCCGTGATGCATGTTTAGGAATTATATAGTGGAGGTATAGAGTTGGCTACACTGATGACAAGATAAAACGAATTTGATAATTTTTTCGATAATTTCACTGCGATATGCGGCTGTGATTAGTTAAAATTTAAAAGTTTGTTTCTTTTCATTGGTCATTTTTAAGATGACGTGACATAAGTGAAATAGTCATGTTAATGTAAAATAATACATTTAGGTGTCGAACGTGTTTACTATGCCTGTCTGACAGTATTCAGTGTAATATTCTATACGAAAAAATACATGCAAACTTCACTAATAATTTTAAAAAAAATATTTACTATGACAACTTGTGAAATTTAAAGATTAAAATGTTTTATAGATTTAAAGAATTATCACAATTCACTCATCACATTTATTAGAATGTCTTACTTTACAATTTTTATGTGCGGTTCAAAGCTCCAATTGCGAAAATGCCAACCAATGTTCTCAACTCATGAGCCGCGCGGAACATTTTGATTATGTGACATATTTACGTAATAGCATTTATGAAATAATTTACAACTCGCAAAGTATTTGTCCAATTTGAATGAAATTTGGTATACATATTAACTTAATCACAGTAACATTTCAGAAAAAAAAAACCCACACAAAATATGGAACTTTGAAAACGCACTGCCAGTGTCCTTTAATTTGAATGAAATTTGGTATGCATATTAACTTAATCACGATAAAATCACAGTAACATTTCAGAAAAAAAAAACACACACACACAAAATATGGAACTTTTTAAATGCACTGCCAGTGTCCTTTAATTTGAATGAAATTTGGTATACACATTAACTTAATCACAACAAAATCGTAGTAACATTTCATATAAAAAAAACCACACACACACACACACATACAAAATATGGAACTTTGAAAATGCACTGCCAGTGTCCTTTAATCCTCTTTTCCTACAACCTGCTGAACTGTGTCTATTCTTTCCTCTTGGTTATAGTACAAGTTGCATCGTATAGGAGAAGAGTTGCGTTTAGTTGCTTCTCTTCAAGGAACAGAGAAATATTCATTTTAATTTTGTAGTAGTTGTTCATTGTATGTATGCAGACATAGATTTAAATATCTTGCTGCAAATTATCTTTTCCGTAGCGAGCGACGTAATGTACTTTTTGACCATAGATAAGATGTAGACCTTTTCTTCTTTTTGTACCCACCCGAGAGAGAGAAGCAGGCAGGGATGGACTGAAGGGCTATATCCGTAGGACTGAGCAAGGTACACACTGACAGATCAAATAAAAGTGCTTCCCTTAACGACCACACATGTATTCAATTGTGTATTTCTGAGTCATCCAGTAGAACTTTTGCCTGGGCGTTTTATTGCCCTGTGCATGTTTAACACATGCAATCTACATTACGTTTTCCTGACCATTTAGATAGAGGAAGGGAGGTGCGCCATGCCATGATGATAATGATGACACGACACTGCTCGTGACATGACGCTGACGTTTTGGGAGGTCCGGGGCGGCAACCAAATGACAAACGATTCTGCTACTACAGGGGTGTTTTTACACCGGAAAAGTTATGGCAAAACCTCCCCTCCATTTCTCTGAACCACTTCCACAAAAGCTTCATCATTAGTATAATTAGTTAGCTTTCCAGGCTTAGTGCGCTATAGACTAGCCTCTAAATATTCCCGTTTTAAGTGTGCAAAACAGCCAATTACATTATTTTTAAAATGTAAACCTTTTGCAGAAAACTGCTTCTTTGTTTATAAACTTTCTTATTTTATTTTCCTCTGCTAGCTTTTATTTTCATCCAAAATTTTACGGTAATAAGAATAATAACAATAATAGTACATTTGTGGTAAATTTTAAATACAGTTGCATTTTCTTCTAGTGTGATATTTTATTTGTTAGTTTCTCCGTTACCAAGCTTTTTATAAGTATTTTGAACATCTCGTCTTGTTACTAATGAATCTAGTGACATATTAATAAGTGATAGCAGCTTAAAAAGCCCGAACTTAGCGCAGCGTTGAAATTCTCAGGCGGCACGCATGACACAACTTTTTGTTCCTGTCAGTTGCGAGCGGGATTTTGACAGAGTTGCATTGTGAAAGTAAGATATAATTAAATACTGCAATGGTGAGATACTCCCGTCGTGTAATTTCGTGTCGAAACGGGCTGCCAGAAATTATAAGCGTAAATATCTGTCTCCTTCTGTTACAGGACTTCCTTGTACTTGATGAATCTTTAAGAACATATGAAAACCCATTTCTTGTAAGCACCTCAGCAGTTCTGACAGCCGACACTCGTTGTCTCTTCGTTTCTATTTCGCAGAAGTCGGTTCACCATTTATTTTATGAACGTCAAGCAGTTAATTTGACAGTTTGCAACTTGATTCAAAGATTTTGTCTTTACGATGTTTTCTTGTTTCAGTTCCTACACAAACACATTTCACTAAGTCTGACATATTTTTTTGCAAGTCTTTTACAAAAACTTCCAAGTTTAATATGGGGAGGGAAATAGTAATTGGATCTATCAGCAGCACATTTTTCACTTTTCTTCCTCCAGGTATATATTCTTCTCTCCTTCTCCAATCCTTAACAATATAATGGTTGTTTGATTACCAATCGTTCTGCAGATACAAAAAGCTTCTTGTAATCCTATAAACAAAGGAATAAGCTGCAAATGGACTCAGATTACCATATATACAATGTTTAGTCTGAAAAGGGCAACCATCAGTTTGAAACATACAGTAACTAAAATAACTTATGGTAAAGCGTGTCGCTATGAAGAAACACTGCCTTCAAACTAAATTTGAGGAATCAAAGTGAATATCCTTCAGTCTATGACTGTTCAGTATATTTAACTGGAAACTCGTTCATTACAGCTACAATGTCTACACAGCAGCATGTGTCTTTTCTTATTGTGAAATCTTAGAAAACTGTTAATGGAAAGATTTATTGCTTTTTTCCTTGCCGAAACCTTGGCTTCAATATTTCTGCCTCTTTTTTACTAAAATTTAAATCGCATACAAGACCCTCACTTTTTCCTGAACAATACGAGAACAGCATCAGCTTGTTGGTTACACGGATACCCCATGTCGTATACTATTAACTGCTTCACTCTGGTACCTCACTGTTTTAAGATTCGCCATTGGTCACATTTCACGTCCAAAAGGGGAGCTGGAATTTCTAGGTTTTCAATGTGACAGACAGTTTGCTAATAGCATGTTGAAATATTTACATGAAATTACCGTTTTATTTACTTGCCCCTGTATTAATAGTCGTACAAATGTAAAAATCATTGTAAATTTTAGATCGCTCATGCCACATCTTGGGAACGGAAATTCAGTCGGTCCTGGTAGTCTAGTGGTAACAATACTTGCCTCGTAGACCCAAGGTCACCGGTTCGATCCCAGAGTGTGGCTCCCTTCGGAAGGGAAGTAAAACCGTGGGTACCGTGTGATTTACGACATGTAAAAGAGCTTCAAGCCTGAAAAAAAGGCCTCTGAGCAAAATTTGTCGGCCTTTTCACGCCATGATTTGAGCTGATCACCTGAGATATTAAAGAGCGTCCATAAATAAATCAAATGAAGTAAAAAAAACGGAAGTTCATGACAATGTCTTCCAAGTTATCACTGTCTTAGATTTGAAGCACCTCTAATGCAACAGAAATGATGCGCCCAATTTTTGTCAGCACCTCCAAATGTACCGCCGCATACGCAGTTTTTGTACTCTTTGTTATTTTCTTCATAGTTTACTGCCCTCAAATATAATTAAAGCTATATGAATAATTCAGGCATTTCATTTCCATTTAGTTTTTCACATCACAACCTTAAACAAACATCACAACGATTGAGAAGCTTTTTGGATCGGTGCTTCACTCTCGGGGGAAAAAAACAAAAACCTAGTGGTAACCATATATACCTCCTAGACCCAAGGTAGTGGGTTCAACCCCAACCAGGGTCAATGGTTTATTTAGGGCATAGAAATCTTCCTTCGGAAGTAAAGTAAAGTCATAAGTCCCGTGTCTTAGATTTACGGCTTATAGAAGAACATCAAGCCTTAGAGATGAGGCCTCTAACCAAAATTTATCGGCCGTATCATGCCGTAAATTGAAAGGAACGCTAATAACCAAATATTTAAATAGCATCATTAAATAAGTCTAATAAATAAGAAAATGCGCAGAGTAACAATAAAAAGCTCCATATCGTTTCGAGAACGAAAGAAAAGAAATTATTATGCAGTAAACTAAATACCTATAAAATAACCTTACTGTGATGTAATTCTTTATTGTAATGCGTTTTCTAGTAAATAGGATATATAATAAAAGTATACTAACGGAAACGTTTATCTATCATTAAATGTGCTATTTTTAAAATAATATAAACATTTTCTATTAGGAGGTTTCTGCAGGGAAATTTGTCCTTATTTTAAACGTTTTTTTTTGTTTTAATTTTCTTTTTGAAATTTTATTATGAAAATGTATTGCGTTATTAATACTTTTAGGGTAATTTTTTCATATGCACCCACAAATACATTAAAAATAGCCGCAAACAAAACAGGGGCAAAAATCGTAATGTACACTAAGAATGTAACAATATCGTATTTGTCAGCTATTTAATAAATTATTGTATAAATTGTAAATGAAAATCAAGGACTATTTTTATATGTTAAACATATAAACAGTTCAGATTACTTGTTTCATGTAAGACTCAAAAGGTAGCAACAATAGGTTGCATGTTTTATAACCTGAATGGGCGAAACATGTCGTTGAGGTTTTAGGTTATTGTTTATTATTATTTTCATGTAGGGAATAATAATGTTAGTTTCATAATATTCCTTTAATTTCCTTTACAGTGGCAAGTGACAATATTGCAAATGATTGTCAATGGAAAAGCAGAAGCAGCCTTTTATTGCAAGTGTATTGGTTTCAGGACATGGAATAAAATCTCAACGTGGCAGATTATGGCGAGCTCAGCTATTCCCGGAAAGAATAATTCTGTAAACATGATATCATCCTGTCTCCGCCTCTCTGCCGGACCTTGCGTTGCAGTTAGTATATGCGTGGACTGCAAGGCGCGAACGTGTCAGCGCACCGTCAGAAATGCGTTTATTTTCCGTTCTTGATTCAGTGGCAAATCCAAATATGAGGCAGTGACTGAGCCTTGCTCTTCTCCATCTCTATTAAGGGAAGCTGCCAATGTCCTTTCTTAGAGAAAACACGGCTAAGAAGAGTGTAACTGATTGGTAAGGATGCAAAGTTACAGAAACAAAGTGTTATGATTGTAAAAAGATATCTCATTTTTCTTACCGTTGTACAAAATGGTAGTATTTTGTCCAAAAAAGTATTTTAACCAAAGAAGCAATAGGTATAGGTCTTACTACAGTAAAAACACATTTGGAATGGACAAGAATGGATGATTTCACGCCCGGTATACTCCGACGAACTATTTCGTGTTTCAAGGTAGAAGTGTCACCAAATTGCGAACATTTAATACAATAACGTGGTACAAGATAATAATTGAAATTTTCCTTATTCCAGTTCAGTGTTAAATAGATTTATTGCATGACATGGGCTTTTATTTTAAGACTATGAATAGAAAATCAATTAGGAAAGATTTGAAATGATTTGTTGAAGTATTCTTATGTACAAGAAATAAAGAATAATCGATTTCAAGGATTCTACAGATATATCTTGGAAAATATTCAGATGACTGTGAAAACTGTATGATTTCGGCTTCAGACAAGAAGGATGAAAGAATGTTTCATTATGAAGGACATCTCGGATTCATTGAAGATACATTGTTTATCACACACAGAAAAATATGGCGAATGATCCAGCAGACTACTAGAATGATCTCCATTATTTGAATAGTGGTTTGACATCTGTCCTCAAGCACTGGTTAGGCCATCAGGAATAATCTGTGAAACGCCCCGATATCATAAGGGGATTTCTACTGGAAGAAAGTTCTCAGTTCCTCTTGACTGAATGAGAAAATACCTCACTCAGTTCCAATTGTGCCTGTTGTGCTCCAGATTATTAAAATTATCTTCCATCTTATGAAGGTAAATGAAGAAACGCAATAGAAGAAATGACTGCGTATATATGCGCATGTATTTGTTTGCCTTTCTGTCACTGTGTACAAATTTCCATTGAAACGATTTGATAGGTAAAAATTTACCTCCCACACTTAAAAGGAGTACCAAAGCGAGAGAGTTTACAATAAATAGTTCAAGTCCATAAAACTGGAAAAAATTATTTTAAGTGCTGGAGAGATTGAAGGGCGATACCCACAGCTTCAGCCAGGTATCGACGAGAGGAAACACTTTCAACCGACATAAACTCATCAAAAGCACCGATGATGGCGTTTTTCTAGATAGATGCCGTCTTGTGTTATTTGTCAAACTGAATTAATTTCGCTATTGATGAAGATATAGTAAATTTAAAATTACTGGTTATTAGGAATATAACTATTTATAACAAACATTGTTAAACTCGACGAGAAAATACTGAAAGAACGCGAAATAAAAATGAATGGAAAATAATGCTAAGGGATTTTATTGGAACAAATTGGCTTATGCAACAATATATGGTCTAGTTCATGTAAAATCGTTAAGCATAACTCCTACATTTATGTGTAACCGAAACTTTCTAAATTCTAGAAACAGAAGAGAGTAAAAATATACGTAATTTATCACTAATAGTTTCTCAGCTAAAAGAGTATTATGTTATAGTATTTTTGAAATTTCGAAATAACTGTGAAATGTTTCGGAATATATGAATCAAATTAATATTAACAGAGAGATCCTGATAAGCTATTTGCTCTAAACGTTTCTTTATTAAGTATCATTTCATCCTAAGGGGTTGCTTTTGGAAGTAATTTTGTTTCATTATCTTGCAGTCACTTTAATATGTTTTTACAATTCATCTTGTTTACGAATATATATAGAATAAGACAAAACTTTTAATATTAACGGTACCTTTAAAAAAAAACCGAAATGAAAAGGAGGTTGTTTCAACGCACTTCCGCTCGCTCACAGTTTCTCCAGAGAACGCATGGTTTATGATGGTGCAGCAGGAGTATTAACTGCAATGCGAGTCCACGTTTCGACGAGCAAAGCCGCGCTAAAATAAATATTTATAAGTTATACTCTTTTAAAGCTATTTCTGATACAGCCACCTTCTCCTTGGTCTAATGATTAGCATTGATGACTTCTGACCGGGAAGTTCTGGGTTCGATCCTACTTATGAATTTTCTAAGATAGGGGGGTCAGGAACGGAGTCCTCCCAGACAAATTGGACAGTTACCTGATAGTTGCCGTACTTCGATCTGGAAAGCCGCATGATAGGCAGCGAGCGGGGTGTTGACATGCTGATCCCATGCCCCTCTGCAACACTTCCCTCTATCAATTAAGTCACATGATGGAGGCAGAGGACGCAGCGGTCACTGCGGCGGGTCAGAGCTCGATATCGGGCTGTCCGAGGAGTTCATGGTACCGAACCTTATTTTTGTAAACTGATAATTAGTCCATTTTTCATTTAGAATATATTAACGTGTATTTCAATATTTTAAATGTAACACAGCTCATTAAAATACATGATAATGAAATAAGAACCCTTCGGTTAAATAAATAAATATTGGTTAAATGGCATTAAGAAATCTTCAAAAAGGAGCTAATTATTAATTGAAACTTGTGTTTCAGCATAGCATAGTTTCAGATATGTTCATTTCCAGACGCGCAATTTTTTTAAAAAATGCCAAATATTTAATACTTTCTATAATAAAATGTACTAGGACCAGGGGTTGCATATTTTGCATGTATTATTTTCTCTTGATGCTTTATATATAAAGTCAATGACTTAAAAAAATGGGAATTTTGACCTTTTTGTGCGATTTGATATGGAATGTCCCGTATGTAACTTCATGTTATAAATTAGATACGGAATTCTAAATACAATTATATAAATGAAATCTACATAATTAACTTTTCTTAAAATATCTATATTGGGCTCAAGTTTAAACATCGTAACTATAGTGCACGTAACTGCAAAAATATGGTATTAAGTGAAACAAAAATGTTGAAATAAATTGGTCATGCTGGAAAAATGTATTGTATATCTTACTAAATTAAGGAAATCAGTATAACAACAACTACAATAATAATAATAATAATAATAATAATAATATAATTAAAGTATACAATGTACCATTGTATGGAAAAATGAACAAATAATCTAAATTAAATACTTGTACATTAACAACCGTAGCAATCTAATCAGTTGCAAGTCAGTCAAGTGGCTTTTGATATATGACATGGAGAGGAACAAATTTTCCCTCTTCCAATTGAACTGGAAACGCAGGGTGCAGAATATTCAAGTACTGATATCCTTAAAAAGTGTACTGTCAACCACACTAATTGATAGTATTACCGCTGATGTTGATGTATGAGAGAATGAACAAATCGAGTAGTTGTCTCCAATCCTGCAAAATGTAAAAATGTAACTTGCTTACATTTTCACCCTTGTTCTATCGGATGTACATAGAAGGGTTTGGTCGTGTGTAATTCATTTTTGGATGACGTACTTTATACTTGAACGTTCCCTATAAACTCCGTTGGCTGCAAGCGTTATTCAAGATGGAGTTATTAATTTTGTTGCCGACTACCACCGCACACATTTGCTGCACTCTCGCGGAACAATTTACGAGAGTAAAAATAAATGTCCAGGCCCCGCGCACTCATTGCGAGCGGGGTAAGTGGAGGGGGAAGGTTAGGGAGCGTAGAGAGCTTCATTCCAACCCACTCCACAAAAAATTAACATGAAACCACGGCCTGTGTAAACTTGGAGGGGGAGACGTATCATACAGCTATAAACGAAAAATATGCCACTAATAATAGGTCATATTATATTTTTCACCCCCCTTCTTTAGGTATTGGCTTAACACTGTTGAGTAATTAGTGATGGATGAACAGATAGAAATGTAATATTATCCATATATGATGCAAAAGCTTGTCTCAACAGGGTTTGCATAGAAATTACAATAACTTCGGTAATTGAAAAAATATGAATTTATAAAAATATAGCACAGACATTAAATAAACAAAAGGAGGAAAAACATACCATGCCAAATATGAAGCAGTATTTACGGCTTCGTCTCAGTTATTATTATTATTATTATTATTATTGCTGTATGTGTTTTATTTCCATAATTGTATAATATGTGATAACCATAATTAATATATATTTAGCAATTTAATGTTCTTGTTCATACTTTGTATAGCTCGAAATTCATGTGAGAAGGGAAAACTTATGCTTTGCAAGCCGTAGAGCGAAAACACCCCGAACAATAAGTCTTGTGAAGGTCAGGTTCATTGTAAGTCGAGGACACAGATGTTTCTGTTTTGACTCTTTAAAAGAGATATTTCCATAGGGAAAGGAATACCGTTCTTTAACTTACTCAAGCAGGGAAGTTTAAAACCCCCAGAAAGGAAATAAATATTTATCAGCTGAAGTGACTTTTCTGGTTCGAAACCACGAACCACGAAACAGGTTTTTAAATCCCCATTAAAGAACAAACCAGAAGAGGCGAAGTAGTGACAGAGCTCAGTTTAAAATGTTGAAGTTAGACGCGGTGCTCTTGCAAAATTCGCGAGGCTTGTGCGTCCCAACAATGTACTTTGAATTGTGTATAAAAAAAGCAGGTTTGGGCACCGAGCCTCACTTAGGTTTTAGATTAATTCGACTTATGATTCTTCGTTGCATCACGTATCAGATTCCCTGATTCTAGTCAGATTCCCAGACTCTTTGTTCGCCGCTTAGCTGACTACTAAGTTTCAATTCGGATACCAGGAATATGAGATTTCTACCTACGTAACAAATAAGAATCAAGTCTGAGGTTTCAGTAAATATAGCTTATCAGAACGTCTAGTAAGCATCGCGGAGCAATTGCACGCGGCGTCTACTCTACTAATGACAGAGCACTTAGTTTCGTAAGGGATTTTCATTCAGTAAATCATCGGTGAAAGTTATTTCTAAACGCCAATGCCCTTTCCTTCCCCATTAATACAATAGGAATAAAACTAGCGAAATTTACCTGAAATTTTGCTACTTCTACTTGGGACGGAAGTAGCAAAGCAACACTGTCTACGAATCCACAACAGCAGCCGAGGCAACGTGTCGACTGTCGTCGCAACCACCGCATAGTCTCATATTCTTGGTGCTCCAGCTTGGACGATGAGCATATGCATATGAGCATATTTTTGGCTCTCCAACGTGGGGCCACCTACAACGGACCAACTGTCGTCGTCCCCTCGAAAGCAGTCTCAGCATTTACTGATGAATTCAGCGCTTACAATTCCAAAGGCTTTTAATGTGATCAGAGTACATAGTTTGTGTTTTACTGTAGATAAACGTCCCAAGTTTCATTTCAGAAATTACAGAACCTTCCTGTTGGCACCCCTGACCACGAGGCGATGCAAATTTCAATTCACATAATAGTTGGGCTCGTCATTTTATATCATTTTGTTATCTATTTAAAAATGTGACTATTCTTTCGTCACTCATACATGTTCAAGGTTCCCTTATTAACGCTTGAATTTAATGCATTTGTTTGAAGTGTACTGCATTTTTAAACATTCCTATACATTGCGGTTATTTGAAATACGGGTCATCTGAGCGCTTCTTCCAGTACGCAGCCGCGCTCTGTGGAATAGTATCTGAAATAAACCACTGTATAAAACGGGATTACATCAAACCTATGAGCACGCAAAGCTTGATTTTATTTTTGTCAGCTGTAAGCTCTCGTCAACGTATTATGGTTATTTGGGATAATTTAGTTTAATTTACTTTTTTATCTAGTATGATATATCATGATACTCTGAAGATTTATCCTCGTTCATGCGAAGTACATGCACGGCATACCCGACTGTAGTCTGCTTGTTTATCTATCACATGGCGGAGTTTTGCTTATTAAAAACAATGGTATTTGAGCTCTAAGAAGTGCAAAATCCGCTCTATAAAACAAAATATGCATTTCAAATTTATCCCTATTTATACAGCATTTTCAAGTAAAAATGTTTGTAGCAGATTTTAAAAGGGCATTACTTAAACTAATGCAACAAATATGCAATCTGAAAAAATACTTAAATTTTTTACCTAAAAAAAGCAATTGGAAAATGTTCATGTGGAAACATTGTTTTAATCATAAGGAAAAATCATAGCCTCATTTTATAAGTGAAACATTTTACACTTTCTTTAATTTTCCAGCTTATAAAATTAAATTACAAAAATAAATTTTCAAAATGAACTTTAAATTAAAACATGCTCTGGTTTAGATATCTAGGAAAAATAATAAACAACATGTTTGACATTAGTCAGTTATTTCTTGTAGTTTGTTTCACTGCAAATTACAAACATCTTTTCCAAATTTTAGACCCCCACAAAAAATTTCCACATCTCAGATTTTACTGCAGCATATTTAATCTTGGGCACATGTTTAAGACGAACAGCAAAGTCAAATTTAGTTTTGTTTCCTGTCAAAATATTTTCACACAAATACGAAAAATCATCTTTGCCTGAAATCTCACCTTCTGTCAGATGTAATTCAGTTGCTCAACATAAATATTATCAATAAAATAATTTGATGCAAATAAGCATTTACATGCTCTATAAAACTACAAATATTAAGCATTAAGCATACATTCTGATTTTCTACATAACATCTATTTGGGGGGGGGATGCCTATGCCTGAAGGCCAGTTGTTTAGTTATCATGCACACTTATCCAGCATGTGATCCTAAGAATGTACATGGAGATGGCGCAGGACACCAAGAGAAGATGTCGCTCTTATAAACTGAGTGGAATTTTGAGTTCGGTTTTAAGGGAATGGAAGGTGGCTCATGCGCTGAAAAATATGGCTGCCTTGTGCGCGTTTTAAAAAATGGGGGAGGAGATTATTCTGTTTCTGTATTGCAAAAAAGAAGGAACCAAAGAAAAGTACATAGTTTTTTATTAGTGGGCATGCCATAGTTCACTTTTTTCTAAAATAATTATATCATGATATTTATGTGTAATTTATTCTTATGAAACATAAAAATGTTTTGAGGGAATCAAGAAAATGGTGGAACTTAGAGGTGACAGGTCTCTCTACTTTGTACTTAACATATTTCATAATTTCTGTATATTTAAAGCATAAAACATTGTCCGTTAAAGTGCATGCTCACATATGCCTTTATTGACTTCTTTAATAGATCTATTGGCCAGGAGTCTTTCATACGGAAATTTAAATCCGCATTAGAAATACAAGAACACAAATAGCTCTACTGAGATGTGGAATATTACTATCGTATCGTCAGGACGGTATGTCATCTTTAGCAGACTGTACACTAGAAAGTTCTTTTGCGCAACGGAAGTACGACTCTAAAGTTGCTTTTCTCTAAGAAAATTCTCTCCCGCTTGAAACACTTTACGCCAACAATGTCATCTGTAGCGTATACGGTCTAGCACCCACATAGAGCACAGCGCTAGTGGAGAACCAGTAAGAGAAGGGGGTTGCACAGTTTACAACGATACAAGTGGTTTCAGCCAGAATACTAGAGCAAGTAGTTGATGCAAACCCTGATTCAGCTTACGTTTGATTTGGTAGCTTAAGAAAAAAAATTAAACATTCCATTTTAGCGACATCAGAAGTGAACACATTTTTTTCCAAGTTTTTAAAAATAGCGAGCATAAAATGCCTGCTTCTTTAAATTAAATGATATATTTTTGGAATGCTTTAATGTTAGCCATAAGATTTTGTAGAATAAAGTTGTTTCTGGCATTAACGAAAGGTAATAAACGCGATTGTAAAACAGTATTTGTCCAAAACAAACAAAAAACAAACATATAAACGAAAAGAAGGAGAAATTTGGAAATATTTCACGTTTAGTTATAAATCTGGCTGCATTAACCAACTCCCCCAAGACTACCTTTCTTTCCTCCCGTTCCCTCCCCCTCTAAGCCTGAGGCACTAACATGGTGAGTGCATTCAAGTGCATGTAGTTCAGATATGAGCTCGTTAACGGAAGATCTGCGGTTCAAATGCCATCAGAACCGTTCTACCTGATTAAGTTATTTTGTTTGTTTGTTTAACGCTCATTAAAGGCAAAAGTAAATATTAGGGTACCTTCCATATCCTAAACTTAGGCGTCAATCGCCCAACATCCTTTCATTTCATTTCAAGTACCCTCAGTGTTTATTATTCGTGATGCCAAAGTATCAAAAACGGGGCTAAATGCTTCTCTCCGCCAACTCTAGGCTCAAGTATTACATTTTAACTTTCAACTTTCACCATTGGTTCAAGAGTAGGCAAGGAAGGCCCGTACCGAACTGTATAACTCCGGCCTTAGAGGTTCCAGGTTAGAATTGCTTATAGCCAATCATCTTGACTTTGGCTTTTTATTTGACTTCCCCTGATCACTTTGGCTAATTCTGGGAGTGGTGTTTACTTTCCACGACTTTTCCACTCTCCCATTTCATTTCATTTTATAGCATAGTACAGGTTGTAGGGTCGAATGTGGTAGCGACGCGAGTTGGCGGCGTGCGGTAGTGGAGTTTGCTCATTAAAGAGGTATGATGTCGAAGCAGCCTTTCAGCGAGGATTGCACTCCTTGGGTGCCATACCTTCAGCTTCCCTCCTGGCTGCCACCGTTCCTCCCAGAAGTTCAGCCTCGTACTGCTTCTCTATCCCTCCAATCTAAGCCAATGCAAGTACTTGCCAGTTTACTCGAGGCCGCTAACTAGAAATGTATGCACATATTGCGAAGGAGATGAAAGAGACGGAAGAGACAGAGAGAGTAAAGAGTTTTGTGCAATGACACTAGAAAGAAACATTGATTATGCTAAGAAAAATTAGAAACTTTCGATTTCGACCAGCACATGTCATTACGTTGCCACGGGAATTGAATTAGGTTGTGCAGTATCTGATGCTTTAGCTAACCGAGCTAATGGGACAGTTTCTATAGCTATATATACTGTCACGACCTGCTGCTTCTAATCTCCCAATGTACACTTATTTAACTTATTTAACCAACTGGATCGGATTGGAGATGTAGCTGCTACACTAATCTAACAAAATCTTAACAATCATTGCTATAAACGGAAGCAAACCCTAATTTTACTTACGTATATTTTTCCAACCGTCATTTTCAGTTCTTAACTGACTCAACGCTACTATACATTTCCCCACATATTGTTAATTCTCAAATGTCACAATACTATTTAAAATAAAAGAGTGGTAAATAATTTAGAATGGCGCTTAATGCGTGACCATGTAATTATGCAGGTTTCCTCGCGTAGTCAAGAAGTTGAACCTCTTACTAACAAAGAGGGGCACTCGAAGGGCTTCATCACTCCCTTACCACAACAGCACAAGGTATACATATCTTGCACATCATAGTCACATGGGTCGCAAGACCGTTAATGCTCTTGTAAAATACTTCATTTCTGAAAGCAATTCCTACAAAAGAAAACAACAACACTAACTCACATACACGTGAAACATACACACATAATAATTCTGATATTCATAAAAATTATTTGTATTATTTATGTGCAATGTTTACAGAAATTACTTGTCCCTAAAACTACGTGTTTCATTTAAGAAAAATGACCAGGTTTAGCCAATTTTGTCTATTTAGAATTAAGTCCCAAAACGCCAACCTATCCCTACTGGAAGTCAAAAATAAATCTGGAAGAAATTTTATCCTAGCACCTTCTTCCTGTGTACACTTAGCCAAAATGTGCACTCAGTCTTACGGTTCGGAGCATAATGGGCAAATCCTCCTGCCTTCCTCGTCAACAACCTTACGTGTCTTTCAGCCTCCCAGTATAAACCATGCTACTCCCAATCTCTGTTTCATGCCTAACTCCATGCTCTTTACGCATGTAATCGTTAACTGTTACGTAGTATTAACACGTGCATTGCTTTGCGCCAACCTCTTCGAACGAGGCTTGCGAATGAATTAAAATTAAACCTAGCCTCGGGGCTGTATTTTAAAATGTGCGCGGTATCCCAACAATGTTAGAATCCCATCACAAATAAGGTTTTAAATTTACGAGGGCCCTCGTATCGGTGAGAATTTGCTTACATTAGAGACGAGTTTTCTATAACAAAATTGTCTTAAATCTATACGAGTACTTGAGAGATATCCGACACAGACACAGATATCCAACTGCACTGCAGTTCAATGACTTTCTTCCTGTTGGCAACTTAACGTCACTACCGTCCCCACATTCAAACGCCATTTTTCTTTTCTGCTGTCCAAATACCTATAAATTAAATCTCTTTAGGATGATTTGAGTGCGTTAATAGCGGAGGATGTGTTCGTATCTTATTCTGCTGACTTTTCCTACCAATGTATGCAACCTTCCGTTCATTTTTTCATAGTATTGGGTGACTATGGGTGTTTTACCTTTTCTTTCTTTATAATCCTATTCACTAGAACCTTGTACTAATAAAACTCACCACAAACATTGTTAATTAGGCAATTAGCAGTCAGCTAGCCATGCTTCGAGTAAAGATAACATGCACACGACTAACGTCACATGCAGGATACGCTACTGCGCATATCTGCCATATTACACTCTTTTTTTGATCATTAACCTCCACAATTATGTAATTAACTTGAATTGGAGCTCGACTGTGGAAGACCCTTACATTTTAACAGAACATATTCTTATAATTTTATATTTCATATTATAAATTATAATTTTCAATCATGAAATACCCTTCTTAACTAGATTAAAACTTATTTTCGTCTAAAGCCAATAAAATAAGTTTAAAATTTACAATCCAAAACATAATCCAAAAAGTTAAAATACAAAAAGTAAGATACCATAAGGCGCAGTTTGTAGCTTTTCTGCGGAAACAAAGAATCTCCCAGTAACTCAGAGACGTTCACTGTAAGCAAACGAACTACTGTTTATTTAACAAGCTTGAAAAAATGATTCTGTTTTGGGAATAAACGTCTACGTGGCTGTCACTGTTTGCATTACAGAAAACATCGCAGCCGTACGAGTGGCTTTGACTCGAAGTCCAAGCAAATCGATAAAATAAGCAGTGCTGAGTTGCGAATTTCACGACGATCTCCGCAACGAATGCTTCTGACTTGTTTCCTTACAAGATGACTGTAGTAGTCAAGCTTAGGGCAGATAACAGGGAGCTGAAACTACTGTGAACGGAACGTTCTATTCTTGATGATGGAACCTTATGTGACAACGCATTCTTTTTTCTATTATGCCAGTGAAAGCTACTTAAATATTCTGCTAAATAATTGTTGTCCCAAATTAAGGCAAATGTTCTGTCAATGTAAACATAATGATTCCTGCCAAATGGAGCACGTTCACACATTACTTTTGGCTTGATTTCCTACACGTTGTCAAACGTATAAAACTGGATAAATGTGACCGCCATACAACCCAGAGAGCAACCCGTGTGACCTCTTCTTGTAGATTTCCTTAAAGAAAAGAGTGTACGGTAAAAACTCGGCAAATGTGATAAAACTCAGAGCCAGGTCGTTGGCTTATATCAGAAGGTCCAACAAGCGGCTCCCGGACCAGTCACGGTCTCTGGAGCTCTTTTCTATGGCCCTTGAAATGAAGTAATTTGTTTATGTTTCTTAAATACTTATAAATTTTTAATGAAATGTAATGCCCACGTACTAAGTAGAAGTAAGCGAGAAACAGAAATGTTGGGCTAAGGTCAAATCCCTTTCTCTGCTCTTTCTTACTTTGCTGTTTCCATTTCCGGAAAACTGCGGAGATTTGCATTCTGTGAGCAACGAAGTAACCCTAGTGCAAGGTCGCTTCAGCATCAAGGTGAACGAAAGCGTGACAGTTCATAACGAGATTAGAGATTTCAGCTATTTAAAACTTCTTTCCTTGCGTCTTTGGTTCTTTAGCTAGCGTCTGTCCCGAGTTAGCGAGTCGCAAGTTAGTTGCGTACAAACTTGTTATAGTTGGTTTTCCTCTGCATTAATCATGAGTTAAAATACTTAGAAGTGTATATATATATATATATATATATATAACTTAATTACTGCGGGTTTTTTTTTTTTTTTTGAAGACCTTAGTAATCGTTTGTAAATAATAAGATTTTAAACTAAACACGTTTAAGTGGTCTTAGACAGATTCTTGGAAAGAAATCAGGCCTGTGACTGCAAAACCGTTTGACACACTGATATACTATTCGATATGGGAAGATTTGCGTTTAACAATCATAAATAATTTAAGGGTGCGTCTTCACAAAGTCGTAAGGGAAAACGGTAGACATATCGAATATGTTTTCCATTATGGACATTTTCCATGCTTTGGTGATGAATCCAATACAATGTCTTTATCAGTCTTAATGTAAAATTACTGTTTTGTAGACAAAACAAATGACATAATATTTTAAGCTACGCTATAATTATGCAGCATCTTTTCATTTTCAAAAAAGAGAATAAAAAATCTGATAATGTAAATGTTTATTTGTAGCATTTTAACAATTCAGGGTCACTGTTCGCTTAGAAATAGGGACACATAAGAAGAAATTAAGCGTCTTATAGTATTCAGAGTAATTTTTCAAAACAGCATTGATCCGTGATCTTGGTCTCGGGAATATTTTTTGCGACAATCTTTCGTTACTGGTAATTAAGTATCCATAAATTTAAAACACAAACGGTTTACATAGAATGCTAATGAACAAACAGATATTCATTTTAATATATTTTTATTTTGGGTTTATGCAATATAATTCATTACTACTTTTACTGTTTTATCCCATGAATATTAACATTCTTCGGTGTTATTATTTTATTACTCTTCCATGACAGCATATGTCGCTTAATGAAACGGTTGAATAAAGAAGAAAAGAGTGCAATTAACAAATGGAAAACAGTGGAATGGGAAGCAACAATCGAACTGCGTTCTGTATAGGAGTTATTGCAGATTTCTATGAATATCAATGATGGAACCAACGCATATAGTCATCAAAATTGGTTTTATTCAAAACATTTTGTAAGGACACAAGAGAACATTGATTCATGGGTGGGTTAAGCACTTATTAATATTCTCCTCGTGTTTCTGTTGCTTTTAATCGACCTCAGAAAAACAATAAATAGCTAACGTTCTCTTCAATTAGACAAGTATTTCTCCCTCTATAAGTATCACAAATCTAAACGTAGCAAATGAACATTTAATATTGAATAAAGTCGCTACGCAACACAGTTAGACCTAGTTAGCTTTTAAGTGCTTACCTTGGAAACACAAACTTAACTAACAAGTTTCAAAACAGTCCAACATTTCCTCTTTACTAGTGCCCTGCAGCAGCCATATCAAGTTTTCGGTTATCTCATCTTCCATCTGTAATCTCCTATTTTTTCAAAGACGAAAACTGAAGTTCTCAGGATGCTTTTTTTTGTGCCAAAACTCTGTACGGCAGGTAAAAATCATAACAATATTCCCTTTTCTGATATATTCTTAGTTAAAAAGTAACAACATGACGTAGAACAACTTAATTGATTTGGCTTTACAATTGCCAATATACATGTAATACTTTCATATTTTGTACCTAATGGAATGATATTGTGTTCCAAATGTCGCACATTGGCAGGAGATTTGAACTTCTCAAAGTGCATACTCTTGGGATTTAGAATACCCCTGACGAGACAGAAGTATGTTAAATCCAAGAACCGCCATGATGTATCAGGATAGTTGACACTTTCTTGGCTGTCAACTCTTAAACTTCAATATAAATGTTTGCAATTGATGCTGAGAGTGTGTTACTATAACCATACTAGCATTTGTGTGTCACTATGTTTTAATTTGAAGGCAGTCTTTTCTCTTCAAATTATACATTCCTAAGTATATTGCGTTATGCCAGAGCGATTTCTGCGATATGTGAAACATTTCTTTCACGATAGCTCTGAAATTTCTCAAGTATCGAACAGCCTCAATACACGGCAGGAAAACAGCTAGCGTTAAAGCCAACGGCTGTTTTCTTGCCGGCATATATAAAGAATTCATCATAAAATGTTTGTGCTCGGTAGTTATTACACAAGACGATAGACAATGAGGACTATTTTCAAAACGTACATTGATTGGGTACTTGAGCGAGTCTAGTTTGTGTGATGACGTCAGTTACACTTTGGAAATATAACAAAGCGATAGAGCTAACATCAACCTTTTCATGTGAAATGTGAAATACAACGCTTGTTTAAATATGACCAATAAAGCAAATAAAAGTAGTTATTATGTTCCGGTCAAGAGATTGAGTCCGAAATAGGAATTAGCAGAGTTAGAACGACAGGGGCATGGTCTCTGGTATCAAATACACTCAGATGTGGTTGCAATGTTTGTTACATTCGTATATGGGTGGTCAGCCTTTGTTTTTGATTTGGTTTATTTATGAACACTCTTTAACAGCTCAGGTCATCAGCATCCCATTCAATTCAGGTGTGAAATGGCCGGTAAATTTTGTTCAGATGCCTCATTTTTCAGGCTTGAGGTTCTTTTTCATGCCGTAAATCTACGATATGGGACCCGGCTTTATTTCCCTTCCGAAAGAAGCCATCCATATTTGGGATTTTTACGCCCGAAAAAATCCATCGGCCCTGGCCGGGATCGAACCCGCGATCTTGGGTTAGGAGGTTGCCACTATACCACCAGGACCGAATTAAAGAATAATTATAGCATGAATATTATTTTCTGGCTGAAGAGCTTTTTCGCATATGAAACGCTTTTTAAAACTGTATTTGTTACTGCCATATACTGCACTTACGTATGATTTATGACGAAACGAATTTCATTGGAACTGTAGGAAATATTGTTGTGTTGCTTTACAAACTGCATGCCGCTCTCTTTGTGGGCGCATGCGAACAAAATGCCTGTCGCAGTACGTGCGCGGCTAATAATAGTGGGCTTAGCACAGTAGGGAAGCTGGAAGAGTTTGTTCTGCCGACTTTTATATACAGGGATGGCTACGCTGAGTCATATCCGACTTATACTGTGCCGCACAACATAACGAAGGATCACAGTCCGTTATCGATCGATGGCGTTATGTTATGACGGCTCTGGATTGCTGTCCGCCGTTTAGAAATGAAGTGCTGTTGGTTGTAAACCTCTAGTTTCTCTCGGCTTTCGCCACCCCTGTTATATACCCAGCAGGTCGATACTACTTTGCATAAATTCACAAGAAGGAAAGCAAGAAAAAAGAAAGAATTCTAATTTGTAAAAGTAAACTGAAAGTTGGTGATAGCCATTTAATACTAAAAATAAAAAATAATTAAAACGTGCATTCATTTTAAAAGTCTGAAAACAATAAGAAAAACGCAAAACATGTTCTAATAAATGCCTGCTAAGTGATTCAAGCAGTTTTTTTATGTGTAGTGTTTAGATATAAATCAATACATTCTTTTGTATGAAAGTATTGTTTATATATTTAAATATGAAATATTTATACTTCTCAGTTATTAAAATTAAAGTTAGTTCTTGCAAATGAAATAAATGGATTATCAGGTGTCAGCGAGAGGATTCAGTGCAAAAGGAGTATTTGTATGTGAACTACTATCGCAAATATACTGAGTGATCAATTTTTTTTGCTCATTACCTGGAGTCAATTGAAAAAAATAACGTCACTCCGCGGAGCAAATTTCTATCAGTCTAATCAGCTGTCGGTTGATTTAGTTCTGAGAATTTGCTGTGAAGGGTGGGAGTGTGCCTAGGAGAAAAATAGAAGGGGGGTTACGTCATAGTTTTTAACCGTCGCAGCGAACTGCAGGATCTCGAAGAGGGCATTACAGTACGTTATGTGACGGAGACAACTGGCATTATGAAGAAATTGTACACCGAATGGGACGTCATGATTATTAGCTCAATATCTGTGCACAAACAAGCGGTTCTTCGTTTCGCTGCAACGGATAATAAGTCAGTTTGTTTACAAAATGCGATTGCATTATTTCTGTAATCAATCACTAGGTTGCAGAATGTCGTACTTTCGAAGCCAATACCCTTTTACCACCCTTTAAAAGCAAGCTGCGTTGACTAGCAATTACGTCATCCATAAATAATTCGCGGTAAAGTTGGAATACATTTGTTCACACAGTACAAATCATATAGGAATAAGAAACTAGTATAAACAGAAATTTATGAATTCCATACCTACACTGATCGAGAAGTGGCTCAACAAGGTTCTCACTAACTTCCTCAGTCATTCCTTGAGCAGGTTTTTGTTTAAAATATACTTTCTCACTGTAAGAGAGAGAAGGTTAAAGAGCGCATCTCTATTGGAATGTATGATGTAACAGATATCTGGTGTCTAGAAGTGTTGAACATCTAAAGATTAGACATCTACGTTATTCATTAAAAACTCAAACCATTACGAGAGTATTCTTGCCACAATTAAAAGTCAAATTGAAAGGAAATGAAAAATCGAAAATTTCGAGTATCAATTCGCAGATGAGCCACATAACATAATATTGTGAAATGTAAGTACCTCATATTGTTTTCTTGTCGAATCAATAGTGCCGTACCGCCTTTGTTTCTGCTGTCTGGCAAGCCCAACATCCTTCCCTAGTTCTGATTAAAGATACTGAATACATGTAGATAGCTGCACCAGGTTATTTAAATCCACATCTCAAGCATTTATGTTAAAATTTGTAATATATCTGATTGCAAATGAGAATAGCTCATAGGTAATAGCAAGTCCATAAGTGCATATCTAAAGCGTTTCTTTTGTAGATCCTGTACCTCGGTACCTAGTTTCCAAAACAAGTTCTCCAACATTACAAAGTCATTTGAAAGTAATGCGGGTACTATAGGTGCGGAAAGATATAGCTATAGTTAAAAATTGTCACTCATGGTTCGTTTGTCTATTTCTTCCGATCTTAGCTGTCTCACTTTATTTTAAATTTACCTACTCCCTCTTCCTCCTTCCTATTTGCCAGCCAAGTCCAGCACTAACTACCACTGCCCTCTCCCACAAACGGGGCCGGTAGTTATTTCTCCCTCCATTCTTCCGTCCTCTTACAGTATGCCAGAATATGTTTCAAAGATTCTTTCTCCGCACGTATAGGGAAGATTCTCGTACCGTCTCTGCCTGTTACTTTAGTCATTCGCCACGCGCCTAACCTATACCAAGTGGGCCCCCGATTGAAAAGTTTGATCCGTTTGGGTGTAATGCTCCATTCCCCATCCAATTTTCAGTTCCGATTGTATTTCTTTTTTCTGCACACTCCGAAAAGAACAGATATTTATAAATGCCTCTCAAACGTTTTTTATTTTTTCACCAAACCTTCCTCCTGTTTCCCCACTCTGCGATCCAAATGTTCCCCATTCCTATATTTTCCAGACCTCTTCTTAGTAGTACAAATAAAGTTCAGTGGAATTGCAGTACCCTCTTCCTGCCTTCTCTTCGTGCACGTATAGTAGATCAATTTACTTTTTGAGTATGCAGATAGGTAACCCCGGCATTTAACGGTAGATAACTTCGTTGTATCGACACAGGTGACAGAGGTCGTTAAGACACCATGGGTTCATGGTTTGCAGTTCATATCCCTTTAGAACCTCCTCCCTGACTTGAGTTTTACAGACTTTCCTCCAGATCAATGACAAATGATGTGGGAAACCCAAAACTTAGGACAGGAATATTTTTTTCCCAAAATTTCTTTCACAATTTACCATTCCATCTCATGTAATATTGGTGTCTACCGCCTGAGAGTAGTACACAGTAGTAAAAACAGGCGTTAAACGCTATTAAAAAGAATTAATCTCCACGCCGAGGCCTTGGATGCCTAGACGGGTGTCAGAAGTACCATGGGTATTGGGGTTCACAAAGCTAGCACCAGGGTGAAAGTTAGGTTGAGATTACTACTTGCACCGATAAATGTTTAATTTTATTCATTTTTTGGGCAAGGAACAGTTCAGAAATACTCATAATGTAACTTGTTTCTCCCAAAGCCTTTGGGATGGAAACAGAAATGACAGTGGTGGAAAACGCTAAAACCATATTATGAATGTGTTGTAAACAATTTATGATATGAGTTATTTATAAACGTGATAGTAGTTTGGATGTCAGACTATTCCGAAATAAATTTTTGAATGCAGTTTTCATGTGAGAGGGGGTGGAAAATTATACAAGCACATTAAAGATATTTCAATATATATTCGAACAGTGTGCATGAATACAAAGGAAGATTCGTTCAGTTCTTTTCTGTTCAGTTCTGCGCATTATGCAAATTAGCCTTTAAATATTTTTAGCTCGCACTTCGTTGCTGTGTTGTTATTATTCCCGACACGTTTATAATGTCGAAAGCGCAGCTAGGCAGAGTGAGGGGGAGTAAATGACACATCTAATCATTGTCAATCGAGTTTGCGGTTTTCCATCATCTCCGTTATGGAGGCCGCCTTTCCCAGGGATATCGTTTTAACGCTGACATATGTCACTGCGCAAAAAAATGTCCCAACTTGCACGTTGTTTTGGAAACGCATACCAAACCACACTTCAAATTTAATTTACTCGCACTCAGCGAAATTTAATTTAACAGAATCGATTCCATCAGAAGCAGCTGAATCAGTTTGAACATATGATGTCAAGGGACCCTCTACGTGTGCTCTTCCATTGGGGAAAATATTAGATACCATGAACTAGTTTGGAGGCTTAATGTGCTGTAACGCTGCAGAGATGACATTAGGTTTCACTTCCATTTCCTAACAAATTTGCATTTACTGTTATCTCCAACGCCGCATTACCAACGTTAGTCAGCTGACATAAGTCGATATATACAGGATATTTGTTCCGTAGATGAAAGCCACACAGGACTAAATCTCTCGGTGGGGGTGCCAAAAGATGCCGACGAATTTGGTCCCTTTTGCCTACTCCTTCCCTCGGCTTAGGTCATCTATTGTCTGTATCCCTACTTCTTTGTAATCCTAATGTCAGAGAACTTCATGCGTCGTATTCGAAACCTACGAGGAAATGATATTTGAACTGATAGACTATAATGGCTAAGAGAAAGATATTAATACTAGAAAAGGAGTACTCTAATATGACCTTGTGTTAAATGAGAATCGAAAACAAACAGAGTGATCTACGAAAAATAAAGACAACGATGAAAGCGTCCTAGTGTATTATTTTCTTTCATCGCAAAGGCGTGTTTTTATTATTGCTACAGATAAGTAATATCAGTTATGTTCCATTGTGTTTCCTGTGTTATACAGCATTTTGGCTTATTGTGTGTAAAATCAGAGTAGTGAAGTATTGACTGCGAATTTTCATAAGAAACCAAACTTAAGGAAATTCTGCTCTACTAAGAGTTAAGGTTGGGAAGAAACATGACAATTAAGAAAAGGACTGGAAAGAAATAGAACTGAGCTCTATTTGGATACCGAGTATTGGAATTGAAATATTGCATGGAGGAAGGCTAAGAACATTTGAGGGATATGGATAGAGCAGAAAATTGCGCAATGTGGGGAAATGCTTCCTCTTGAAGTATAATACGCTAAAAACTGAGTTGGGGACCAAGCATTATGTCAAAACGAAACTCGCGTGGCTTAGACCAGAGGCATTAAAGTAATTGACGAAAATGGATTGAAAATTTGGCCTGTGTGAGGAGAAGGAATCATGGATGCATATTGGCTGAATATAAAGGTAAGGAAGAATCCAGGGAAAAGTATCTGCCACGACCCTTTATCAGATTGAACAGAGGGAGATTGTTACCCTGTGCTCTGTTAGCCGGCAGAGAAGAGGAGGAGAGAATAGGTAAATTTCTAATGAAAGTGAGACAGTTCAGATGTGAAAGGCTGATTACGGGGGGGGGGGATTTAGTGTGACATAGATGCATTTATTTTTCTTTTGTTGTTGATATTATATCTTTATTTTATATTCTAATGGCATGTAATAACCGATTTAATAACTACTGCTACTGCTGGCTGCTGCTATTACTACTACTACTACTACTACTATTACTACTACTACTACTACTACTATTACTACTACTACTACTACTACTACTACTACTACTGCTGCTGCTGCTGCTGCTGCTGCTGCTGCTGCTACTGCTATTACTATTGCGGCTGCTGCTTACACAGCTTATTTTGGCTTAAGATATTTTCAAAGAAAATGTGTCATTTTTTATTTACTGTCCCAAAATCGAGGATTATTCAATAATTAATTGATCGCATTGTGATACGTTTGTATTATGCAACTCAGCTTTAATTAACATATCTTGACATGTTAGCACACAGTAGATGTTAGATGTAAACTAAATGCTTAATGAGAAAATATGAAAATACATCACTATATTCGTTTACAAAGAATCTGAACTATTTTGAAAATTGTTCTATCATTAAATTCGTTACAAAAATGTAAGAATCAGAAAATAATGCTTGAGATGTTAAATCATATGTATGATGTTGCATTGCCGTTATAAGGTTTTGTGCCAAGCAATTTAAAGTGATCCGAAAGTCCACTGAAGATGGTCTGCACAGGACACTCTGTGGAAGCATTTTCACGAGAGATTTGGCAAAAAGTGGAGACTGGTATTAAAGATTGTTGTGTGAAGACTTGCTGTTTTCACAGTAATTCATATCAATTTGAAAGGAGTGCCCCAGAGCAGAAAGCAGAAGGCATGTTGCCAGGAATGCAGTCAGGAGAATTTGGACCTCCTCCAAAAAAATGCTGAAAACATTTTCTCAAAGATTGTTACTGGAGATGAAACATGGGTAATCACTATGACCCCAAAACCAAAAGAAGGTCTCCCAAATCCCTAAGAAGTTTCGTGTACATCAGTCGGCCGAGAAGATCATGATAATCGTTTTTGGAATACCTGTGTTCTGCTATTTGAATTGAAAATTGCATTCTAACATTTTATAAAAAAAGCCTTTGTAATGAATTTTTTATTTATATTCAAACAACCTAAGTTCAACTTAACCGGAGAAACCTACTTCTCTGCGATAAAGTCATCACACAAGATCGTGAAAGAGAAAGAACATGGAAAGCAGACAACGTGATTGCTGCTGCCTCACAACAACATCATTTATTCAAACAAGAGCTGCTACCAAAACTGTGGGGTAGTTAAGCTGCATTCTTCCATCTGGTAGTTCACACCTGGCCACCAGTGCTTATTTTTTCTAAAAACTTGAAGAAATTCCCTCTTGGGCAGATATTTTACAACATGGTGTTATGAAGGAGATGGTAATAGGTTGATTGGAGGACCAAGGAAACTTTTTTATTCTGAATATATTCATAACTAAATGAAGTGCTCCAAGTGTGTAGAACTCGAGGGATACTAACTGAAAAAGAGTGTTTCATCTTCAGGTTTCTTTTTTATATTCAAATAAATAAAGATTTTAATAGCCTGACTAATTTGGTGGGACACCTCGCACTTATATACATAATGCCTCTTGCCTAATGATTACATATTAATTGATTAGGAGTAACCTATTTTCACAATTTGACAAATGCTTACTGTAAGGGAAGATCTTCCAGGCATTTGTTAATATTTGGGAACAACTAAAATACCCTTTTTGCATAATTACCCTTTTTGTATGTTTCTAATTTGCAATTAAATAACAATAATTATGAATGAAGTTTCTTTTTCAAATGAAATTCCCAACTAACTCTTTACGCTAAGATTTATACTTAATTTTAACATATGTATTTATTTGTTCTTATCACATTAATTCATTTTTCAGAGTTATCTGTGAGGTTCTATTGACATTTCATTTAGAGATTCATGTGGTAAATAGCTTGACTGTTTACATGTATACATTTACTACTAGACATCAGCACTAAAACCAGAAAGAAGGGGAATGAGGTTATGTTGGTGCTCCAACAGATGGGAGGGGTACAATAGTCAAGAGCTGCAAAACACTCTCTCCCCTTAAGCCTGTAACATAGAAGTTTGCGTTTACCTTCTAGGGAGTGATTAATAGCTTTCTTTGTTTATATTTAACTAGTTTTAGTGTACTAAACTTTATGTTATGTGCTTAAGAATTTAAATGCTTATTTATTACATATTATTTTTAAAATGTGTATAAGGTATAACTTTTAAACTTAAACGAAGAAGATTATAATATTTGTTCACAACAAAGTTGACATTTTTTTATGAATATGTTTTACTTATTAACCGGAATTTAACAGTAATTTTGTTGTCATATCTTTTAGATGTTACACAAAAACTTAGAACTGTCATGGTGGTAAATGTATCAAATTCAAAAATCGCTGTAAGGAATTTTAAGCGATGTTTTGAAAACAAATAATATATATTATAAAATTACCGATTATTTATATCCGGCGTTCTTATATATTGTTCGTTCACTATAATGAAAAGCGAAATTCTTTTATACCAGTAGAATGGCATCAACTGCTCTCCCGAGATGGTCGATACAGAAGAAATGAACACACATATTCCTGGATTGAAAATATTGGGTTCTTTCTCTGCTTTTCTTTGTCGTCAACTTTTCACTCTCTTGTGATGAACTCAGCGAAGATTTGAAACGAAAAGGCAGAGCCCAGGTATCTTCTATGTATATACATGTTTACACGGGACTCCTGCTTACCCAGAATGTTATCTGCCAGTTGGAGGAGTTTATACAAAGAGGAAATTTGATGGGACGGGGAGTAATTCCCTGAAGGCACAATGTATTCCCCTCACTCTCCAGTTAGCCATCTTCCCCGAGATGTGGGTCAAGGCTCTATTCGGATTGTATTAAGTTTGCTTTCTTCCTACTGAGATGGCATGTAATATGATTTTGTTTCTGCACTTATGTAAATTGCTGTATCACATTGTCATTGATTTGGGGTTTCTAGTCAACAATCTCTGCTACTTGTAAAGAACCTGACAATTTTCATTTGTTATGAGTGGTAGCTGTGAATCTTTAAGGTTGGGAAGTGGCGAATACCTGTTTATCTCAACTTTTGTGGATAGAGCAATTCTTTATTGAAATGTGACTATTGATAAAAAAAAATATTACAATATTCTATTTATATAACTTTGCATTATTTTAAAAAATATGCGTTTTAGAAAGCAAACTCTCTAATCTAATAATACCATTGTAGAAGTTTTAATACCATATTTTCGCCACTTCTTTTTACTTAAGTGTTTTTTTGAAATGTTAAAATCAAATATTGACAGGTCACATAATCGTGAAATGATCCATAAAGAATGGGTATGGGAAAAGAAGCATTCGGATCAAATCACTTTGCTCCATTAAGAACCATATGAAATACAATATGTGTATGTTGTCTCTATAATTATAATCTATCATACTTAACGTATTCAACATAATTGGGTTACAGGTCGAGTCATGTTGTTGAAAGATATAATAGGCGGTATGACCTCTGAGTCAAAGGCAGCACCGCCACGGGTGGGCGAGGTCGTTAAGTCTCGAACTCGTGAGCGGGAGGTCTGGGTTCGAATACCGCCAGGACCGTCCTTCCTGATTGAGGTTTTTTTCCAGGTTTTCCTCAGTCCTCATAAATGGCAAATGCCGGGGAGGTACCCTAAACTTAGGCCTGGAACGATTCCTTCCATAAAAATAAATCCTTTCCCAATATATCATTTCATCTCGTGTATCATCAGTGTCCATCGCCTGTGGTGCCTCTGTAGCAAAAACGGGCGTAAAACACTATTCATTCATTCAAAGGCAGCATTGTGTTGTTTTTTTAGGTCGAAGCCTGCATTCTCAAGATGGTAGGTTCAAACGGAACATGATCACAAAACACTAATCATTGTTGTTAATAGAAGTGCTAAGACTATGTTCTAACGAATACCATTCATTATTGTGTATACTAGAAAGGCATTGCCTGGTTGAAATTATATTATGAGCTGCAGAATACCTAGCAGAAAGCATATATAAACGCAAAAAAGATTATTTTAAAGTTGCAGTAAATGTGCGTTTACTGGAGCATATCGTTGAATATACATACATTGAAGAGTAATTCATAACATTTCCATTATATTAAAGAAATATTTGTGTTTCGAGAGAAAAGCGTATATTAGTGTTTAAAAATGGCTGCTTACCAAACGAACCTAGTTGATTTGACCTGAAATAAACTCGAATAACGTTATGCAGTCTAATGTGCATTCCGGCGGTTCTTTTCTATCGTTAGTTCGAAGGCGGTAAGAACAGAGGCTGCATCTTTCATGGAGGAAAAGATTGCGCAGAGCCAGGTTTTACTGATGTGACGAAACACAAGTGCATTAAAACTTACTCGGAGAGTTAGGAAATCTTTAGAAGAACTATTCGAGAATTGTAGCTACCGAAGTCTACAATGAGGGAGATTTTGTGGAAACAATGGCAGAAACCGTAAAACCTGCAGCCTGACCAAGCGGCTGGATGATGTTAGCACGCGGTCTCCCAGCATTACCCAAAGTATCATCTCTCAAGACCGTGAACTGTTCATGCAGCTGCCGCAGATATCTTCTACACATGACCATCCGGACTTCATTGTCAAGGACAATGCTTAGGTCCCTCTGCAAATGCGAAGGCGAACAACACCGCCGTCACTCACGACACGCTTGAGAGAGATTGTCAAGAATGGCAGTGCCGCTTGGACATCTACTTCAAAGCATATAATGATGTTGGCAAATGTTCCTTTTTCAAATATAATTTACTCCCCTTCATTATTGGTGAAAATATGTCCTAAAAGTGATCCAATAATTTTTACATAACCTTTATTTAGAAGCTGGCATTGTAGTGGTATCTTCCTCAAAAAGTATACAGTATTTTGTACAGTTGAAGTTCAATTTTCAAAATAAATACAGCTTCATAAACTTATTACTTTTTTTTAGTTTAACTATTTAACGTGTAGTTTTTTTTTTTTTTTTTTTTTTCTTTTCATTCATCTAATGGTTGTGTTCTGAATGCCCCAAATAACTAAAAATTAACTTATTAGTTATAAAGTTCCTTGTTAGAGTTTCAACATTTGTTCTTAAATAGTGCATTTTGCCTTTGAAAATGACGGCAAATGTAAATGACGAATGTCCTTTTCACCATGGAAGATTTTAAGTAAACAACAATTGGAAAGTCATCTAACTCATTGTTGCATAAAAAGTACTGCTTTTGATAAACAATGTATAATGGTTATTATTTTTAAACTGAAGTGTAATTTATACTTGCCAAATTTTCTCAGGGATAGATATGCTAACTTCGAGAGTAATTTTCAGCGTAACGTTGGTAATCCTACAAATCGGAAAGGGGATCATCATTTGGCTCCCATTTGTTGGGGGGGGGGGGAACTTATCGATATCTTACAGTTTTCATCCTCCTAGAAATATATGCACAACATGAATAGTTTATTTTCTAAAGAGGAAATCTCAATCTTGATGCTACTCTCGAGATGAAGCAGGTTTTTAGTAGAGCCTCTTCAATGGTGCGCTTCACAACATTATGACAAAAATGCCAATTTGCTTATACGAAACAGGCTTGACATCAAATCAATGTCCGTTTTGCCAAAGTAGTAAATTACACGTAATGTAGTTCACTATACTGTTTTGTTCTTACGTTTAAACAAAAGGCATTACATTTTAAGGTTTTGTTTCTTACAGTGGAATGTAGTTTCATGTCACATAACATTTTACCTCTAGATCTAGGGTGAACCATTTTTTTTTAAAATAGAGGCGTAAATTATTAAAACAAAATATTAGATGTCACTATTTTTAATTATGTGGTTCCCGATTATCTTATCCGTACTCTACAAATCTTTTTATACAGAGTTCGGCTATAATAAAACTACTTCTGTATTAAGTTCTAGTGTCAGCACCTACAGAACAAAATTTGTGTATCACTTTTTGTTTTTATGGAACATTTTTCACTATGAAGCCAGACAGAGCTTTCTGTGATGAGGGGAATGAACACGAAGATGTCGGAAGAAAAGAAAATTGCTGGTATTTGTGCATTTAGCAAGTACGGCCGGATGGACTTTGAATGTACAATATCTTCCCTTGCCATTGCAGAGGCACAAACCACACTCCTACTGTTTGCCGTTGTGGAAAGTTCACGCTTTTTTCGTCATAGCATTGTTAATTTCAAAAATTTCCATCGCATGAGCAAATGCCTGGCTGCACACTCGCCCAGCAGCTGGCGGTGAAAGAAGCAGCTGGCTTCTGCTTCCTCTTAGTGCGCTAATTCCTTCACGCGAGTCAACAGGTGATGAGAATAATAGGCATTGCATGACCTAGACTTTTCCTCGTATCTGCTGGGTTCGTGTTCAATATCCCATTGTGCATTTCTATTAACGACGCATATAATTAATAGTAGCTACATTGTTTTGTACATTCCTGCACGCACAATTGCCAGTTCAGTGACTTTATTGCTGTATTATTACGTTATCTATATTCTATAAATTATTCATTTGCTTATAAAGATAATGTATTTTTATTGAGAAAAAAAGCAATAAAATAATTTCAAGAGGTTTTGGAGCTTGAGTAATAAAATGTTTCTGTCAATAATAATAATAATAATAATAATAATAATAATAATAATAATAATAATAATGCCTTCTATTACACGAAAACAGGTTAACATAACAAAGACAAAACGAATGGATATATAGGCACATACGAGCATAAAAGACAAGATGATATAATATTGATACATATGTATAAATTGAGAAGAGATATGCAGACAACACTAAGCAATATTAGAGGATGGAAAATACAGAGGAAGAGAAACGAATATTAATATTTGTATTATAAAAACAATCTAAGTAAGAAGGAACGCCATAAATATATTACGTGAAATGATATAGACCCACTGGCAGAATAAATACTCTTAAGCATAATGGATGACGGGTTGGATGGATGGATAAAAGTAAACTGAGGTGTCTAGTCCTGCTTATTAAATAAATGTCTAAATAATGTATATTTAAAGGTAGTTAAACTTCGACTAGCGCTGATATCTTGTGTGAATGAATTCCAGGAGCGGTCAGTGGCTAATGAGAGACTGAGTATGGATTTGTATGATTATTAGAATAGAATAAAAATTTTAATTTAATTAACACAACTAAGATAATAAGGCTTTTCCTTTCGCTAAGCAATTCTAATTAATATGATTAATGTTACAAGACATGTAGATCACCGGAATTACTTTTCAGTGATTCTACAGCACTAAATAGAGACCTAGCATTTATGCACACTAACCTTTACAGGAACCGTGTTTATATTTCTGCATTTTATTATTATATATTTTTTAAATTTCTCTGTTTTTTATTAACTCTAAATATATGTCTTGCTCTGTAGAATAACTTGAATTATGGGCCTAATTGCTGCTGAGGTACCCTTTAAAAACATACACACTCCCGCACACTAAACATATAAACAAATGTTTCATCTGCGACATCTACACTGTTCAGTTTATGTAACACGTCTTAAATTAATACTAATCAGTTAATTCACATAATATGGAATTACTTATTTTATCCACTCGTGAATGAAATATGAAAACGAGTGATATCAATATTCAGTTACAAGCTAGCTTTAAGCTTTAGTGATTAAATTTGTGTTTCTCAGATGTATATTCTATAATTTAAATATATAGATAGAATGTTTCGGAAATACTTTGGTGGCGGGTTCCTCACAACAAAACAAGAAAAAAAATACATATAAATATATGTTCGGAAATGCTTAATTGTTGAGTTATTGTTGAAAGTTTACTTCAAGCGTTGCAAGGTACAATCTAAAAACTTAAGTTCGTCATCAAAAATAAAATTAATTTTGTTAAGTAATCGAATGATGTTATCGATACAAGTCTTGGCGCATCGACATTGCATACTTATAGGACAAAATATTATTCGTAAAATGCAGCGATAGCACTGTTGATTTTGATGTTTATGTGATTTGGTAATAAGCCTATTAAAGATGTGATAGAAATAGTAATTTTAACTCTGACGAAAGTTTCATTAATAACTCAAAAAACTAAAGATTTACGAACATACGTTACATTTACTTTTATGTTTTTGTTTTGGTAATCTTTCATTTTTTTTAATGCTGTTTACGCCCTTTTTACTACTGAGACACCACAGGCGGTGGTGATACATGGAATGAAATTATAAATTGGGAAAGGATTTTTTTAAGGAAGGAAACGTTCCAGGCCTAAGTTTAGTATATCTGCCCAGCATTTGCCATTTATGGGAACTGAGAAAACCTGGAAAAAATATCAATCAGGGAGGACGGTACTGGCGGGATTCGAACTTCAGACCTCCCGTTCATGAGTCCGCGCTTTAATGACCTCGGTCACCCGTGGCAGTCTTTCATTAATAACTCATAAAACTAATAATTTCTGGACATATGTTTATATGGATATTTTTTCTTGTTTTGGTAGACTTTCATTAATAAGTAAAAAACTAAGGTTTTCCGAACATATGTCTATATGGACTTTTTTTTCTTGTTATGGTATGGGGAACCCGCCACCGAAGTTTGTAAAAATATTTCCGAAACAGCCTCTATATAGAACTCAAATTTATGACCACCTGAAGTAAACAAACTAAGCTTGTAATTTTAATTTAATTATTAAATGAAACACAAATAGAACTAAGTAACTTTTTTGGATTTGTTACATCCTACAATTTACATAAACGAAATTGCCCTATTTTTATAGCTTTTGAATTAATAAAAATATTACTTGCATATTTAGTCGTTTGCAGTATTTTAATGCATTAGAAATGTGGTTATTTATACATTTAAGAAGTAAAATTTATTTGCATTTGATATGGATTGCTGTTGTCTTCAACTGCTATAAACGTTTATAGTATTCATCTTACAATTTCTGAAGAAGTCAAACAAATCAAGTAAATTGATATGGGCATTTGAGAAAAATAGAAGAAGAAAGACTCTCTAAGCAAATATTTGAATGAACTTCTAAGGAAAGAATAAAGCCGGAGCGTCTTATCATTATTTGCTTGAATAGACGATGATAGAACCGAAAAAGGAAATAGAAAAGGGGCAAGCTATCGCAAGACTTCAAAGAACTTTCTGAAAACCGTTTTATAGGATGCAGATCGTCGGTCAGGAGCACCTTTTGTATCCATTACATCAGCTTTATACCCTCTGGCCGCATTTACTTCTGCATATTTGAGATAACAGTAGGGCAGGTTTGCATGTATGAATTCGCACAAATCCTTTTATGTTTTGTGCAGTATGGATGTAGCGGTATGGGTCACTGTATGTTAGCGATTCTCAAACTATGAGCCGCGGGTCCCCTGGGGTCCACGAAGCATTATTGTTATTAATTTTTACTCTTGAATGCATAGATGATACAAGTTTTCCATGAAGTAGAGTGTGCTAGAGCAAATTGAAGGTGATTTTTTTAAATTGGTGAGAGGAAAACTTGGATGAGACAGAACATTCATGTGTACCGTCATAGTTTCTCTGACAATAATACTGACGACTTAACTGGATAAGTTTTTATCTAAAAACTAATTATAACCAAGCAGAATACTTATATTACCAAACACCTTTTCTCAGATTAATACTTAGATAAACCAAACTATTACCTGAAAAATCTAACTTGTATTACGAACATATCCATTAATTAAAAACTGTGTTTTTGAATTTTTATACGAATTTCTTCTATGTATCCACGGTTTGTAAGTGAAATGCAACATAATCCCTCTTATTCAAGAATTAAAGTAAATGAATAATAACTGTGTCATCATATGTTTTATTTATTATTATTGTTTTATATACTTTCCGAATGTAATATCGTTATCATTATTACTATTATTTAAGAATATGCTGAATAAAAAGAAATTTGAAAACATGCGCATTATTTTTGTTGTTTATATCGTTAAATTTTGTAAATTAGTGATGAACAAATATATATATATTTAAAGGGTCCAATCGTAATATTCGAACTTTGAGTTTAGGGGTCTGCGGTCAAAAAAAGTTTGAAAATCGTAGTTGTATTCGTACAAAAGAACTACACCGCTACGGGTGGCTGAGGTCTTGTAAGACGCGGATTTGTGAGCTGATGGTCTCCGTCCTCCCTGACATGTTTTTCCCTGGTTTTTCTCAGTGTTCATATTTGTAAAGTCCACGCTAGACCACCAGGACCGACGCGAGTATCGTAGATTGGAGCTGATGCAACCATACAACAGTTTTTTAACTGTTTTAAAATGTTTTATTTATCAACAGTATGAAAGGTCGTTGTGCATATATTTTTGGCGCCTCTTTAACTATCACTCCTATAATTCAATTGAGTAAAACTGGCTAATTCCTAGCGGATATTTTGTTTCAGTTCTTCCAGGGTGTGTGGGTTTGTCTTTTTTTTATTATATTTTTTTAATTAATTCCAAAGATAAAAATGGCAAGAGGCTAAGTCAAGGGGACAAGGGTGCAGCAATTCGTAACTAATAACTCTTATCATTCTGAGGTCGTGGGTTCAAACCCGGCCAGGTTCGATGGATTTTTTCGGATATAAAAATGCTAAGTATGGCTTCCTTCGGCAGGGAAGTAAAGCCGTGGGTCCCGTGCCGTACATTTACTGCACTAAAAAGAACCTCAAGTTTGAAAGAAGAGACCTCTGAGCAAAATTTGTCGGCCGTTTTACGCCCGGAATTGAATGGGACGCTGATGACCTGAGATGTTAAAGAGCGTCCTTAAATAAAACGAATCAAAAAAAATTATCATTCTGAAACAATCATTGAATTTAACTCATCAATATATTCTCTGAATGAGCTATGACATTCTTGGAAAAAGACTAAATCGTACTCCATTTCGGTTACTTCTCTAAAAGGGGGAGGCGGTTGTATTCACTTAAGTACTTTTTTCTTCTCTCATAAAGGGTGAACTTTATGAACTATTTCAGTTTTCTAAGCGCTTCAATAACGATTATTTTGAAATTATTATAAGAATTGTGGATTTTTGTAGGGCCTGAAACTTTCACACCCGAGAAAATTAAAAAAAAACACGTGAATCAAAAATAAATATAACAGAAAACATATACAGAGCTATAATTCAGCGCTGTTAAATACTTAACAAAACGCACCGTTCATAATAACTGAACTGAATTCAACCATTCTCAGATCCATGCTGTAGCGTGACTTTGTTGCAGCCAACGGGGAACACATGCGCATGCGCTTAGTACACCACAATTTTATTCATAATGCATTGGTTCGCTCCGCACCTTAGAACCAAAACCTAAGTGTGTTTTATGGTATGGTATGCTGACAAATGAAGCTATGAATCTGTTAACATCGGGCTATGTTTTCAGTTTGAGAATTTGCAATAAAAAATTAATAAATCAATGGAATATTTCACGGTTAGAGTGATGGAGTTGGAGAAGGTCCAAAATTAGAAGGGGGGAAAAAGCAATATACGTGTTTAACAGAATGAAACCTTGACATTTTATGACATTGCAGAAATCATTGCCAAAGAAGGAAGGGCTCTTAGTTGGGGCGAGGAACTGATTCTGCCTGCATGTGTAGCTCTCTGTAAAAGAGTGCTTGGTGAATTGGTGTCTAGGGAAATCAACAAAGTTATTCTTTCAAACAACACAGTGATACGGAGAATATGCGATATGTCTGATAACACATAACAGACTCTCATTCCCAGATTAGATATGCAACTTTTTTCATTGCAAATTGATGAACCCTTTTTAATTATTACAAACAAAGCAACGATTCTTGTCTTTTTATGTTAACAGGGGAGGCTATATTGTGGAAAAATTTATTTTCAAGCGAACTTCTACACATTACAGCAAAGTGCAGGTTGAGAACTATTTTTGGATAATTTTTAAGGGAGAAATTGTGTGGGTCTTAACAGTTGATGCTCACGTTATGTTGGGCACAAAAATTGGACTTGTTGCTCTGGTGCAACAGCACCTTATATGAAATGATGTCACTATTGTATTCATCAAGAAGCTTTGGCTAAATAAAATACAGCCTTAAGCCTCGTTTTGTCATCACCAGTCACGAAATACGCTGATGGTCGAGAGGTTAAAAGCGGGCGTCTAGCAGTGGGGGCTAACAAAGTTCCAATAAATTGTTGTTGTTGTTGTTTTGCAAGTAAAAATATTTTTAGTATACACATAATAATTTAAGTTCAAGTTGCGTGGTCTAGTTTGTTTTTTTAAGGAATTTGTGTTAATATAAAAGTAACGTAAATAAAAGTTGTTTTTAAAACAAATAATTAATTTAAAACAATAAAAGTCACTTATATATCAGTTTTTTTACTTTATATTATTTATTAATGTGCATTTATTGTGAAACGAATATGATTAATTAGTTATAAGTATGACATAAATACCTCTAATTCAACTACATGTTGTTTATAAAATATATATAACTGCCGTATATTTAAAATAAAATGTTTTTTTTAAACTAAGAAATAATTTCAATCATAGCAAAGAACTAGGCAGTTCTTAATATGACTTGCTTTTATCCACCCAGCCATCAGAGCACAAGCTGGGAAAAAACGCATTTTCTGTTTGCGGCATAACTTGAACATGAACTGAAGGGGGCAAAGATAGCGAACGCTTCCAATGTTTTTCGACCGGCCATGGTTTCTGGCTGTTGCACATTATTTGTCTAAGTGTGTACAGATTTTCAGTTTCAATTTAATTTTATTTCCACTTTATATTTTTGTTCGTTTCTTAATGTTGCTGTAATATAAACTTTATATCAAAGAGCTCTGACTTCAAGCTGAAATTAAATCTCTGCACAAGACCACATGTTTGTGATTGCACTTGTAAGATTGTGTTTGTAATGCAAGGCTAAGAAAAAAGATTGCATGCTGTAAAATAAGTAAAGAAAATACTACTAACTATAAATGTTTAAATTGAGCAACACATACTTTCCTGAAAGATTTGAGTACATAGAAAAGAAATAAGAATAGTCTAGGGAGGATTGTGATGTTGCTTAGAATGTCTTTCAGAATATCAAAGCACTCTCTCCCATTTTCGTCTTTCTGGAAACTTGCATTACAACTCACAAATATACAAAAATTTCAGTGACTATTGATCCCAAACAGATATAATTGAGATCATTTACTTAATATTTGCTTTATTTCACAAACCTCCCTAAAAATAAAATTAATTATAGTATTTTAAACATAAACATGTAGATAAAATATATAAATAAAGAAAACGGTCAGTAAAATAGCAATATACTATCATTAGTAAATAGTAAATAGTAATTAGTAAATAGTAATTAGTAAATAGTAATAGTAATATGTGTGGAAAGTATTAGTGCCAAGTTTCATAACTGTATGTCAATTGCACCCTGAGAAAAATGCAGTTGAAGTTGGTGAATTTTACATGCCGATAACAGGACCTGTAAACTTCGTTAAGTTTAAACAATACCGAGCAAGGACAACAATATACATAAGCACTAAACAGAAGTAGAAACATTTCACCTCTTTTGGCCAAGGCCGTACGTAAGAGAGCCAATAACTTCACGAGATGGTAGGGACGGTCGAAGCGTAACGAATTTTGAAAGAACATGACCGAGTTCATCACAGAAGTGCCGCTGCAGAAATAAACATTGAATGGATACGGGAAAAGAAGATAAAGAGGGGAAAAAAGTAATAACAGCATGTAATCGAGTTTCACAAAGACGAGAATGAGTGGAGGGCCAAAGACGTATAACCTATCGTGAAGGACAGAACGTAATAGAAGTCCAGAAATTCTTGCGTCCACGTAAAAAGCATGAGATGAAAGTAGGCAAAGAGATGGTGAATAGAAGAAAACGTCAGTGCCAGAAGAGAAAGGGGAGAATGTGAAAGATAGGGAAGGAAAAAGAAACCCATCCACTCCCAAATTTATTGCAACTTCGCAAAACCGCAAATGAATTCTCTCCTTCATTCTTTTCTCTCCCTCTCTAACACTTCTCCCCCTTTTCAAATCCTTTATTTCTCTCCAGAGACATCTTTTCTTCTACTTTTCTTCAGTTCAATCTCGGCGCGCGCGCGCCAATATCTCAGGACTGCCACCATACCGCTATTAGGGTCTGTAACAATGCCTCTACACATCAGACACTACTTTAATCCAAATGACACCAGCAGTGTCCCCTTCCATACTTTATCACCGTATATCCCCTTTTTTATGACGAAAGCTCTAGACAAAAAAAGAAAAAGAAAAAAATTCCACTCCGGTAATAATGCCCTCTTCAGGTGTTTCTTAGATAAGATAAAAAGACCTTATACGAATCGGATTCTTAAGGATATTAAGAAAAATGACAGGAATAGGAGAAAAACTTAAAGAAAGTCAAGCTTTGCACAACACGTGAACAGTGAATAGCTAGAAACATCCTTTGTGTAACAATGAAACAAGAAGCAGTGAAATACATTGTAGCGTAAGCAGATTCCAAGCAACTCATCAAGTAAGACTTCATTAGCTTCATTCCATGTTAAGTCACTATCATTGAGAGTTCATGCTTTCTGTTCGGTTAAACGGCAGTTAAAAGCAAAGAAGAAACAGAAAAGAAATGGAATGAACACGGTGGCCCATATTGTTGTTGTTAAGGCACAGACTTCTGAACGGAAGGTCTGCTATTTGAATCTCATCCGGACTTCGTTCTGAATGAGGTTTCTTTCAGGTATTCTTCCTTCGCCGCCATTGGCAAATGTGGGGCGACAGGTTGATCACCAGTCTTGGGACGATTTAGTTGCTGATCGACATAATTTGTAGCGGCGTATCGTTTATTGACTACTGATCGCTTTGGTATTGTTCCGCACGCTTCATGACATCAATATACCAGGTTTTGTTCCGCTATTTTGTGACTCGTGCTCAATAGGGCTGGAAGAAGGTATCAGCTGTGTAAATAACTACACAATGCAATATAATATATATGGTAATTTATTATTCGCAAGATCCTTCGCGTCCTATGGTGTTCTGCGTACTTTAGAACTTTTATTTCGAAAATAAACTTAACTGCCGCGATTTCAAGGAGACGACTTGAATCTGATTATCTGTCTATCTGAGCTGCGCTGTCTGAAATGAACTATCGATGTATCGGAACAGAGTCTTTCTGCTTAACTGGATGAACTGATCTGTCCGACTGATGCACTCAAAACAGATGTCGGCTAATTTGAACTGTGCGAACAGAGAACTCCTCAAAAACCGAGTTGTCGAACTGCAAATGTGAATTGAGTAACTGATTCAGTGAACTGATGCCCCAACGGAGCAAACGCCTCCGCATATATTCCATCCGAATTAACTAATTGTTCACTTCACTAAGTAACGGAGGTCACACAAACACTTGCAAGTCCCGCGCCTTGCTTTAAAAATTCAAAATATACATCTATGATTTACTGGTTTAAATTCGCCTTCCAATGCATGCCACCTGCTATTTGAAAGTTTAAAACTTTTATTTACATTGGTTGAATTAAAGTTAACTGTACAACAGCTGACAAGCTCATTCCCCTTAACGTATTTAAAAAGGGAGTTGAACTCAGAACCTCCGGAAGCGTTATCGCAAGCCACCCAATTCGGGTGTAATTAAAGTGGTGTCAAACACTATTTATAAAATAAACATGAAGTCTTAAAGAAGTTCTAAGCTGGAATTATTGAAATCGGCGTTATTATCACTAATTCAACACAATTTATACAACAAAATAAAAATTGATATAGTTATTACAGTAGATCGGTAACACGACTGTGTTTTTTACTATTTGTTCATAATAAAATAGCGCACTCATATTTACTTATTCCTTATAAACATTATAAATATTATTTTATTATTACCAGCTTTTATTCCATTTATTTAATATTTTTTGCTTTGCTATTTTATTCTTCATACTTATAGGTTTATAGGCAAACTCATTTTTAATACTATTCCTCAACTAATAAGCTAAATATTGGTTGTCCAATGCTTATTGTTTTCCCAGCAAAACAAACATCGGCTTCTATTTTATTAACTTTTCCAATTTTATGATTTAATCTTTTCTACTCCTTTCAAAATATTCTTAAAATCTATTTGTGCTACATTGTTCATATACTTCTTGCTTAGTCTGTACGTATCTAATATGTACAATGGTTGTTATTTTATATTTTTTATTCTGATGTCACGTTTTGCTTTAATATTCCATTTATTCTTTCATTTATTTAAAATGTTTTATTTTTTATTTCCCTTGTATTGTTTAGTATCATTTTTCATAATTTAACGGTGGTGTTACAACTTTCATAACCTAAGAGATAGTTAAATATCCAATGTGATAGCAAGGTAAAGGATGGTTGGAGTTTTTTGGGAATGAAAATAACAAAATTATGAGCAGTGATGCAATAAAGCAGGAAGCGAAGCAATGCAGCGAATGAAAACAGATATAAATGAAAGAATTCGAGTGATGTAAGGCAAAAAATTTGGTTTACACGAGGGAAATATTTATCACAGTACAGTTGTTTCGCAAAAGCGAATGTAGAGATGAATAAGAGGTGTACTAAATGGAATATTTCAACAAGCTTGTATCAGCAAAAAAGTTTCATTAAAGTTTGGGACTCTTTACAACTGTAACTAGCACCTTTGGAATAGAGAGAAAACGAATACGTTTTATTTAACAACAAAATTCCAGAAGACCTTAATAAGTAATAAGGAATTAAATGCAGCACGTTTAGCATGGTGCAGTAGTTTATACCGAAAGGACATTTATTATTATGTTTTGCTTTCATATCGTTTCCAAGTTTCCGAGTATTTTTCTCCGTGATCTCTACATAAGGAGACGAGCTTCAAGGATCAGTAGCACAATGACGAAAGTATTGCGCACCACAATATGGAACTCATCTTTGAAACCTGCTGGCGTCCTCCTTTGTGATATCTCAAAGACAATTTTCCTGTTTGGTAATATGTGGTCTTTGCATCATAGACAGTGAAGGACAGCTCTTGGATCTCGGACTAATCCACGTCGGTCCTGGTGGTGTAGTGGTTACCATACTTGCCTCTTAAACCCAAGAACGCGGGTTCGAACCCGGCCAGGACCGATGAATTTTTTCGGGGCGTAAAAATCCTAAGTATGGCTTCCTTCGGAAGGGAGGTAAAGCCGTGGGTCCCGTGTCCTACATTTACGGCACGAAAAAGAACCTCAAGCCTGAATGAGAGGCCTCTTAGCAAAATTTGTAGGCCGTTTCACGCCCTGAGTTGAATGGGACGCTGATGACCTGAGCTGTTAAAGAGCGTCCTTAAATAAATCAATCACTAATCCACCTGTAAGGGAAGATCTCAATAAGGATCATTCGAATATTGATGGTCAAATGAGCTGGCGCGCTGTCTTGTTGAATCCACAGTGTCGAATTTAGGAAGCAGCTGTAATTTTTCGTATGCAGATAAGTCGTGTGATTCACCGGATTATCGAATATGATCCAAACCTGTACTCTTCTGTCATTGCTTCCAACACATACATATGAAATGAATTTATTCGACTTCTTAAAAAACGGCAAGTCTTGACGGAAGAATTTCTGTAGGGTGGACTGCATTGTATGTAATGAAGTATGTATAACACTCATCACAAAAAAAGTTGTGAAAGAATGACTGGTAGGCTTCTTCACGCCGGATTAAATTTTCATCTAATATCTCAATTCAAAGTAAAAGCAGATGGGGTTTCATATAGTCTCTCATGAATGAACAAGATATAGTCAATTCTGAAGCACACTTAGAGTGGACTTAACTGGCAATCGTGCTATTGGTCGTGAACTGCTATACAACAATGTGTCTACATTCTTTATAGACCCTGATTTGAACGCATTGTTTCTTGCTTAATATTGTTGTTTTGGAAGATAGCGCAGTCCCTGAACGCTTTTCAACCACAAACGTAGATCACATCTCAAGTGCTCTATTATTATGTGTTTCCGGAAATTAATTGTAAAAAAACCAATTTCAATGTGCTCTGAAATACAAGATACAACAAAAATAACTTAAACGAACATTCACCATATTTTGGAAGCCTCTGACGTATTTACTTTGTTATTTACACGTTTAAAGTTAATAGGTTTCTTCTTTCTAAATGGATATTCACATTACTTTACTAGCAAAAATTATTGTCTTCAAGCATTTGATGTGCCAGATAATTACTAAACTAATTCAGGATGATGGCCACTTATGTAAATTTCCCTTCCTAAAACAAGATGGCTACTTCTTCACCAATACACAGATTGGGATAATATTATGTTCCCGCCATTTCTACTTTTAGGAAATTCTCCAGAGTGTACCTGGGCCGAGCTGGTTTTCAGAAGGAAGAATGAAATGAAAGAATGATGGAGCAAAACAACCCGAAGTTTCTCGTTATCTGAAGTTCATAGCATTTGCCTTTTCATATGAGTAAAACTCCAAAGAAAAAAAAAAAGATAAAAAAAAAAAACTAAATATTCAAAGGAAAAGATAGACCTTAGCTCCAGTTCTTTGGTTACATCTGCGATGGGAGTTACAGGTCCGTGACGTTACTTGCTAGCTGGGAACACATTGTGCTTGTAGGTTCTAACGCGCAAGTGTTGCAACGCCGCATTGGGACAACCTCCGGATGTATAGCAGAGGCAGGTGTGATTACAAAAGAGACAAAACTGGCACTGAATGGTACTTTTGTTTTCATGGGCAACTGACACTCCTGCAAAATACTATTTGTATCTAACGCTATAAGGATAGAGAATGGACCAAAAACGAAGACCCAGAATCTTTGAGTTCTGATATGGTGTGCGTGTTCGTCTTGTACACGATATTTTTAATTTACCCCAGAGATAAAAATCGTAGGCTGTTACATCGGGGGCCGAGAGGATCCCAAATTCCTACTAATAATTTTGTCTTGTGGAAACACATTGTAAATGGCTCTCATGATTCGCAATGTGAGCCGTGGCAGAGTCCTGTTGAAAAAATACACAATCAAGACAAGCTCTCTGTAGATTAATTCTCGGAAAAAGGTGTTAGTACATAAGTAACAGAATCAAAGGTATGCCTAAAAAAATTGTGCTACCAGTTTATCACCACATGAATCGTACACAAAGACACACTGTGCAGTTGTAAACACATGAGACATCTTATGTGTACTATCGAATTAAGGAACAAACAATACAACACATACCCACGATTCCAGCAGTCAGCAAGGTCAACAAGTAAGCAGACAGGCTTGCTACCCGCTCCACGGCTAGGTGAACGAGTGAGACTTTCTCATACAAAAAACTCTGCGTTTCGGGGGAAAGTCTTTGATCGCACTGTAGTTTATGTGTGTATTTGGAAAATGCGCTTTTGATGTACAAACTTACGTCAGCAATAGGTGACTGCCACGGTAAAATGAATCGAGAACATTTGAAAACTGAGTACTAGAAAAATTAACTCCCTATTTGTCTCAATGATAAATTATTGTGGTCTTAGATATCGCGCCCTATCATAGGGTATAAATAGAAAGGCCCTCTACGATATTCGCAATGATAGAATGTAGCGAAGTGGCTGAGTGTGATAATGCTATCCACAAATCAGAACTTTATAAACGTAAAACACATCTGGAGAAAAGCGATTTAAGTTGAATGCATATTTGCAATTTTTACACAGGCCACATTGCAATTTGTCTGCCTTTAGGTGTGCGATATTGAATTTTTCTGAGCTAAAGTGAGCAAACGGTTAGAGAGATGAATGTAACAGACAAAAACTAATAGACAAGGTTTCTGCTAACATTCAGAAAAACTGAAAGGTAAACTCTGGAAGAGGGTTATTATAGAAAATGTAATTGATAGCACATTTTTTTTTCTCTAGTAAAAAAGTTGACCACACTACTGGAGGTAAGTGCATGTTTTTCAACTAGGTGTATGCAGCTCTTATTTCCGTGACCTGCTTACCGGGTTTCGAACTGCTGCACTCCCCACGCATATCTTGAGCTATTAGATAGACAGTACAAACCGCATTACATTGCCACTCGTGGCGCGGCGCGGCGCGGCTATTAACAAAAGTACCACATGTGACGGTAGCATACCGAACTAACCACTTTGTAGTTTACTTTTTATTTTCTCTTTCTCGCGTTGCATTGCAGTCGCCTTACCCAGAGCATATCTCGGATTCCTTGCATTCTCTAATAATTGATACGACTATCCAGGAACTAGAAATGTGTATATCATGGGCATATTCCTAAATATTAAACTAACCGTTACGTTTATAATATCTTTAAAATAAAAGTTATTCTTATTCAACCAAGATTTGGTGCAGAAATCTGCTAAGGGATCTTACGGAATTTATTTTTAGAGCTTCAGCAGATTCCAGGTCGGGGTTATACTCCCGAATTATAATATAAGCTTGCATGACATTATAATCTGAACCAGGAAGTTAGGCAAAATGTTTTTTCTATCTGGGTGGATAACCATATTTAAGAACCATATAGAAATGAACGTGTTTATGTACATTTGAGGTCGGTACGGCCAGTTTTTATTTTGCCTTTTTACTTATTATGACTTCTTTTGCCTATTTTAGGGTTTAAAATCTTGCCTATTTTGGATCGTTATGGATTTTTTGCGGTTAATATCCATTTATACATAAACAATATCAATATATTTAAGTGAAAACGTTTACGAAAGTAAATGGCATGTTCACGTCACAAAAATATCTATTGAGAATCGTGTTATACGTTTATTTATTTTCAAGCAATCAAAACATTTCTCGTCAACCCATTCACTTAAGCTCTTTAAATAGCAGAACCTTTATCAGAAAGGAACGCACGGTTACCTCAGGCATACGGGTACAAGGAAATAGGATGAGAGAAGTACTGTAGTTTTGAATAATCGTAGCGAATGACCTTGTATCAATCAGCGCTAGACTATTCTTAAGAAGCTTGTGGTGGGCGTAACTTCTAAGCTGCATAAATATAGCAAACAATTGCAAGGTGAGAGTGGTACAGGTGTACAATATACCGTCCCTACAATGTGTTCAGTACGGAAGTAAAGGATGTATTAACCTAATTCCCCTATAAACGCATTAACAGAAAATGAACTCAACCAGAAACCATTGATAATCTTTTGCTCGTTCGCCACGATTCTTCATAGTAACTTTACTTTGTCTTGATCAACATTTTCATGATATCTGGAAGGTGAATGTTCTGTTGTAAATAGCATGTGTCTTTGCGAAACTTGTTTTAAATATATTTCAATCACTTCAGTAGAAGTTGCATTCAGTTGATATCTTGAATAAAAATCTTGTTGTTGCTTGTAAACAAGAAAAGTAAGCGTAATACCTTAATTATAAATTATTAAGTACCTTAAATACCATTTTAATTAATGAGTGATAAATTAATAAATGCCTACATTAGTTATATTACTACCTATTTTCAGTATATTAAGTGCTTTTTTTGCCTTCTATTTTAAACAAAATAATGCCTGAATTTCCGGGCTCTGTTTATAATTAGCGGACGGTTTGTTTTGTTCTTCTATTGAACTACAGAAACAAGAAAGTGTCATGTATACCCTACTTTAAACATTCACTGTTTATTAGATACTACATTAATTTTTACATATGGGATGCTCATTTCGCTGGTCAATCAGATATTGGCTTTACTGTTGGATAAACGCCATGAAGGTCAGAGGTAAATGATGCTGCGCTGTCTGAACGGTTATCGAGAGTTTTTTTTTCTTCTTTATTTCATTACCATTAAAACAATTATTAATTGATATAATAATGACCATCATTATAAGAAATCAAGAGCAAAATCAATGATGATTTCTTTCAAACTTTCGAACTTTAGAAAAATACCTCTTAAGACTTTAATAATAAGGCTACATGGATTTCCTTCTTCGAACAGTCTTATTCTTTTCAAGCTTCGAGTTGAATGCAAGCTCACTGTGCGTGGTTCCTGAATCGTAAACGCTGAGTAATATTGACGCTTTCGCCATGACGAAATCTTGTACTATATATTAAGCATCATATTTTATTAACAAATAGAATACTATTGTTTCCAGGTAAATTATAAAGAGAGAATGCAAGGAATATAAATTAATCGATAATTATGTTTCATTTGTTACAAATAAATTTCTATACAGAAAGATCAACACAACGGTCAGCGAGTAGAATTTTCCATTTTTGTAGGTGTACTTTAGCTTCATACCGCGTACACTGTTATGATATGTAATAAAATATCAAGGCAATGAAATTCAAAAGAAAAATAAATAATAACTTGTGCCATGGAAAAGATTAAATAGTAACAAGAAGTAAAAGGGCAGAAAAGGAAATTATGGGAAAAGTGGAGCGATAAAGGGATAAATGGAGAAATGGTAATGTGGTAGAAAATTACCTCCGTTCTCTTATGGAGGTAAAATTTCACATGCCTGTTTCAAAGACTGCTAATTTATTATTTTAAAAAATGGAGCGCACTTAAAATGTTAGCCATACTTATTATTATGAAATTTGGCATAAGATATACATATTTTGAAACTATGTGCACTGGATCAAGAAATCGCTGAACTGAAATGGTACTTGAAAATGTCTTGTACTTGTTTTTTATGAAATTTATTTCGTGAAGCTCCCCATAAAAAATAATACGGTATGGCAAGCGTACATAACAGAGAAAGTAATGAAACCCAGACCTTTTACTTTGTAATCTTGTGCTTTCTTAAACAGCGTTCTATCGTTCTATTTCCAAGACGCGTCTGCGTGTTTTGGCTGGTTCCATTGACTGGTTGGTGGAAGAGGCAACCGGAAGCGAAAGTTGTACAGCACCTTATTACGGCAAGTTGTAAGACAGGTGTCCGAAATCGGTCGCCGGAATGTCTGCAGCACCTGTGGTAGGGAAGAGGAAGGATATCAACCTGAGAGGCTTCTATCTGCTCACCCCATTTCTTACGTCAGTACAGTCACGTCTGGTAGAACCTCAGATTCAGCCGTTCTCCTGTAAATGCTCGAGTAGTGAAAATGGGCGAAGGAATATATATATATAAGAAAAAGAAGAAACAAACAAACAGACCACAAGCGTAGTTCCTTGCATGGTTTCTTTCTTTGTTTTACCCCAGAGGTGTTATAATGCTTTCCCCGTTACTTCTATTCTCACCTAAACAAATACGAATGTATCAATCCGCGGCGGGTGGCTCCGATTGGTTAAGTAGCATTACTAGTGTAACAAGCAACTAATGTAATGTATTTAATTGTTAGCTCTGGTGACTATTTACAAATTCTATTTATCAAATTTTTGTACGGTAACCTTTTCGCCGCGTTTGAACGGTAGCACTGTTATACATTACAAGCAGGACGAGCACATGGTTCCACCATGACGCCTCTTTTCATTGAAACTGATTGCACTGTACAGAGAGCAGATTATTCCAGATCTAATTCAGCCAAATCCCTTCAGTGAACTTCATGCATTGCATTAAAGTTGCTACTCTCAATTTGTATGAAAATATACGTTTATCACGGTGCTCCTCTATAACACACAGACCACATATTCCACCATTTTGTCTACAATCGATACCTACATCGGGGTCTGGTAAATATGGTCGGTCTTGGGATAACGGTCAAACCTGGCCCTCTCGTGGACTCACGGTACAGTTAAATACGATGCACAGCTCGAAAAATAAACAAATTCAAGTCTAAGCTTAATAAAGATATCAGAAACAGCAATATGATGCTGTAAATATTTTTTCCTGTATACAAATATTTACTTCAAAGCACTTTCATTACAGATATGCATAAAAATACTATATGAAAATACTGTTGCAGACCTGTATTGCAAATATGCATAAACATTTGAAATCTGAGATAAGATTTTAAAAGCAGAGAAACTCAACCAGCATGTCTACATATGTTTATAACTTTTATGTTGAAATTGACTAGGGGAACACCCGTTAATTCTTCTGAGAAGGACTATGCACTATGAATAAAAGACTAAAAGCCAGAGAATGATAAATTTGTGTCTTTACAAATTATTATTTCCATAAAGTTATTGGAACAAAGTCGTTTTACGAAAAGTTACAGCGTTCGAGGTCACCACAAATGAGAACATCCATAAATTGTGTAATTCAGTTTGCCTTAATGATATACTTTGTATATAAACATTGGCGCGGCATTCTATACTCTGTGCAAATAAAAGCATTTGAGTATTAACAAGTCATAACCGCCATGCTCTATTTACATGCCACATATAGCGATTGTTACTAAAGATCAAATCCATATTTCTGAAAAATTTCGATACAGATATTTATTTTATGATTTTATTTTTATTATCGCATGTCGCCTCGCAATCTTTGAATACAGTTATCGTTACTGATTATACATTTATGCTGAAATAAATTTAACATTAATCTTCTAAGAGCTCCGTACAGCACATTAATGTGAGAAAACCACTCTCAATTTATCTTCAGCAGCTATGAGCATGTACTGATGATTCATATGTTAAAACTTTAAAATGTTGTTTTTGTAAACATCTTGTAAGAAATAAATAAACGTAAACTCTTATCAGAAGAAATATATATTAATTTATATTCCGATAATGTAAATCATACTTTTGGTGCTTGGCATTTAGGCAGATTTGCTCTGAAATCGTATCATGGTAAAGATGTTAAAATGAATAAGTAATCACCTGCTGACAAAACAAGCTTGGAAATATAGGTTGTCCATAGAAAGTCTCCATCATTATAAACAAGTACAGTATCGCTCTAGGTAGTTACATTTACATGAAACTAACGGCATTAGAAACAGAAACTAAAAATGTTTAGTGCCTACCTCGAACACTTATTACACATATTACGTTGCAGACATCAAGGCCATGCGCTCTCGTACATATCTATCAATAGCAATGTTCACAGAAAGAAGTCGTTTTTGGAGGGCCATCAGGTTTCAACTTGTGCACCAATTGCAGTTCGTAAGGATGAAACCTCGAACGAGTATGTGGGAACTTGGCCATGGTGGATTTAGAGATGTTTTCTGTAGGCAGCAGTTGCGGCTGATTACGTAAAAACTTAGTGCAGCCCTGCTTCCACATAAGAATGTTAACTATAAACAAATGTTGAGTGCATACTACACAGTTTGAATATAAACATGTACTTTTATATATGCAAGTATTCTACTCTCTCTTTTAGACTAATTATTACACCACAAAAGGTTCGTAAAATAAAAAACTCCTATATTTCAAAATAAAATACAATGCATCAGAGTAACTACAATAGGTGCATAATAGGAAAATTGTGTTTAAATGACATACACAAGATTCACCGTTTGTACGTCTTCTTTTCCACCTGTTTCGTCTTCACTTAAACATATCACTCCATGTTGTTCTTGGTCTTCCTACTTGGCAATATCCTTTAGGTTTATAACTAAGTAAAATTTTTGGTATTCTTTCCTCTTTCATTTTAATACGTGGTGACAGCAATTGTTTTATTTTCATTAATTTTTTTCATTTAGTTATATATATTTATATGTTTTCCAGTTTATTCATTTCTTAATTCAGCTACTAATCTTAAAAATATCATCTCTGCAGTTCCTATTCTTTTCCTGAATGTCCAATTCACAAGTTTTTACTTACACGTGTTGCTGTTGGCACTGTCATTACTTTGTAGAACTTCATTTGTCTTACTTTTGATGTCAGAATTTTATATTCAAATCTGAATATAAAAATAAATAAATAAATAAAGACAAATGATTGGAACAATAAGGAGAACATCATAGTTCTGAATAGATATTTTTGTGAGGTGCGCATGCCATTGAATTTTTATAACTTTTTTTCGCCTTGATATTTAGAAAATTTTAGGAGCTTTTTAAAATCGTAAATAATTTCAGAAAAATCCTCAACCATCCAAAATAGGCAAAAATGACAAAATAAAACTGGCCCTATTTGACTGACCCCTCTTAAAATATATCCACTCAAATGGAAAAGGCCTTTTGCCTAACTTCTGTACTCTGATAATGGGTAATTTTGCTTATTGGGTTATCTATTATTTCCATCAGCAATTGCATATCCAGCTTATTCAAAAAAAAAAGTTTAAGGAGTTCTTTCTAATTACATGGTATAAGTTTTGTAAATCACATGATTAAAATTATAGGAATTAATGATTATGGGATATTTCTGAGGTAAAATTGTATTACTGGTGAGATACGCGTGCTTAAATAAATTGGAAATCAAAGTCATACCTGCTTAGATTGGTTTTGGTTATGTATTGTAAGCAATCTTAGAATAGTTAAGTATATATGAGCAGTAATTGTTATAATGCATAACAGTTCAGAAGATTTCGTTAATATGTAAATTGTGCTTTGTGAAATTTCTGTATCCGGAGGTGAAATGTTTTATGCACACTTGCTCTAAGCTCAACCTTTGTAGCATTCCAAACATACAGTTTAGCATTTATCGCTGCAGATAGGCTAATATGCTGAGAGCGCGCAACGTTTTTCATTTTTTTTAACCTAGATTACATGAAATGGCATGCAACGGAGTCAAAGGAAGTAAGATAAAACTAATCATGTTTCCGTTATTGAATACATAATTAATGGAAAAAGCAAAGGGTTGTTCGTAAGTCCGAGCTTAGGAAGGAAATATTACACATTAAATGCCGCGTGTTTAATTTCTTGTTATCAAATTCCGTTTTGAGCTCGATTAATAAACCCTACTAATTAGTAGTTAATGGAGCCGAATGTTTGTCCTTTATACTCCAAATTATTTGGTAATTACCAGCTAGGCAGTCTCAGCGGGTTTTGAGTATTACCATAGCGTGATAACGGGCTTGGTAAATATTGTGCAAACGTATTTTATAAGTCATGTTCACGATTCGGTATTTTGAATAGCGTTTTTATGTTTGCTTTGATCATTTTGTGAAGTCCGCTCGTATTTAAAATTAAAAAAAAAAAAAAAGGAAAAAAAAAAAAGCGAAGCTGACGTGCTGCGTACCCCGGTCGATGAATGTTAATATTTACCTTGGTGTTTAATCGGCATGCCTGTTCTTAAGAGAGTTCTACAACTTCTTCTTTTTTCCGCTTACTGTAATCAGGCCCTCTTTTAATTCATGTGCAGAAGAATGTGAATAATGAAACATGAAAGAGTAATATGGTAAGGTACGCTCAGAAGATTCTGCAAATGCCATTTTAATTTGGAATTAATTATTCTGAAAGTACCCAAATGTTGTAAATGATTTTAGTGAGCATTATGAACTCAAGTTTCTAACTATTGTACAACTATGTTGTGTTTTTAAAAGGAAACTATTAATAAAAACATTCATAATTGTAGAACTTTTTACACATTAATGTGAACAGAATCGTCAATTATAACGCTTAAAATTATCAAGTTGAACATATTTTACATTAATTTAAAAGTTATTTCTTTTATGTTTCCCAACTTTGAGTTATTTATGTTTTAATTAGTGTTGTTCATTTGTAAGGAAACGAAATTACAGCACAAGGCTTGAGAATAGTCAATTCCTGGAAAATGTATAAACTTCAAACTTTTACTGCATTTTTGAATGAAAAGAATCCCTGCAAGGATTACAGAAATTACTGCAGTGGCATCATAACAAATTTTAGTGCACAATATTTTCATTAGGGACGGCTTCTATACAATATTGCTGGTTTACGCTTACCCCAAATATTTCTACTTTTAATTTCTTGTAACTTTTGTTGGTGCGTTTTTAAGGGACTTCCAACCTGCACCCGATATTAGTAATTGCTATTATCATCTTTCTTGGTAAGTATTTTGGCCAGGAGAGGTTAGAAGAAGCGATAGGCGGAGTTTCCCCCCCCCCCCCCATAAGCGCTATTGAGTGCATCACCACCTGACCTCATCTCTCATCACGTGCGTGCCCAGGACAAAGTTAAATTAAATAATATATATATATATATATATATATATATATATATATATATATATTACACTTGGGAAAACTCGCAGTTATATTTCAAGTAACAATTCGTGTAGACAATCTTCAGCAGCTATAACCAATCGTTTCGTTAGTATGAGGTGCATTCTAAAAGTACTGTCTGACAATGAAAACACAAGATTTAAGAGAAATTCTTTTTTATGTATTTATTTTTCAAACACATACTTTCCAACCCTTTAATGCTATCAGTAACATAAGAATGTTCCAACTGTGAAAAATTAGCGTCTGTCTCGGCTTCAACCTCATCAATTGTTGTGAATCTTCGTCCACCCAGCCATTTCTTCAGGTTTAGGAATAAAAAGTACTCGCTGGGAGCCATAGCCAGCAAATACGGCATGTGAGTGCAACTCATGCAGTTTTGCAGAAAAAAATCACAGACGTGTGTGCGCATTATTGTGATGAAAGAAAACATTATTTTTTTGCAAAGTGCCTGAATAGCATCCTTCAATTGGTCCTTTAGTGCAGCGTAATGCTCTGCACATGAGCACACACGATGAGGACCCCACACAACCGTAGTCATGACTTTTCTTGAAAACGGAACCGTTTTTGCTTTCTTTGGTGCAGTTGCCACCCACTTTTTGAACTTCTCCTTCGTCTCTGGCATACTGGTGAATCCATGTTTCATCTGCTGATATGAAACATTGGAGAAACTCACGGGAATTGCAATTAAACAAGCATAAAATCTCTTGAAAAATGTTCATTCGAATGCGCTTTTGGTCCTTGTTAACCCACGCTGCACCGATCAAGCGAAAAGCTTTCTATAACCAAAGCTTAGTGTACAAATGTACTGGACACGGCCTATCGAGGTCTTTGCATCGTCAGCCAATCCGCAATCACTGAATGTGGCATTGTGAATTTTTGTTACAATCTCTTCGCTCGTTGCAGTTTTGTAACGTCCTGAGTGCTCATCATCTTGAATGTATGCAGCAGCTCACTTTGTAATCTCGAAAATGAAGGGAAAGAATCCTTTAACGTGGAATCTAAATTCTTGTTTAAAACTGTTTGGGTTAAACCCTTTTAATCGAATAAATTTATCACAGCTTGTATTTCACTTTTATCCATCTTGTAGAAAATGTTAACACTAGTTTGATTTCATGATCGTTACAAACAAACACGCCCCTGAAAGTTTACAGCGCCATCTAAGGGATAATATTTAGCAACTATAATAGTAATTTGGCCAATTTCACGACATCTCTGAGTCAGGCCGAGAACATTTAGAGCACTATGTCTAGTGTCAGCTGTTGAATGGCAGGCTGTTAAAGTGTAAATTTGTGAATAATGTAAAATAAAATTAACAATACCTATGTAATATTTCCATTCCCAGCCTCTTCCTTTGCGATCATTTCAAGTGAAAATTTAATTGAAAAATTAAGTACGCATACTCCAATTATTAATTTGAATCAAATTTAATTTAAAAATTTAGGAAATATGTAAGACATACTTCATCCTGCAGATTCTAGACCTCAATCATAGGGTCATCGACAAGTATACTGTCATAAAAATTTATCTTTTTGTTTAAATAGGAGTTTCACTTAATTAACTCTCTCGCTATCAGCTGTATATATGCAGTAACATTTATTTATTCATTATATTCTGCAGTGCTTATATCCTGATACCTTGATTCTATATAAGGGCTCCAAATTAATTTTTATTTATTCCTTTTTTATACGTGTCAGCAGAATTTAAATTATAATTTAAACTCTACTGATTTTAAAAATACAGTACTAATGTTATAACTGAAAAAAAAAAAACGGTACTGGAAACCAGCACAAAAATATTTTAACTTATAGCATATGGTACCCAGTACCAATAAATGTTTATAATTCACTTATATTTCAATCAGCGTACTTTTTGGATATTTTACCTGAAAATGAATTAATTTACAATTTCTATACAATTTACAATCTAAAATCTCGGTATCCGGTCTGCTCTTAACCGGAATTCTAGGCAGCAGGATCTGGATATCAATGAGGTTGCTGCCGGTCTCAAGCAGCAGCTGTGCATTCTTCATCATTGGATTGGTCTATGGTACTTTTCACTTCTGTGCTGCTTCTTCTTCTTCCTTCCTCTTTTATTTCTTCCAAATATTTTCCTCCTCCTATTCTCGGTATACTTCTTCTCTCAGTTGCTTCCTTTCTGCCGAAGACTACCACTGTTGTCTTTTTTTTTCTGTTAATTCTGTTCCCTTCTTCTGATTCAGTTTGATTTTTATCTTTATCCTGTTGTTTTTGAACTGGCTCTTCTTGTCTTTCTTTGATTCTCTGGGATCTTTTGGGGAAGCACACGATTTCTGGTAGTTGGATTTTCTCTCTTATTTGATTTTTAATTGTTCTTATACTTTTCTACCATTTTACATGACATTTTATTTGTGTAATAATTCAATACCTTAAAATCATCTCGATCTCCCATGATGTTCCAAATGTATTTCTTTACAAGTAGCCATTTTTCCTCAGCTACAATGGACTGGTATTTAGGGTGTTCGAATGAAACATGTACCGGTGTATCGATTCAGTTACATAGTTATTATGCTTCTAGAAGTTTGCTATCTATCTATAGCAGTAGCAGTAGTAAAATTGTTCACGCCGGCTTTATGCTGCCGCTAGCGGACGTTTCTTCTCATTTTATTCTCGATCAGCCTTTTGTGGTCAACGATTGCTGTGAATTTCTAGGCAACTGTTCATAAAAATACTCATCTATAGCTATTTAACTCAGAAAAGCTAAACTCGAAATTATCCATACTAAATATCCTGAAATCACACTGAAGGGGCTTTGAAACCAACAACCGGTGCTTCTTTTGTTAAGTAACTTGGTGGCTAAATTGCAGCTATTTTATAGACTCACAAGTAGCAGCTGTAGTTCATACCCTTTGAGTGTATGAAAAACTACCAATGCTATGAACTGCACATAAAACAGCGCTCTAATGAATCCCTAGCCCGTGGGAATTCCTGGTAATGAGAAAGCCGATGACCAGGCAAACAAAGATCAATCTTCGGTTCACGTACAAATACCTCAGTTTATTCACAGGTTGCCAACGTGATAGAAGCAATGGTCACCGAGTTTCACCACATATCAGCACAGGGAGAAGCTAATTATCCAGGGACCAATACCCAATAGGGTTGCTGTTTGTCTTCGAATGACAAGAGTACAACCATCTACCGACAGATCTGCCCTCTCTGAAGACCTGCAGAACTCTCATAAAATCCGACCGACATATCATTCTTCTGACTTTACTGCACTGCGAGGCACTTGGCCAAATTGCCGCGAGCAGACCTAGGATAAAAAATTAAAATGATTGCCGATGTGTTAAACATTTTGCATTTGACTCTGACACTAAAATAATGTGAAACCAAAACAAAATAAGTTGAATATACCAATGCTAACCCACACGAAACTGAATTCATATTTTTTTTCTTTGTTAAATTGTTTCTTTCTCATGTCGCAAGCATTCCTTTAGAGGATCGAAGAATGCTGAATGGTGTACAACAATTTGTTTATCAGAAATCAGGAAAAACAACCAAAAAAGTCGCATCATTCTTCATTATGACAATGCCAGCTCTCACAGCATGCCAGACATTTATTATTTGAAGGAGAAAACATCGAATTAATGTCTTATTGCTTGTATTCACCTGATTTATCACATTAACGACTTCTTTTTGTTCCCGAATGTCAAACAAAAAATGCGTGGCCAGCGACTTTCATCACCTCAAGAAGCTGTTGAAGCCTTTAAAAACCATGTTTTTGAGATACCAACTTCAGAGTAGAATAACTGTTTCGCGTGCAAGAGTGTATAAATCTTAAATGCGACTATTTTTTCCAAAAACTGTTTTTCTTTTCTACTTTTTATAGAAACTTGAAAGGTAACCCTGATACGAAGTTCATAGTGCTTATAATTTTTGAACTTCTGCATTAATTAGCAGAAAATTTATGTGTGCGGCATTATTATTTTCCTCTCAAACGGTAAGAAAAATACATATGGATAAATATTCTGTATTTTTTCTAGTAACACAACAGAGATATTTTTACCCTCTGGCTGACATTCGGAAGCCCAGCTCTCGATCCTGGATGGTCGTTAACATAGCGTCGATATTTTTTGTATGTGTTTTTCTAAGCCGCAAAAATAGCTATCCTTTTGAATTTTGTCGTAAGTCCCCAGGGGACCGTTAAATGAACAATAAAAATGAATTTTTTATACAGGAAGATGACCAAGATTATTCTTTCGACAAAAAGTAAAACGATCAATACTTGACCAATAACCAACAGATGTAGCATAATTCCGATAAGCAACCATTAGCATGTGTAAATATCCATATACAACGTTTTATATATAGAAATATTTCTTTCACCCTTGCAGTTGTGATTTGTTTTACATACTGGCGCTTTTTAACATCTCAGGTCGTCAACATCCCATTTAATTCAGGGCTTGAAAAACAACCAATAAATTTTGCTCAGAGGCCTCTGCTTTCAGGCTTGAGGTTCTTTTACTTGCCGTAAATCCATGACGCTGGACTCACGGCTTAATTCCCTTCGGAAGGAAGCTATACTTAGGGTTTTTACACCCAAAAAGTCCATCAACCCTTGCAGGGATTGAACCCACGATCTTCGGTCTACGAGACAAAGCACTAGCAATGAATAGAACATTAGTTTAAAAGTAAGAATCAGGGTTGAAAAATTCGAATCTCAGTCGGGATTGGAACACGGATCTTAGGCCTTTCGTGCCGAGGCTCTAACCAACGGAGCAACTGTATCCTCCAAGGACGGAATCACAAACCTCTTTCATCTGATTCTATATATGCCAGAGATATCGCTAAATTTGTCTAATTTATTCCTTGAGAGGCGACTCGCACTGCTCTGGGTACTTTTTAATCTAGGCTTCTAGTTTAACAACCAACTATAAGATCCTGGTTTCAAGACACTTCCGCTCTAAGTCTGACAAAACTTTGTAGAATATATTTCTTGTAGCGCGTTGCTTATATGATATTTACATTTAGCAGTGCTCAGTACTGTTAAATGGAAATATAACTAGGGATAGTCACACTGTCCTTCCAAACATTCATATCCCTAAAAATTGAGGGCACTCTCTATGTTTACAATAAATTAATAAATGAAAAGCATATAACACAATCGCATGGTCTATTTGTATGACAGAACAAGAAAATAGAAGCCTCAAGAAACAATTTCTCTAAACAAAACGCGTTTTTTCTTCTTGACTACCACAAATTCCAAGTTTGTTTCTACCAGAAGTACCCATTTCACAGTGTTTATGCGTGAAAAGTTGCAGGCTTTGTAAACACATGGCACGAGGAGAAGTTATGATGCTGCTTTGAAGCTTTTAAACATTGATGAGAACGACATACTCAGATGTATCTGGAAATGAAGTCGAGACAACGAATGTGGAACGTGCAGAAAGGAAGAAGCGGCAAGAGACTGGAAAAAGCAATTACCAGGCACACGCATCTGAACTTATATTTTACGTGCGTGCAAACAGAACCCAGGTTTAAATTGCATTTCATTAAATGGAAGCATATCTCGAGAGATAAACCCTTCTGTGATGAGGTCGCGATTATTTTGAAGAGGACAAATCTATTTGAATTTATGTGTATGAGAGGACGTTTTGCGGTAATACTTCACCCCTTCTATAAGGGTGGGAGATGGAGGGATCCCTCGTTATTGGAGCCCAGAAGAAAATTGGATTCTGAGGAAATAAATGATCGCAGTCTACCAGTGTTATCCCACCCGTGGTTTAAAAGGACCCAGCCCAAGTCCCCTTCCCGCACGCTCATACCACCGTGTTTTATATATATAACGTTACTTGTTTAAAATATATGGAGGCCAATACCAAAAGCTTGTGGAGCCATCGCGGTTTAGATTTATGGAATACTGCTGAATTTTCGTTCTCACGTATATTTTAACTTGGATATAACGCTTTTTCATTTCCGTTGCTACTGCGAGCGAGCCGTTACAGGTACAATATACACCAGACGCGCTTTTTTGTGCCATATTTGCTGGAGATGTTAATTACATTTCTGCAGTTTTTGTGGCAGAAGTTTTACCGATCGCGGATTCAGTAGTCTATTTTTCTCTTTCAGATAGGGTCTGAACCTTCTGCAGCGCACGTTCGCTTTCAAACGATGGACTTTGCCACAAGTTTTTGTGGGTAAAGTAAATCACTATGCGTTTGAGAAATACAGGATGCTGTTTAGAATAACTTGCAGTACCGTGGTCTTATTTTCTTGTAATTAAGAGATAAAAGTAATGGAGGTAGAATACCATTATTACAGAAGTTATAGCCTATCCATTGCCACCTATACACATATGGGAAATCATGTTGCATCTAGGAATAGAGTTTGGAATTCTTGAGACATAGAAACGTCAATAATTCTGAAGCCACGAAGATAGAAAAACGAGCTATCTTATTCTTCTTAAAAGTCCATAAGCCTGTGGTGACTCAAAATATGTGGTCCCATCTGGTTATAAGGGGGGGGGGGCAATAGAGCGCTAACCTCTTAGCTTATAAAACTTGTAGAGTTTATGCAGGCGTTTTAGGCTGCTGAGGTGGAAATAGGACTCAGAGGAATTGATCTGGGTTCAATATGGCAACGAAGCAATGAAAATCATAAAAAAAAAGTATGGAACAAGGTTAGAACAAGGATAGAGGTATCATCAAGCAGGAAATGGAGGCAGAAGTAACACGAAAGTCTCGCTAAGACTATCGAATTAAAATTACATTGACTTGAGGTATGGTCATACAAATAATAACTTAAGAAGAAGGGAATTATATAATGAAAATGTACTTTAATCTTGTACCTGCTTAGATATTATCAGTCTTTATATTTACTATGTGCCTTTGCCCTATTAACATCCCAAAATGATGAACCTGTACCAATCTAGAGGGGTCCCCTCAAAGGACGCCATCTCTTTACAATCCATCAACCCGCGACATCACAAGCATCCTAAACGCATCATCTTATACCGTTATTAAGCCTAAATGGATAGATGCTCTCACAACATCACCCAGGCTGACTTAGATTCAGCCTGTCAATTTATCTCATTGATCGTCACCCGTAAGGGTGAACGCAAATCCTCCAGCAACATAGAATTGACACGAAATTGAAGGTAACAAACATGTTCTACTGAATAGACTCATTGGTTCTGTTTATCAGTGACGTATGAATTACCTGAACTGTCACATCAAAGGCTACACATCGCTACGTGCACCGGAAGCCTCTAAGACAGACTGAAAGGTAGAACCGTTTTCCTGATTGAGTTTTTTTCCACGTTTTCCTCAGTATTCATCGATGACCAACCTTAGCCTGTAATAAAACCTTCCCAAATAAACTCCCTTCTCGTTGATCATTTATTTCCATCCATTTATTTACTCTTGTTTCCTTCTCAAGTTTATAACTGTGATTTAACCTAATATGATTAAAATTATGTACTTTTCATTGGTTATATATCATATTTTTAATTTTTTTTAAAAAAAAATTTTTCTGTAATTTTTCATGACTTGATAATAGTTTATAATTTATTTACGGTCGTCTCAGAGACAGATTTTGTTCATTCCCTGAATTATTTCCTGTAATTTCTTAAAATACTTTCAATTTTTTGCTGCGAAATAGAGGCGTAAGTGTTGTATTGAAAGAGAACTTCATTGAAGATAGCAATTATCGGACAACTTTTAAATGTCCCAGTTACATCCTGTTGATGTTGGGCGGAGGTTTTACCATACAAGTCATATGAGTGCCTATTGCTAAATTACAATAGAGGAGCCATTTTGTTTGAAAACTTCAAAAGTGTGTTATTTGTTATTGTGATTCTCTGTGATCGTTTATTATGTTTTAAAATGTTTTCATTCGTGTTTAGTGTTGAATGTTCTCTCTTGATTTATTAATTGAATTGAAAATTTAGTAATAAATATTAATATTTTTATGTGTTGCATTTTAAAATTACGTAGTAAAATTGTAATTTAAACTAAGGTAATTTTTATATTGGGTTATAAACATCACGGTCTGATTATCTTTAATTACTCCCCGTTGGGCAATTATTACGCATTGCTTCTCCAATATACTTGGCCTCCCATTCTCGGAAAATTATCCGCACGTATTGAGATTACACATTACTCATTATGGACTAGCCTCAATTGTCCCGGCACTGTTAAGATAAATTAGAGCTCTCTACTGAATGCATTTATGGGTTGTCGACACTGTTAATATTTAGATTAAAATCACAATCACTCTTTCATACAGCAGCATATTTTATTAGCTAATGGTTTCCACCAATGATTTTAAATACTTCTTTAGCGATTGAATTAAACTGTATTTTATTATTTGTACATTATGTGCACACTTAATAAATTCTTTCATAATTTAGCTATGTTTTGAATAAAAATAAATTTACTTGGTTACATTTAATTTCATTATTGTGCGAGAGTTGAGTATAATCATACATGTCATGCGTTATATGAATGCATATGATTGAGTGGGAAATGCTTTATGGCCGTAATTTGTCACTAATATATATATATATATATATATATATATATATATATATATATATATATATATAACAATAATATAATTTCCGCACTCTGTCAAGATACAATGGATAACTTTCCCATTTTTAAGTATTGTTGTACAATAACCCATAGTATATTAACGAACAATGGATGAACAAGAATGTCCAGTAGTTTGATGTATCATGTATATGTATGATGTAGATTATAAGTCAAATTATTTGGTTTTTTCAACATCCTCCGTAACGGTATGAGCACTGCATTGAATGCCTGAGAGTAAACTAGAGAGTAGCCAGGTGTTCGCTAGATTGCTTACTCTCTTTGTTCATTTTTGAAGCATTTGACAATAAATAGAGAAACAGGGAACATCTTTCATACATAGTACCGACAAAGATTGTTTATACATAAAAAAGTACTTTTAAGATCTATGTTCTGTGAAATGTTGTATTATTTTCTTATTTGAGCTAACGATGCCTAATGTGAAATTATGCATATGCTTAAGTAGGAAAAAATTAATGTCACAAACTTTGAGAGCTTGCACAGGACACTAAAACAATTCGTATTTTCAAATGAGACTGTTTCATAAGCGTCCTTCAGATGCAATGATTGGTCAAAGCTCACTATTTTTTGAACATTCTGACCCGGTGAAGTACTTGTTTACTAACATGTTTTCTATAATACCCATTGTGTTCTTTTGGAACTTCTGCCTTTTCCACTCTTGTGTGGCGATATTGTAGCTGTATTCAAAGAATTGTCGTTACCTAGCGAACGAAACGTCGCGTCAGTTCTTTCAAGAGCAACGGCGGTGGACAGTGGAGAATACCGAATGCATCCTTTAGTTTAAGTAGCCTCCTTAGTTTAGAGGTGTGAAAGTTATCGCTCTTAATCGTCCCTTTTGTAAACAAATCTTTCTTTTTTTGGCTTATGATTTAGTGCTTCTTCTTAAAATTCTCTTTCTTTTAGCGTGGAGTGTGAGTGGAAAAGTTTATGCGGAAGTAGTGTGCTGTATTTTTTGTTTGTTTTTAATGAGTGCATCAAAACAGTTCGTATGCGGAAATGTGGGAGGGTATATGAGTACAATAGAAGTCTAAGAAAAACACGTCTCTTTTAAATGGAAAAAAATTCCTTTAGCCCCACTTCAAATTAAGAAATACCTCGCTTATACATGCAAAACTTTCAGTATTAAAAGCGCGTCCTTTTCCCCGTATAATTATAATTTCAATTACGTGTTGCATTCCCGTATAATTATAATTATAATTTCCTTATGTGTACAGTTTCTCATTTGATTTCGCTGTATTAAATACTAATATGCTTCCTACAAAGTTACCTTTGGTATACGATTGATTGCTTTCCCTGTGTTACGAATGCTATTTCTACCTTTATTATTTGAAGTCACGCTACACTTCTACGCTTCGTCAACTTCCGTTCTGATGTCCACCTTCTCCGCACTGATGCAGTCACAATGCTCGGTTTTCTCCACTGCCCACCGCACTTGTTCGTGAAGTGACTGACTGACGCAGCCGTTTCATTCTCAAGGTTAGGATAAGTGTAAGGTTAGATGATTATGGTTCGTCTGCAAGGGGGAGGTGTCAAACCTAATGAAATCAGATCTAACCAGATCATAGACGCCAAGGGGACCTTCCTAGACAATGAAATATACCCATGGCATCTATTAACCATTTAGAACAGTATCTAGTACTTGAACAACGTTTGTTACTTATTTCTGAGTTTTTTTAACTAGTCACTAGTTACCTCGTACTTCCAGCCATTCAGTCATCCTTCACAACTTTACCAGTCTCTTTCATCGTTTCTTCATTTTGACTAAACAAACTTTTCATGATGCTCTCGGCCGTTCATGTTCTCTCCTTCCATAAGGCGACCAATCAAGAAAAATCTTAGACCATCTCTCCCGGTCATTCTATTGGTGTGTCCGTACCACTGTAGAGTTCGTCTTTCAATTCTCTCGGTAACTAGTTCTTCATTTCCATCAAATATCTCACCTCTTCATTCCTCCGCTTTTCAAATTCTATCCCCTCTTCCAATTCCACCCATCTCCACTGCCTGTATTTCACTTTTCTGTCTTTTTTTTGTTTGTCTACTAATATTTCTGCTCCATAAAACCCCATCAGGTTTTTTATTAACTTTGATTTTTACATTTTGGTTCAGGAACTTTCTAAAAATGCAAGAAGTTAAATTAAGTGCTTCGCCAATACGCATATTCAGAAATTAAACTTTCCTACGGTTTTAAGTTTCAATTAAAGCGTTCAGCTTTAATAATTATGTAAATTGAAATTTGTTTCGCATTGATAGGCTTATACTCTGAAAACGCTATTAAAGGATTAGCCAGAGATTGAAAATAAATGATATTTCTCGTCTCCCTTTTAATCGTTATCCTATTTTGACAATTTGATACATAAAGTATAAAGTGAGAAAAGTTGACACGTGGGATGTCACTCGTTTTCCAAACATTTTTGCATGAAAAACCGAATGAACTTTGATTAAAAATAAAGAGGACAACACATTTTAATAACAATGAACATTAAATTAATTCCATATTTTCTGTTAATGCGTTGATGCAGACCATGTTTATTTTCGTTGTTAAACAGACTGTCTGGAAATATTGCAAATTGCATTCATTACTAATGTTAGTACGTTTAACACAAATTCTGGCACATCTGAATATAAAACAGATTTTCGATAATATTAATTCAATATGACAGTTGCTTAGAACAAATCTAACAACTTTCGAGTAGGGTAGCTCAGGGGCAAACGCTTTGGGATTCGTATTTGGAAGATTCTGCTGGATTCAAGTCTTGTGGCCGACCATTCTGACCACGGGTATATATATATATATATATATATATATATATATATATATAGTCTCCCTAGTCGCTTAGGTGGATATTGGAATGGATCTTTCCTTACCATGAATTTTCCGATTCTCCATTTTCATTATTTGAGTCTGTTGTAAGGTCCAAAATGTCAGCCTATGTGAGTTAGTACCGTCTCCGTATTGTTGTGATCAGCGTGTCTTCCTGCAAATTCGGAGGGATGGGTTCGAAACTCATAAGTTCATTTACCTGGGTAAGGCTTATTCCGAGCTTTTCCTTACCCTGAAAAGGTGAATGTCAGGCAGTTTTAAGCGTTGCTGGTCAGAAGTTATTTAAGCATTCATTTAATCTAATACACTTTCATCGTCTCTTTAGATTTTCATCGTTATGAGACGTTAAAAAAAATAAAAAGTGGGCTGGTGCTGGGTACAGTATGACGGTGGCTCGCGCTTTGAAAATTTTCCGTCCCGACAATCGCTCTAATTCCTCCGTTGACATCTCGGGAAAGAATGTTATGGATCTATTTACGTCCGTGTCTACACACCCATACATTCCTTCCTCTCAAAGGTGCCTCATTTGGGGCGTAGCACAAACGGTCAGATCTTGAACATGATTAAAGTACTGAAAATTTCTTCTCTATCCTTACAAATCTAATCCAAATTTATGGTCTGATCCTTTATTTTATTGTTTGCTTAAATAAAACTTCGAATATGTGAACACAATTCTTTTGGTGCATACACCGTTACTCTGTCGTCAAAATTCCGTTGGTTATCTCCGAAAAATACCTCCATGGAGATTGTAGTACAAGATTGGACGATCCCTGATTCTAATCTTCTTTGCTTATGTCGGCCCCAGTTTTGTATGGAATGGCAAAGTCTGTGTGTTCTTTACGTAGTGAAAGACGTATCTACTAATACTAAGCAATTACTAATTTCTTAATTCCCTTCTGAGCATTCAGATTTTCAATTAATTAAGATTCGGGGTATCTAATTCGAACAACAAATAAATATGTATTGGTTTCATTATGGTTGTGTCTACTTATTAACTATTAATTATTTGAGGAAACTTAAATCTGAGCTGTAAAACGTTTATACTGAGTTAAATGACATTTTAAAAAAATTGCATTATAAAAACAATAATTTCACAGTATTTCACACTCTATTATCTGCAACAAGTTTTTTTAAACCTTTTTTATGATATAAATGTGTTTAATGAGAGCGACTATGTTTTGAAGGCCACTTTAATTAACACATGGGATTTTATTTTTATACATTCTTTTCTGCAAACAGAATCGGAAGAGATCTACAGGTTTTTACAAAACTTTAAAATTTGTTTGTTATTTATCAAATGGGTCTAAAAAGAGTGGGATCTTCTTGGATCCCAAATATCGATTCACTTCATTACACGGTGTTTAGGCTGCAACGTAGACTAGCTCTCGGCATGATCTGTGAATGAATAGTTTAAAAACATGCCAGTTTTAAAATGTGGAATGAGTGAGTCAGTTTCAATAACGCATTACTTGCATGAGATCTAATGTGTATAGTTTTAAGAACCATCCCACTGAATTTTTCCTTTATTCTAAATATATTTTAAAAATTAAAGAATTTAAAACTGCGCAATATGTGCCACGCCCCTTTTATAAAATAGTTTATTGGCTACATTTCTTCTGTTTTGACATGCCTATGAACTGGCATCATTTAGTTAGATAACCACCCAGTTATGCCAACATTGTTTTCCGCGGCTGAACTACTGTTGTTTGCTTTGTTTATGAGAAGAAATTTTTGGGTTTTTTTATTTACGGGCATTCTTTGACGTCTTAGGTCATCAACGTTCCAATCAATTCAAGGCATGAAACGGCCGGTAAATTTTGCTCAGAGTCCTGTTCTTTCAGGCTTGAAGTTTTCTTTTATGTGTCGTAAATCTCGACACGGGACCCATGGCTTTACTTCCCTTCCGAAGGAAGCCATATTTAGGTATTTTAGGCCCGAAAAAATCCATCAACCCTGACCGGAATTGAACCCGCGATCTTGGGTTTACGAGGCAAGTATGGTTACCACTAGACCACCAGGACCGATCATATGTGTGAAGAGAAACACGTGATTTAATTGAAATTTGATTTCTGTGTGTGTAGTGAATATTCCTTCTTTGATATTGCAAGTTCTCTCTATCTCTGAGCCTTATGTAAAACTATGACCGCCATCTCTCTATCCCTGAGTAGAGGAAGATACAGGTAGCTCAGTTTTTTCTTCGCTTCTGTATGTTTCGTGTTGTATCATCTTTTTTGGAACGAAATTTACATTTATTATTTCGAATTTTCATATGTCTGCTTCTGATTGTATATTTTCTGTCTACCCTGCCCCCCTTTCCGCATTAATTTTATTTTCCCAGTCACGAAACCTTCCTAAGACCTAAAGACTTGTGGGAATAAGTAATAAGATGCTTCATTCGCAATTGCACACAAAGTTTGAAGACCCACCTTGCATTAACCTTCATAATGTAAAATTTCATATGAATTATTCGCAGTACAATTTTAATGGAAAGCCCCTAAAGCTAAGACTTTTTGATCATCAACTACTGCCAATACTAGTGTCTCCAAAGCAAGGCAAGGTAGGCTCTCACTTCAGAGGAAAAGCTAGGTTGAATATGAGAGATAAACTACTCCATCAACACAATTAAATTGATATTTGATAACATCAGGAGAATTTTCTTCTTGATGAAGATCTTTGCGTATCCTGATGGCGGATTTATTCCGGAGTCGATGCATTTTTTCGCACATAAAAATCCTAAGTATAACTTCTTTTGGACGTCGTGGATTTATGGTACATAAGGGAATCTCTAGCTTGAACGAAGAAAGAAAGAATCTGAGCAAAATTTATCGACGTTTCAGTCTTGAGTTGAATGGCACGCTGATGACCTGAAACGTTAAAGAGCGTCCGAAAATAGACTAAATAAAGAAATAACAGTGCATTATTCATTTTCCAGCTTTACATGGTCATAGCGTGTCATTGTTGGTGAAACAGACGCTTCCAGCTAAATGACACAATATAAGTTGAAACTGGGGTATGTTAAACTGACCATTAACCTGTTATCTGTAATGGAGATTGCGTTAACCATAGACATGAATAGCAGGTCAGAAACTTTTAGACTGTATTATTTTGTGAGTAAAACACTGAATAACCATATTACATCTAAAGCAAATCAGATGATACTGAAGGATACTTTATAATGGTGTTTAACGCCAGTGAACACTGGTGATACACGAGATGAAATATATATGGAAAGGATTTTTTTAAGGAAGGAAACGTTCCAGGCCTAAGTTTATGGCACTTTACCGGCATTTGCCATTTATGAGGACTGAGGAAACCTGGGAGAAATTTCATTTAGGGAGGACGGTCCTGGCGGGATTCGAATCCCAGATCTACCACTCACGAGTTCGTGCCACGATCTCGGCCGCCCGTGGCGTATTGAAGGATACGGTTTGGTCATTCTAATATTAGGTAGGATTGCAACCCCACAGAGCCATATAGAGCCACTGATGAAGTATTTAAGAGGTTCTGGTAAAGTATCCAGGCCAAAGAGTGCCTCAGAGTACTTCTAAAACAAGGAATTAGTTTGCCAACCAGTTATTAGCGCCAAAGATTAATATGTTGATAAAAAGAAAATTTAATTTGGCTCCTTGTATGATGTATTTTATCTATGTATATGTGGCCCAATAAATATATTTATGAACTCATTTATTTGTTAGAAGAATCATATATATGATCCCTAGCGTTTAAAATATTAAGAAATCAAATAAATGTTTTCAAAATTAAGACTGACCGTAAAATATATGCAATATAGAAAAATGTGAAAGAGTGCTGGAAAAGATGCATGGTAATATTTTACCTGCCACCCAGAATATATTATCATCATCGGCATCATTTATAACTGGGACATTTGCTTTGTTTTGGCTCAGATGGTGTCTGACCTATGGAAGAGTCTACAGATAACAGCGTGCGTCTTTTTCAGAAGACATCATTTATCACAATCGCCGAAGCGAAAGGAGGAACTAAGCGAACAAAAGACAAATTGCATTGCGCTGTCAAGAAGCGATATGACTAAGGCAACGCGATCATATGTGGAATATTCTAGGTTCAACCTACTCTGTTTTTCTTCCCCGTTTATCTGTCTCTACTTTATTAGCCTCTTCTTGTATAATCAATTGCACAGTAGCGCTGTTTCTTGAATGAATAATAATTCCAATATATAACAACTTTTACGCTTTTCTTTCATCTAAACATCAACTACACCAACGTATTTATGACCTACTAATTTTTTTTGGAAATAGTGTTACCCGACACATCGCTCACCATTGTCGAGAGTAAACGCTCTTTTTAAAGGATTCTAAATAATTACAATCTCTATTAACGAAAATGCCACGGAACTTAGATAAATAAAACTCAGGAAATAATTTAAGAATATTGTAAAGTGTAACTTAAAATATTCGTAACGTATATTAATATTGTAATGGCCTGTAATTCTGTTTTTAAATATCCTCCGTTGCAGTTTTAATCTCATTCCAAAATTCTATCCTACTTCTTTATTCGTCAATAATGTTCTCGGTCAATTTCTTGAAGGATTTTCTGAGTTTTATTTGTCCTGTTTCGTTGCCTCTAATGTTCTCTTGAATTATATCCAGGTCTGAATCAAGACCAGGATTCAGCTCCACTCCTCCTATCATCAAAATTATACAAATCAGAACAAAACCATTCGATCACTAAATAATTTCTACTACAATTATTTTGATAAACGAACAACTTTTGGCTCAATAAATTAACATCGGAACATTCTTATTAATTACCTACTCGCAAGGCGTGTATACCCTTGCATCCCCATATTCTAAGCGTCGATCGGAGAACTTCGGGGACGCTTGTAAACGCTGTATTCGCAACACGCATGCAGCGAGTGCATACTGCAGTTGACGCTTAGGCTGTAAACGTAGTGGTCACAATCACAAGCATCTGAGAAGAGAACATTAGGGGAGAGTAGCGGTTTAGAAGGCATTGCTCTTGTGCGTGAGCTTCTGTGTTCAATTTCCATACATTTTTGTTTTATTTTTTTATTATTGTTTTATAAATGTATGTGTAGAATATTATGTTATCTTAATATCTATTATATTTTAATGTATTATTTGAGATTCGTGGCATCATCTACGCACACACAAACTGACTATTCTTTATAAATAACTAAATAAATAACAAAAACATTTCCTTCTAAAGTGAAAGCACATAGAATTAACACAAATGAACATTCGGGTGCATGAATCCTCAGCATGTATAACTGCTCTCAATTTTCGGGGCATAAATATCAGATTTATACAGTAGTGTGGTCAAGAGGCTACACCATCCCATGCTTGTTGAATTTGTATCCATCTTTTGTCCTATTATGTAGAGCATATGACAATTAGATAGAGAAAATACTGAAAGAAATGTTATAATATTCATTATAATGCATATAATAAGTTAGCGTTAAAGCTTGGTGTGTATGGAAAAGAATAATACGAAATTAATTTGTCATAATATGTTGTAAAGATTTATTTAAGAAAAAGTATTTCTATCGGAAGGCGACCCTGCGCTCTTAACCACGGCATCACTGCACACTCTGCCACAGAGCTAAAGGAACACACATACATTAGTTAGCGTCTTTAGTACATGACTACTTTCAAGAGATGACTACTTTTTTTTTGTCAAAGCATGTACATGCCCTTCGCTGCCAGTTCCTACATGCAAACCGAAGAAAATAGTTGTAAATATAGTTTAAATATTTTAACCATGCGTTTTCTCATCGTTAGAAATAGGTAAAGTTTTTATGTCCAAACGTATCGTTGCAAGATTTGGAATAAACTAAATAAATACAACTCCTGAAATCACTATGATATTCGGTTTCGGGAAAGGTCTTTTGAAGTTCTGATCCGGCAGGTTTCGCACATGTAGCGACGCTTAAGGCGGTAAGCAAAGCACACATAACTGCGAAGGATATAATTATGATTGCTGGTATATTGCATTTTAAACTCGAAAGCCTCCAAAGGAAAGTTAGAACACGTAGGGTAATATTTGACGAGAGAAAACAGCGCTCTAACTGATGCTGTCGCTTCTTTGAGAAGGTAGAATTAAGTCTCCTATGGGAAAGCCTATCTTTTATAGAAGGATTCCCTCAGCGGCATTATTGGACAGCCTTGTAATGGAAAATATTTTGTGCTCGCTTCCGCATGAACAAAGCCAGGTTTCTAGAGTAAAATAAACTTCATTTCCTTGTAAAGTAAAGCGTAGCTGCAAACTGACACGCGCGGATAATCAAATCGTATCTCCCCCAAAGGAGAAAAGAATCTATTACAACACATCCTTTCATATTGTAGAACTATCAACACACTGAGAATGCAATCCAGAAATCTGGCTGTAAGTAATTTGTAAATGAGCACTGTACTTTCTACTATATCATGATGGAAACATTGCTTGTATCTACTTAAATCATTCGAAATGGAAAATGAAGTGCACGAGTCAGATTGGTATTAATTTATTAAAAAAAAAAAAAAAAAAAAAAAAAACTATCGTCCTAAACCTCTATATCGATTCCAGTGGCAATTCGTCTGCCAATTGTTTTTCACATTTCATAGTCATGCTGTAACACATAGAAAAGTGAGACAGTGATTTGTATTGCAATAAAACTGAATATCGTCTTTTAAGTAGAAATCGGTTGCCTTTAAATATATAGAGTTTGTTTGTTGCATTAACTTTGAAATTTAAATAAGTATAGTTGTAAACAGTCTTTCTCCATATTCCATTTAATGTATTTGTTTGTAGATATTTGAACATTTGCATATTATGGTTTATATGGTCAGGGCAATGGTGTAAGGATAGCAGTGCTGGGATTAGCAATGAAAGTTGGTGGTCCTAATGGAAAGTACAGAAGGAACTGGTTGCCTAGTGGTTAAGCATTGGCCAATTAAGGATATAGAATCGGGCTATGGGTTGGTTGATTTGGCTATGATTTTTAGAAGCTTAGGTACGAGTAAAAATAGTAATAGTATTAATAGCAGTGTACTTATTTACAAAATATGTTTGTTGCTAATTAAACTTAACCATGTCGCACGGGTCCTGAGACCCTACGTGCTGTATACTAGGAAATACATGAACTTTCACAAAGCAATATGTAACTCTTAGGAGACAAGCAATATATATTATGAAATAAGTAAATGAAAAAGAAAGAATATAATAATGTTAATAATAAAACAAACTTTTAATACATTAATAAAATAAACAGAAAAGAAAACAGTACAAAAGTAAATAACTTACACTCTCTCACATATATGTACAAATAATTCCAGAAAAATGTTGTCACTCATGTTCCCCTACACCCGGTTGTATGTCTCTTCCAATCTGAGCTGCCTCACTTTGTTTAAAATTTTACTTACTCCCTTCTCCTCCTTCCTATCTGCCAGCATATTACAGCACTGCCTTTCCCACCGTTAACAAACGGGTTCGATAGATATCTTTTTCTCCATTCTTTTGTTCCCTTGCAGTGCGCCAGAGTTTGTTCCCAAGATTCTTTCTCTGCACATATAGGGCAGATTCTAGTATCTTTTCTGTCTGTTATTTTAGTGATCCGCCACTCGCCTAACCTAAACCAAACAAGCCCCTGATTGTAGAATGTGGTCCTGTTTGGATGTAACGCTCCGTCTCCAATCAGGTTTTCAATTCCGAGTGTATCACCAGCGAAACTTTTTCTGCACACTCCGAAAGAGTCAGTTGTCTATTAATGTTAAAGTAAAGTAAATGCAAGTCAGCGGTCTATGTTGTATTCAGTTGCAGTCCATTATCCTTATTAAGTTAGATTTATTTCTCATTGTGAAACTTTCTTTCATTCTATGTTAACTAAATGTAGCTGTTACAACATTAATAAATACATAGGGCGTTTGCAATTTCAAACCAAGACAACCTGTTTGAGGAATTTGGATACCTCTGAAAAACGTTAAACAAAATTGGTTTCAGTAATAATACATTCAACAGAACCCTTATACCTTGTAAGAGTAAACAATCAAAGTTGCTATTGTTTGGCAAAGAAAGAAAAGATAAAGAAAGAGAGAACAAGTTACTGCAAACAAAGACATAGAAGGAAAAGAATAAAAATCTGTAACAGTTCCTAATGTCTATCTCCACTGAAATATAAATATAATATATATGTTGTAAACCTAATCATAATATTTTCTGTATTTTAATTAATAATATGAATGTTTTATATATATATATATGTAATAGTATTACACAAAACAACAATTTCCTGTTAAATCTGTAGGTACATACTGAATATAACATTAATGAAGGGTTATAAAATTAGCTTTGAATAGACATTTGGAACCTTGCATTCTAAACATTTAGATCACAGTAAAAGAAAGCCTAGCTATGGAAAAATACCGTGTCATCAATGATGATTTACGCCACGGCACGGGGTTTTTCCTATGAGCGAGCCTCCACTCGTGGAGGGAGGCCCTTCTTGCTTACTTGCTGACCTTGCTGTCGGAATCGTAGCGCAGCTGTTTCCGGGTGTGTGCTATGTTGTTCGTTTCTTAATTCGACAGTATACGTAAAGCATTATTCTGGTGTGTTTACAACGACACAGCGTGTCAATATGCACGATTCATATATGTTAACTCAGTGGTGAAAGAATCACGGAACATTTTTAGCATAGATTGGTTCTGTTACTTATATAAATATCAACCTTTTTTCGGAGAATTAGTCGACAAGTAGCGTAATCATGCATTTTTTCAACAGAGCTCTGCCACTGCTCACACTGCGAATAATTCCATGAGAGCAATTTACAATGAGTTTCCACATGGCAGAGTTGTTAGTAGGGGTTTGTGGCCAACCTCGGTCCCACGATTTAACGGCTTGCGATTATTATATCTGCGGCAATTAAAAAAAAAAAAAAACGCTGTCTACTAGACGAACCCGCACATTACACAGAAACTCAAAGAGTGTATTCGTCAGGAAATTGATACCAAAATATGTGGAGAATGAAGGGGGTAGTTTGCACGCATAATTTGATAAATTGGTAAGTAGTAAACCGGTTAAATTGGTTTGTGTGCTGTTGTTTTACCTTCTCGATAACCACCGAGATTCAACTGGTCAGCTAACCGGCTAACGAGGGCGCGCTCGCCCATAGGTAAAATACTCCAGGGGAAAACAAAACTTATCGTACTGTACATAGCCTAGCTATCTTGCAATTACTACTTTCAAATATCTAATGCAACCCACAGCCTGATTAAATGTTCTCTATTAGTCAGCACATAACCACCAAACATTTCATTTCCTCTCCACTTGATATTAAGGAACGCTCACCATCTGTATATAATGTCAGCACTTCTGCATTTTTTCATATCAGTTCGTAGATTAGTAGGAAACATAAATATTCAAAATTTCGGATATTAACAACTAATCTGGATCGATTCCCTAAGAAAGTTTGCACATCTTCAGATCCTTATATAATAATCTTAGAGGTCTCCTTAGATTCAAACGAAATAAGTCCGAGTTAGTGTTCAGGCAGGGCACGGGAATGATTAGAGTGTCTTCAAGGTTTGGTGGGATGTGCTCTCAGATATTCTCTACCTGCCGACATATTTCCTTCTTGGTTTAGCGAAAAATTCTTGTTTGCTTTGGTACTCCGATGTTTTAAATTTTTTTATTATGTGTGGATTTGCTTAAACTTTGGTAGTTCAAAATAATTGAATAAATGCATTCCACAGCTTTGTAATTATGAACTCTGTACCGGAATTTCGCTAATTTCTCCATAGCTTTCAGAGACTGCATATTGTTCCACTAGATTATTTCAACATTTGGAATGTAATTACTACTTCATATGACGAAGTATCATTCGTTCATGAAAATGGCTGGCATACCTTCCACTTTTATTTTCTACCGATGGAAAACATTTGTTAATGACAAATTATATTCTCTGTGATTCAATTAAAGCACACTTCATTAACAACATGCTACTGCCTGTATATAATACGAAACTTTGTGATGATAAATGCTAGCTTTTAACCTAGCAATTGGAACTAACCTTATCTTTTCCGAGTCTATGTTTGGATGAAGTATTATGCTAAACAACGGATTTTGATTTCTATAAGTCCGCGTTCAACTCCCAACTTTTATATATTTTATTTACGCATAGATATTAATTCAACCCAAATTTATAATAATTCTCTTAAATAGAAAAATCATATAGTTCAGAAATATTATTTTAATTGATCATCGTTCTATAAATATTAAATTTAGCTAAACTACTTTACTGAAAGAGAGTAAACCCGAAACAAACACCTAAGTTTAAACTTGCGGACAGAGGTCTATCTCTTTTTAATAGAACTAAAGAATAGAGAAAACTTGTAAATTTTGGAAGATAGTATTAATAGTTTCTTTCTTATATATTGAACTTGAGCACTACGCTCTTCACAAACCGCCACGGGTGGCCGAGGTCGTTAAGGCACGGAGTCGTGAGCGGGAGGTTCGAATCCCCCCAGGACCGTCTTCCCTGACTGGGTTTTTTTTCCAGGTTTTCCCCAGTCTTCATAACTGGCAAATGCCGGGGAGGTACCTAAACTTAGGCCTGGAACGCTTCCTTCCTTAGAAAAAAATATCCTTTCCAAATTTATCATCAGTGTCCACCGCCTGTCGTGCCTCAGCAGTAAAAACGGGCGTTAAACACTACACAAAAAAAAAGCTCTCCACAAATTATAAGATTTAGTAGTATTCTGAGAAAATGTCAGACTCAATGAACGCTCAAATAACAGAAAAAAAAAACGGTTTATTACAATATGGAATTTAGAAAACTCCTTACATGTGAAATATTAATTTCTGTGAATTTTATAACATTCAGTTTTCAAAATGGTTGTAAAAGTCTGTTGAAAAGGTTTTTATTTTCTGTATTTTTTGTGCTTCAATAATTACTAATCTTTTAAAATGCATTGCACCTCAGAACCTAGGTCTGGCGCATGTTTATTACTAACAAGAGTAAGATTCTCTGAAATTATATAGCACGCTAAAAATGTGTGGGGAAGAGAAATGTATATATTAAAATTTGTGATGAGGCAGGAGGGAAGGAGTTTAAAACAGGAGTAATATATTTAAGTGGAAGGGGATATGTTCTACATGTGAAGAGCCAGATAGTACTTGGTATTGCTATTAGAATGTAAGCAAACCAAGTTTTGGATGGAACTGTTTCTATTATGAAAGTGAGAAAAAATTTTCAAATGAAATAAAAGGTAGAATAATTTTAAATTTAAAATCAGACGAAAATATTAAGGAATTGGAAAAAGTACATAGCCATAGTGAGACAAAAATAGTTATGGAAGGCGAGTAAGATAAATGGAAATAACAATCTGACAATTGCACTATTTAGGAGTGAATGTAGATCCCCATTACTTACTCAACCTGGGGTTAATTGTGATGGGGTACGGAAGGAATGCAACTCCATAAAGTCAAGATAAGCAAGTGGGGTAATTTAAAAGTTTATTCATAGTAGCACGTTTACATTAACTGAGAACATGCAAAGGAAATTTGGTTACTTTGATTTTAATATGTTTACTTGTTTGTTTGTGTGTGAATATAGGATTTAAAGGGATAAGCATAGAAATTTGGCTCAATGGGTTTAATTGGAAAAGAAGGAAGGTTCATTATTGCATGAAATGTAATCTAATATTGTATTGATTGTATAAATTATTTATGGTATGTTGGATCGGAGCCTGGTCCCCTGGATATTCCAGTAGGTAACTGCTGATGAACCGGAGACTGGGGGCCTGAACCAATCAAATTTGAAATAAATTGGGGCTACTGCCTTCTGGAATTACCAAAGGCACTTATCGCATTAGTTACATTTAAAATTAATGTTTTTTCCCCTTTATTTTTGTTCATTTTGTTAAAAAGTTTTTTTATATTTACGTATGAGAAATAAAATTTATTCATTCATACTAACAAGAGAAAATGTAATTTGTAGACTAATGCAAACATATAAAGGGATACCACTTTAAGTTGTAAGTTCAAATTACTAAAAGGTATTCTTTATTTTTTTCTCCTTTTCTCATTATACATGCATTATAATAAACCAGGTGTTCTATAGTGTCTTTTAAATACGAAGCGATTTCTGACTCGCAGAGAATGAGACGAGATTTTGTGCAACGTTGCCGATTATTCTTTCCTCCATGCCCCTCACTCCTTATCTTCTCGGCTCACCTATTCGCACCGTACAATTGCATGCACTTCTGCTTAAGTGATTCTGACTTTTCGCCCCTGCATTGTAATTCATAAAACGATTACAAACGTAGTGATAAATGCGCCACAACAAAACTGTAATATGTAATTTTACTCTGCTCGAAACAGAAATACCTAACTACATTTAAGTACTAATTAAGATAATTAGCTCTTACTGTAATCCAGTAGAGCTCTATTGTCTTCGGTTTCTTTGTCATCAGCGTCATATGCGACTGAATGCTGTTATTACTCTCCTAGTCATTACAGTTGGACTTTGTAAATTTACAAAAAGTGTTATAAAATGTCATCATGTCTTATTTCTTTCACGAAATTATCTTCTTGCAGTTTTTCTGCAAGTTTTACAACAGATTCATAGTCTGTCTGTATCAGATTATTTATTTCTTAGTTATTAAGTAATTCCCCATATTCCTATTGCAACCTCAGTTTTATCGAGTCCAACCAAGTTCTGTTGGATTGTAATGATGATGATAAAGAGGTAAGCATGTTACTTCATAGCTCATTTCGTTGAAATGAAGATTGAGTTCATAAATTTTGCATTGCTTTTGAAACGCCATTCGGTAGCCAAAAATTATATTGTAGACATTCAATAATATAAAACGTTCTGTTAAATATATTTGCAGTTTTGTTCAAAAAGGATCGGGTGAAACAGAGCATTATCCATTATTAATATTATTATTGTTGTTATTCCTTTCTTCCTCTACATAATTTAGAAATTTATACAGAAGCCAATCTTTCATTTCTTCATAGTAATCGGATGCTTTTTCGATCTAAAAATCCACCTGCTCCTTGGTATTTGTGCTTCCTACATGAAAGCTTTCATTTAAAAAGTTGCAGTTATCATTCGTCTTTCCGCACCTGAAACCTAAATTTCGCGGTAATCTCTTAATCGGATGAATTAGAGCGTTTCTGTGAATTTTTATTTTTGAAAACTCAGTAACTTGTGTATTATTGGAAATAAAACTTGATCATGAAAAAAAAACTCTTTCGTAAGACCTCCTGTTCAAAATCACTGTAAAGTATGTAAAATTCTTTGGGGGTCTAACATACCTCCTTGGGCGACGAAAATTGTAGTATTATTTAAGCAAGCTTTTGAAATGGGAGATTGATACTTTTCAAAGGCAATAGTCCCACTTTATTTGTCTGTTGAGAACTTTTGGAAAAAATATACGCTCTAAAATAATAAAACGAACCTGTCCTCACAATTCCTGTCGATTATTATATGTTATTTTCTTAAGCTGAATCTGTACCAGGGTTTATACTGGTATGTTGCAGATAAGGTAAAGCTTTTAATACAAAGCAGATAAATACGCTTTTATAAGGTTTAGTAGTACCATTATATATATTGAAACTAAATTATGAGGTTTCGACGTTAGCATTCACGAATGTACTCTTATACCTAATAGAGTGTTTGAAGTGAAATTATAACATTTTGTGGTAACATACATTTTTTAAAATCTCATTCTTCTCTGCAACGACTCAGGGATTGTATGAACTCATGGCAACATTGTATGAACCTGAATGATGATATGTCGCATACCTCAAGATCCATTCGCTTCCCTTTTGTAAAACACTATAAATGTATCGTGTTTACTATGTTCAGCTCCTATCTATTACAAATTGGTTAAAAAGGCACGTAAATGGAGGAGTGGCACTGCACAACTTGAATAATCTCCATTTATTGGCTGGTAGGCGACTATTCGGCAACATGCTTGATACTTAACCATATATTTTCAAACAGATTGATAAATTAAACCGCAGATTATTGAGGGTGGGTGTCAACGTGCCATCCAGAGTAAAATCTGCATTAATTTGCGCCATATTTTGGAAAGCAACTGTAGTTTAGTTCGATAGCCTATAAGCTCCGTTGTTGTTAGTGCTCTTGTTAAATGAAATCGACTTAACCGTAAAATGTTATTTGTCTGGTGGAATTATGAAGGAATAATTAACTTTTAATTAGTTCCAAAAGAACGAATAATCACTAAATAGCCCATAGCATTTCTAGATGTGCTAAAATAGTATCAATTTTGGACTTTATTCCGAACAGATAGAACTTATCCATGCATTTTACTAATAAATTTATAGATTTATTATAAAATGTGTGAATAAGTTCATTATGCACAGCCAGTGTTTATCTCCACTCTCAACACATCTGGAATATATAGTAACTGGTGTTAATTTTTATAATTCATGGGATATCAATGACTTTCTCGGTGTGTTTCCATGAAAAAGTTATAGGGAATGGAGACTCCAGATCTCGTGGCCGAACAGGGGACGGTAACTGAAATTGTTAGAGGATTATTACGGTCAACCGGAGATCCGTAGTTTCAGTCACGGCTGTGACCTCGATTTATTCCTATCAGGTCTCAGTTTCAATCCCTTAGCCAGCATACCATGCATTGTACGAAAAAGAAACATTTATAATTAATGGTTTTATAGCCGGAATGAAATAGTTTGCAATCTTGTACAGATCTATCTAGACAAATAGTCATTGGCGATATAAATAAGAACTACTTAAGGAAATGCCAATAGTTGCGGGAATTATTTTCATTTTAATAAAGTAGCGTCAGGCTAGAAATCGCTGACTTAGTACATTATGCTTTCCAAATAGAATATGCATCAGTTTGTCTGTACTCATTGACCTTCTATACCTACTTATTAGCACGTGTTAAATGTGGAATCTTAGTGGAAACCTGTAAGACTGGCAACATATACTGGCACTTTGTCCAAACACAAAACATTGGTAGATGAATCTTGGAGCCAAGTCTACATACTCGAATAGGGGCAGGTTAGCGTGTTGGGACTTGCTTGAACAGGAAGAAAATTGGTCAAAGCTGGACGAGTTTTTATATAAAGTGAGCCTAATAAGTAGCTGTTTGTGTCTAACCAATGTGATGTACGTAAGTATGGAAGAGAAAGTGTTTTTTTTATATAATATAATTATCTGTGAATTAATATTGCATATATATATACTTTAATGTAATATAATTATTTGAGTGTTTAGTTTTATATAAATAATATTGGTATATACATATATTTTCTGCAGGTGTTAAATAATCACAAGTACGGTCTGCAATGGATATAATGCTAATGTTAAAGTTAATGTACATATATAGTTTGTAAAATAAACACCGTTATCTATCTCTATGACATAGCACAAATGCTTTAGTTTTGTAGATTTTTAAATCATAATTTTTATTCCATGCTCCATAAAGTGATCTAAAATTTATAAAACTCTTTGTTGTAAGTTATTTCTAAGGAAATCAGAATTCCTATGCCTGCTGAATTATATTGCTTTCTATTGAAATTATTTTCATGCATTTTCCTTCATTGGTTAATAGTACTGTATGAAAATTTTAAAAATAAGTGTAATATTTAATTGTAAATTGAAGATTTGTAATGAATTACATATTAAAGATGAGAGGTCACAGACACCATTCTGACCACAGATCTTCGGCTTGTCGCATTACATTAATTTTTAAGCTGTTTTCAATAAAGATATCAACCTTCATACTAATACAAAAAAAAATAAATAACCATCAATTTTAGCCTCTTAGTTTCCCCAATAAACGAAAATAAATATAGAGCTACTAACTAATTTAAAAATGTTTCAGCATACTTCGCTCATGCTCCACTACTTTACCTTTTTGTAATCGTCCAGCTCTTTGGATTTGGCTATTGTACTTCAATCATTTAGGCAAATAATTATTCAAATATTTATTTTTAATTTAAGGGTCGATAAAAATATATTAAATATATTTTATATGTAGAAACAGTTCTCTCACAGTTGTGTGTAGGACATTAGTTGAAAAGAAAGAACTATATTTGAAAAAATCGGGTGACTGCCGGGATTCGAGCCACGGATCTTTGGCCTTCCGTGGTGGCACCCTAACCAACTAAGCTACCGTATCCTGCAAACGCGAAACCACAAATCTCTCTTATCTGATATATCCCGGAGACTTCCCTAAGGTTTCCTCTACCATGAGAGATTTATTGCTAAAGAAACACTTATTGACCCAGGCTACTCGTAGCATTACGAGTAGAGAAAACCTTAGGGAGGTCTTCAGGACATAAAGAAGAGAAAGATTCCTGGTTCCGTGCTTGGAGGACACGGTAGCTGAGTTAGAGAGAGCGCCAGCACGGAAAGCTGAATATCCATGGTTCGAATACCGGCCGTGACCCAAATTTTGTAAGTCTGAAAATATTTTCTCGTAACATTTGTAAAGTAATACTTCATAGTGGGGAAGAAAAGCAAAACTGATAATAGATTTCCGCGAATTATCTATAATAAACAGACAAATGGATAATTGTTAAAAGAGATCTAAGTCACTAAAATGTTGACTTAAATACATTTTCATTGTCTCTGGGGTCGATATGCATTTGATTATAAGAAGCAACCTACTGCAAGCATCTACTGCCTTGTTTCCCCATATGAGTGTCAAAATGTGTTTAACGCCCGTTTTTGCTACAGAGGCACCACAGGCGATGGACACTGATGATACATGACATGAAATGATATATTGGAAATGAATTTATTTTTAAGGAAAGAATCGTTCCAGGCCTAAGTTTAGGGTACATCCCCGGCATTTGCCATTTATGAGGACTGAGGAAAACCTGGAAAAACCTCAGTCAGGCAGGACGATCCTGGCGGGATTCGAACACAGACCTCCCGCTCACGAGTACGTGTCTTAACGACCTCGGCCACCTGTGGCGGTGAGTGTCAAAAGGGTTCTTAGTGAGTGACTTGGGGACTTTTTAACATTAAGTATGGAAATGCACATGACTGTTGGAAAATTCCTTACATGAGAGTTGACAGCATTGTTTTATCAGTATCTCACTGCAGCAACTGCAACAAAACACCTAAGTAATCAGATAGTTATTATAATGGTCCATTAAGCCAGAGGATCAAATTATCATTTTATCCTTTTTTTTCGTCGACATTTCATGCGATTATTTATATAATAAATTGCAAAATTTCCAAATGTATAAAATAAATAATTTAGGCACTTCTCCTAGCAGGGAAATCGTCACGGCTAGAAACTCTTTTCTAAGAAGATAGGGCCAGATGAATTTTTAAGAGTTCATGAGCGTATTAATTCATGCCTCTGGCGATTGTTATCCGAGCTTTTCGTTAGAAAGTTGTATGAATCGTACGTATCAAGTGAAGTATTCTGACAATGATATCAAATTTGATTTTATCTCAAGCATCTTAATACAAATTTAAATTTACAATTTAGTAGAACACAAATAAACACCTGTTGCTTTTATGAAGAGCAGAAAGTATGCGTGCGAAGTCCTCAATTAAATGGAAAGGTAAAAAATTGGGCACAACTGAATTAATGGTACGTTTGAGGCGTTCAAGAAACTTCCACAACTGCTCTCCTTAAAACTACAAAGTACTCTAAAGAAAGTGAAAACATACTGGGATTATTTTTCATTTTATGCAGAATTGGGCCTTCCAAAAATTCCTGTCCAAGAAATTTTATCTGCGACATTTGACAGTAAATTTCTTCTGCATGTTCGACAGGAAAAGAGTTTTTGTTGGACTACATAGAACAATTCGTCTCAGACACAGCTGATGAACCTCACCTCTTTTGAGATAACGGTTCGGGACAGAACACTGTCCAAAGTCTGTCTTGCGCTAACAGATACTGGCAAGTTGAAAACACACAAGCAGTTCTTCCCTTTGCGTGTACTTTATTACAACCCGTGTGATGGAAATTTTAGCATCTTAAAGAGGTTCATCAGAAAATGTGAACAGGATTTATACAGTAAGGGAAGTGTGTAAACTTATCATCAATGCTTCAAAAAGTCTCCAGCAATTATCGCTCTTATACATACCGATTATTGTTAATTGCTTTTTTTGGTAGCCCAAGGTATGCAATGGAGTCAGCAATCTCATTTGAGGTAATGCGCCACGCATGTACTATTGCCAGTTTTCATTATATCAAACTTAGAAAGGAACTGTCAGAGTGAATGAATTTATAAGAACACCACACATTCAAACTTTGCAAACATTTAAGTAAATACTTGTATAAAAGGATTATTCTTTTAATATGCTATTAAATTATAATTATGATATTGTTAATATTTAAATTGCCTATTTTGTGTGAGTTCTAACATCATCTTTTGTGTGTTACAGGTAAGAATGAACCAGATATTCGGAAGGTAGTCAGTCTTTTCAAGAAAACATCTACCCACTATCATGTGCAGTATAAATCCAATTAAAAGGTATGTTAATTAAAACACTTGTTAAGCACTAAACTTTTACTTTCATGGTATGAAAATGCTTATACCTAAAATTGCAGCTACAAGTATGCTATTTAAGATCCATATGAAATGTATGTTCTTATAATACATTCTTTCGCTGTAATTTTAAGTTATGTTATACAATGCTATACAAGATTTTTTTGCATTAATCTTAAAGAATAAAAGAGTGCAATTGAATAGTCCGTAACAATTTAAAAGACAGAAGCACGGATTGAATAATTAATTTTAAATGCAGAATATATATTCTTCTATATATATATATATATATATATATATATATATATATTATTATTATTATATTCTTATAATAAATACTGTGTTAGTAAAATAATGATAATGCGAAAATCAAATTGAATTATTTAGAATGAATTTCATAGTAAAATGACTGACAGAATAAACCCAAATTAAATCTAGATTTATTGGAAATTTATTTTTAGACAGCATTGCTTTCATGGGAAGGGATTTTACTTATTTTAACCTTTTATTTTGAATTAATTGGGTATTTGAAATGTGTTCAAGTATTTTATTTAGAAATCCTCTCTCTTTTCTAATGCCCAACAATTCAACAAAATCCACTATTTACTTACACTTACTTTATTAGTTTTTTTTCCCAAATAACTAATTTAATATGTTTATAAGGTGCTTAATAATTGGGGATGGAGAAAGTAAATAATGTATCTATTGGCATATTGGTAATGTTTGCAGTACAAATGCTAGGCATTTAGAATTATAAATTATTTTAAGCCATCATATAGCAATTTTTCAGGTATATAAATCGAAAAACGGAAAAGTGAAAATATCTCACGGATGCCTGCTATATTTTATACTCAGATAGGAATCTTCCCGCAAGTTGAAGGAAGTTAATGCAGCTCTGTCGCAATTACGTGCTACATCAACATCCGGTGGAGTGGAAATTCTCACAAGCCATTGTCTTGTCTGCTAACAATAGTCACTAGCCACTAACTCTCACTGCAGAGCTCCTCTACTTCTTCTGCATGTTCACATTTATTTCTGGGATTGCGGCTCTACAACAAAGGCGAATGGTTTCTTTAAGACATGTGCTCAATACACAACTTACAGTTTACTGCAGATGTTAATGCTGGTTTTATTTCATGGAATAGCGGCGTTGATCAATGTGTACTTGATCTTGAGGCTGGAACAAATGATGGTGAACTTTTAAAATGCGCATCATCACAAGTAATATCAAAAGAGAGTTGAGATTGCCAACAAATTCACAAACGTAGGGAGTGAGTTTATCTGCAAAGATCACACCCTCGAGTGATATTTATTAGGACTATTTCATGAATAAAAGAAGAATTTAAATATAATTTCCCTAAAATTGGCTTAAAATATTGTATTAATTGTATGTTTTATAATGAATATTTAATCCTTTCAAGCCACAGACGAATGTCAATTGTCATTAATGCCAATAGAGAACAGCCAAATACGGATTTAGTACTATTTCATAAATAGAATAAGAATAAAAATGATATATATTTCGAATAATAACAGTTGTTTAAAATGTTATACCTACCTATTCAGAAACCGTGAGACTGAAATAGACGAAAGTCGACGTTCCAAAACTAATTACTATTTAACACTAATTTGTGAAAACGAAATTAATTTATTATTAACAACCAGATTTATTTAGATTATGAAGAAGCGTGAAGTCATTCTAATATAAATTTTAATGCGATAGCTTCATTGTGGCTTTCTAACCATAACTGCAATAGCCCAGAATTTCGTCAGTGACCTTGGGTTGCCTGTTTCAAATTACTGTTTTAAGAATCCTCTTTACACAATGGTAATATTTTGGTGTTATTGTTTCAACACTCTGTATAAGTAAGGGGCCTTTGAGAGATGAAGTTAGGTCTAAAGCCCTTCACGTCACAAAGTAACGCATCACTTGCCCTCCCGCCAAAGAGAAGGAATGGTATTTAACCTCAACCGCAGCCATGCATCCGGGGTACAACAGTGTACAAAACAACTTTATTTCCCTGTCGTTTGTAGACGACTTTGTTACGTGCAACGAAGCTACATAAAATATTTAGGTACAAAAGCCTCGATTATGCAATTGCAAAAAATAAAGAAGCGCCAACTTAATTATTTTGTACAAGTGAGAGTTAATTATGCAAATTTGGGGTTACAATTCAGAGTATATAAAGAATTAAATTTGAATGCGCTTACGTAATAAGTACGGGCTTGCATGCTTTGACGCTTGCACGATTTAAGTGAACTGTTTAGATAGCCTTTAAAGTGGAAATGAATGTCAAAACACACATTCTATCATGTTTAAATGGAGTGAATCCGTTATTTTAGAATAAATGTAATGATAAAGAAATTTTTTGTTCTCTATTTAAAATTTAAACGAGAATTTACATTTTAGAGCAGCAGCGATCAATATTAAATTAAAAGATTACGTTAAACGTTACGTTCAACTGAATTCACAAACTCTTGTAATTGAAGATATACAATCATCTATGGTCTTATGTCTAAAAAGTAATATATTCCAATGTCAACCATTTTAGGAATTTCTTTATTGTTGGAAAAACAATTGAAGTAGTAAATTAAAAAACTGCAACTTTGATGTTCGTTAGTAAAGTCTTTATAAAACGCTTTTATTTTATAATACAACTGTAATCATTTTTAAGAATGATAGTCAAATCAAATAAATGTGGAGCATATTTTGTAAATGCCCCTTTTAATTTTGACATTCAATTTATCAGTAACTCATTAGCAGACGCCATTATTATCGTCGTTGTTTCGCTCTTGTTCTATTGTTATCGTAACTGTTGCTATTACTATATAACTATCCATTCCTAATAATATCTTTAAAAATTCTTAGGACAAAGCGACTCCAAAGATATGTTGTATAACTGTGAATTATTTAAAGACAAGTTATTTTAATGACTTTTAAGTAATTCCCCCCCCCATTAATAGTAACATAGTGATCGTGATCTTCTTGGCCCCGTACTAGAACTGCCATATGTACTGTATTAATAATGTGTTAATATGCATTATTATTATATGAATTATTATTATTATTGTTAATATTGTCAGGTTTCTTTTTTTATTTTGAAAACTATATTTGAAGAAAGCCATTTGTGTCAGTTTCTTCTCGCAACCCCCCCCTCTCTATAGATATTATATATAATTAACACAACATATATACATGCCTTTTATTTATCATGCACTTCCTGTGTAGACTGTCTTGTTTATGAGGACGATTTACGTCCGTCAAGAGAATTTGTGTGTACCATCTAATTAACATTGGCAATTTACTTTTTCATTTGCCATCGAAAGGAGCGGCAGGGCTTTGCTTGTAAAGTTTGTCCCTTTTTGTTTTCCCAGGATGTTTGTTATTGATGACTTACAGATAGATATTTTTAGATATATTTGGATAAAGTACTTGACGTAAATTTCAAGATTAATATTCTATTTCAAATGCTTTGGTTTAGAATCACAGATTGACAAATCCTCTTCTTTCTGCCTATTAATGATTAAGCAAAATTCTTTAGAACGTGGTGAAATGAAGATTGCATGACCACTGTGTTTTATTTCATTATATTGTGGACTCTTTCCAATTCAGTTTATTGGATAATTCGAACAGAAACATATTTTCCTTTAAAATTATTATTGAAAACAATGTTAAAAATTCCAGTTATATGGAATGTTCCAGCATTTATTCGGATAATTTCAAAGCAGGATGTTATTTATTCAAAATTAATTTCTTAATTCCACTTTATGTTGTGTTAATATTTATATTTATTATTAGACAGCAAACAGAATAAGGTCATTTCAGTTGGTTTACTGTTCTCTAAAGAAAGTATTTATTTGGTTTATTTAAGTACCCTGTTACACATAGGTGGTCATTAGTGTCACATTCAATTTAGGGCTCAGAGCCTCTTCTTTCAACCTTGATGTTATTTTACGTGCCGTAAATCTACTACACGGGACCAAACAGCTTCTGATGAAAGTCATACTTAGGATTTTTGCGCCCTAAAATTAAATACACCTTAGCCGGGTTTGCACCCGCGACCTTGGGTATTCGAGTTTGGATTACGTATCTATTTTGTGTGCTAGTGTTTACCCTTTAAGCTCCTTCACTCATTAAGATTTGTAAGAGGAGAAAATTGATGAAAATCTTCTGAACTTAAAGAAGTGAGAGTGATAAAAGAACCCTAAGTTGTCGGCTGTGGTCTCTTCAAATACAATACGTTGTTCGGAATGCCACAGCGTTTCGTTTATTGTAGCTCAACATTACAGAAAAAAAGTAAATTCTAAAAGAAGTGGAGAAAGGTGTAAGGAACTGATGTTATTTGTTAAAGACTATGGAACACTACCGAACCCATTTTTGGTCTGCATTAAAATAATTTAATTTACTGCTAACTTAGTTATTGTGAGTGAATTTTTGTGCACTATAGAATCAGATACAAAATACAGAATGTTAATTATCTCTGTGAAACATGATTTAGCTTTGTTCATAACACATGTGTAACGTTTTGCTAATTTGAATGTTGGATTATTTGACTTTCTTCATTTTGAACAAGTAGGGTGACCTTGTGATGCAAATGATTCATGTAGTAAGGCGCCATCCGTTACTTGTTTTAATAAGGGTATATATTTGTACACGTAAAAGAGAATAACGCAACAGAGATTGAACATACATTAAGTTTCCATGACCTGTGCCATTCATAAGTGCCTAACTTTTGGAGAAGCTGACACCGAAGAGAAGCTTAGGTTGACTTAAGTCTATCCATTAAGAAATCGAAGTAGACATAAACAAAACCACGCGAGTTTTGGCCACAGCGCCTTCTTCGCGGTTTGTTTGATACTTCCGTCCTCTAAATAGTCCCCTAAATTTACCACAACTGAGGTCTAAAAATCATTTCGTTTTTGCTAAAGCGTAAAAAGGTGAGTACTAAGCTTAGTTCAACGATAAAATAATATTATTTATTGAATTTCTATCTAGACTAATACAATATACTACAGCCTCAACTACAACAGAATGTACGTAGTGTCATCTAGCGGCAGAAATCACAAGCTGGACTTGAATGCATTGGCGCGAATGATAACGTGTATGAAAGCAACGGGTACGCATAGGAAAATTCGCACTTTTGATCAAAAAGAAACCACATCGTGGGTTAGGAGTGTTGAAAATATTGGATATGGGTAAAGTGTGTTGTATTTGTGTAAAATGTGTACCCTTAACATGTAAGTAAGTGCTGTAAACGTGTTTTGCAGACGAGCAATTTAACAAGTTCTATGCGAAGAATTCAGAAGCTGGTATCAATGAAATGGTGAAATTAACATCCTTTTATAGCTTGTAAGGAAATTCCACAGCTGGTGAAGTTAGAATACCGGCAAGAAGAAACCGCGCGCCAGGTTATTGTGACAATTTTGTGAGACCGGCAATCCGCCGTAAGGTTCCCCATTTCTTTGCTAATAATGAGCCCTCTACCTTAAACAAAGTGTTATTGGCAGTTAACTCCAATCCTGGCCTTTCAGATGTAAATTGACCTTCCCTTCCCAAGCTGCTGCTAGAAAATGAATGATTTCAAGTTTGTGAGCAGGAAACCAAAATGTGTTATTGTGGATTGTTGGTTACATAGGTAGCAATTACTTAATTTCCATGCCTTGTGTGCTGCACGTTGTTTATTGCATTCCCCTACTGGTACTTTTGATATTATTCAGAGAAGTTTTTAAATTACCATTTTTGGAGTGAGGCCTTACTTCACCACATAATCTAATGTTCTTTTTCTGCTTGTTTTCTAATGCTTTTAGTGCTTTTATGTTTAATAGTAGCATTTTATTTATCGCACGTCATAAGGTCCATGATTATAATAGTCTCTATTTTACTTTACTTTACTTTATTAAATCCAAATACGCCAAAAACCAATTGTAGTCAAGATGTTAAAATTAGAAAGCAATCAAGAAGAAAACCCACCCTTTATTTTAAAGTATTCCCCTCACTGTCTCTTCATAGTTCGTTACTTTCCTCACTTTCAAATGTGTAATGTTTATTACATTTACATATTTTAAAAACAATAACGATTTTTGGGGCGGGCTATGCTAAGGGAAATAGAAAATATTATACATTTTGGAACTATGCGTAAACGCGGAAAATATAAACATTACCAATCACGCGAAATACTTCCCCTCCATTTTCTAATTTGGAATGAATGGAATAGAGTTGTGTGGATGGGTAGTCCTCTCCAAGAAGGTGAGAGACAAATGTAAGAATCCTTACCAGACTGAACACGGCAAGACGTGAGCAGTTTATTAGCAGCAGGGTCGGAGGTATCTTGCTCGTTATGCTGGTTGGAGCTGTCGCTTTGAAAGGTTACATCATAAATACCTCCGTAGGTGGAGAAGCGCAAAACCCTGTACTCCATGCAAGGTTGCAAGCAGCAGTATGAGCGTGACTACGTGTAAATTAAAGATAACAGAATGATAAAATGTCCGCTGATTACTAATGACAGTATCTATATTCATAAATAATGGATGAGAGTGTACCACAATGTTTAAAATGTACCCATCACAAAAATGCAGATTTATTGTCCCGATGCGAAAGCTAAAGTAACGTTTTGTTTGTTCAGTTAAACTTTGTTCATATGCTGTTTCCAAAAGCAGTAAAAATTAAATGCATTTATAATGCTTGGGTCATCTACTTCTTAGTTTTCTATCAAACATTAAAAAGTTGTATTTCTTAATTTAATGTTTTACGTTTTGAACTGTAAGCATGTACGGTGACATCACATATACTCAAGAGCTGCAAGAAGAGGAAAAATATTACTTACTTCCAACCTGAAATACGAGTAAACACACACATTTATATATATTGTCACTTTATCATCATTGTTTTTACTATATCGGTTGTTTCTTACTCTCAGAAAACGTTCAAAAGACTCTGGATAAATCTTCACCTGTGTAATGACCGGGCAGTTGCCTTGGGACCCATCATCCTTATGGTTAATGTACGCGGAATTGTGATTCATGTTGAATTCTACGGCCATTTAGTTAGTGATTCTTGTGTAGGCAAGAATTAGTAGGTGTAACTGCGATTTCACTCTCAATTGCAGTGAAAATTAGTTTTCCGTTCCATTGTTCCCTCTTGAAGTATCGAGTAACATTTTTTAAATATTTCCATTCATCCACACGTCCTCAAACAACATCTCTAACCCAGCGTGTTTCTGCTGAACATTTCCGAAATTTCACTCCTTCCGACCATAAAAACGAATAACGCTTCAGTGTTCTTCCAAGGTGCAATTCAGCAATAGAGCAGTCATGTTTTACGAGCTATCACGTGGATGTTATACTGCTTGATCGTCACTACTCCTATAAGATATAGCGTAATTCTAGGGAGCCATTATTCTGTCCCGAAGTATGGTTTTTCTTTGTGCACACAACTCCATCAACTTTACATAAAATAACATTTCTGAAATTTAATGACTTTCCCTCGTATACTACTAGCATGCTAGACAGGAAAAAACTGAATACAGTGGGGGTATACACCGTATCTAAAACATTATTCTGCAAATTTAAAATACATGCTTTATGTCAAATTTCTACAAAATGGCAACCCTTAATCTTTCAGGTATTTGTACATTTATTTTACGCTTTTAAATGCTTTAGTAGACTTTTACTTAGTTCCATTGCAATCGTCATACAAACCACTGTGTACACTATAGATATAGGCATCCTTTAAAACAAAATAATGTTGGTTTTCTTTCTGTTTTGAAATTATTCCCCACGTGTTTTATAGATGCACCGTTTTCTTCCTTAGTCGGTCCTGATGGTGTAGTGGTAACTACACTTGCCTTCTAAACCCAAGATCGCGGGTTCAAAACCGGCCAGGATCGATGGATTTTTTCGGGCGTAAAATTCATTAAGTATGGCTTCCTTCGTAAGGGAAATAAAGCCGGGGGTCTCGTGTCGTGCATTTACGGCACGATAAAGAACCTCAAGCCTGAAAGAAGAGGCCTCTGAGCAAAATTTGTCGGCCGTTTCACGCCCTGAGTTGAATGGGACGTTGATGACCTGAGATGTTAAAGAGCGTCCTTAAATACACAAATTAAAAAAAAATCTTCCTTTATTCTGACATAAAACAAAACTTAGGTATTAAATACTATGTTATTTTAATATTATCTGCGATCCATTATTAAAAACATGAAACAATTGTATTGTTAAAACTAAACACTTTAGCAAAGAATTTTATAATTATAATAACTGTTAAGCAAAAAAAAAAAAAAAAATATTTTTAAATAAAGCGCTATCATTATTGGTCCAAAGTTCACAGCGCTAGATACACAAACAATTTCTTTTAAAGATAGAGGAAACAAGAGCATTTAATTTTAAAAAAATGTGATAGCCCAAAAGTGTTTGTATAAAACCGGTTGATTTGTCACGTTGTAAGTAATTTATTTGCGTGAAAATAGAAGATAATTGGTAGTTTAACAGTGGCGTACTGGAAGCGATTATTATTTTTTTTTCTCCCGCTGTCTCATTCTTCTGTTTTGACCTTGTTTAACACTTGGGTTGAAAAGGCAGGCAGCTACTAGAAGCGAGAAAGCTTTTGTGCTTTGGCGTTCCGATAAGATATAATCTACACAAAAGGAACAAAAGGGAGCAGTAAGGAAGAAATAAAATGGAAGTTTTCAGTAACTTCAGTGAGGAGTGAAGTTCCTTCTTCTTCTTCTTCCTCCACAATCTCTCCCTTTATCCTCTCATCTTTGTACATTATTCCACACTTTAGCTATCTGAAATCTCTTAGATAAAGTATCCCTTACTGTAATAAGACCGAGGGTATATTTGTTTTTGAATCCAAGAATCGTGAATACAGTGTGGTAAACAATGTCTTGCATTAGAGAAGATTACAGCTTCACATAGAGACATCGAACGAATCAAGTAATATACTGTATCTCTCAATGATATTGGCAAGAACTTCTGTATATGAATTTGAAGGAAAGTAGAACGCTTTCTTTTTCCATGTGATAAATGTTTTGAACTGTTTTTCTAAGTACATAAACCGTCCTTAACTTGAGGCTATGGCTGTGTTATTCGCTCTTGGTTGAATTATGCGCGTGCGCGAACTAGATTAGCTGCACTCCATTGTTAAGAAAGTAGCAAATTACATTGGAACACGCAGGAATTATTAAAAACAAGCATTATATATAGTGGAAAGGAGCTCAGTGATATATTTATATAACTTAATAAAGGGAACAAAACAGTCAAACTACAATTTCTCTAAGTGTAGAGAGTTTCCGAGAAAAATAATTTACCCCGAAACTGTGGCAACCCTGCTAAATGTTCTGCATCATGTTGATGAACGGTCATAACATTTTTCAGACACTTATATGGAAAGCACTATAGTTATCGATCGGAATGTTTGACCAGAGCGTACGTATTTCATTCCTGTATACATACCACAGAATCGTCATATCAACGGCAACAATTGTACCATCGCAAATGTATATTGAAATAACTTACAGCCCTACATAATTTTATTCCTAATTTATATTTCATACCGTTTTAGTGGCTAATATGTCAAATACGTATGCATTAATTTCGGTTTTACATATGTCATATTTCATACTGATTTGCTGTTTCGCCATCTTAGATATCAAACATGTATACCTAGATGATATCACAACATTACTTAATTTTATGAACTGTCTTTGCGATTACTTTATTTCAGTAATTCTAATCAAATGCAGCAGAGGTTCAATGTGTTAAAAACATTTTTCGCTTTTCATAGGAAAAAATTCACTGGTCCGGATTTTAAAATTTGCTTTCTGTTCTTTTGCAACTCATGTGCAATTCTTAATGCTCCTTAGAGCTGAATTAGAAGTTAATCTCCAATTTTCTCTTCTTGTCAGGTTTTCATACAAATCATAAATATGTGAATTAAATAGCAATAAATACAACAGTGAATTAGACTCGGGACAATTTAAACGGTAGCCCTTGACATCCGCAGCTTGACATCGCTGGAGAAAAAGTTTCAATACCGCAGAAATTACGAAAGTCGAAAATGGTCGAAGAAACAAGACAGAGAATTGGTGTGGCCAAGATACGAGCCGAGGACCAACTACGCGTTGTCAAAGAAGTCAACAAGTGGGATAGGATAGTGAAAAGAAAAAAATTACGTCATTCGACCGTTAAGGAATGTTGTATATTGTTTATTAAAGTTAAAGGAATAAACACACCAGAAAGGGATTGGAATGAAGAGATTTAGGACACTATAACGAAAAATCAAATCGAGAAGAAAACTTACAAAAAATGAAGCAGAAAATTATAAGAATTAGGTAATTACTCCGTTCTAGCAAACAACATTAGCTAGTCTAGCTAAGCCATAGTCGAGGCAAGTTAGCTAACGGTCCAGTAATTTTACGGAAATCTATGCAAATTCTGGATTAAATTATGTGTTAAAGCTAATATGAAAGAGAGTACATGTACTGCTGCAAATGTTTCGCAAAGTTGTGTTACGCTTATTCTTAAGACACATAAGCCTGACGCTGCCTTCACTTGTTTCTCTGTTTGCAGTTACATTAACGAAAAACAAACAACGGGAAAAAAAGAAGGAAAAAAAAAATACGAACGTATGTTATGTTTCGAGGCTTCAATTCACCTTGCCTTTTACTGTAGTTAACAGAATCACTAATCAAACAGGCATACTTTTGAGAAAGAAAATGTTCATTTGTTTCACTGCTGGTACAGCAGCGCTTGGAGGTTCATGGAATCCTAATATAATGACAAAACATTCCTTTATCATTTACTGTGGGAGATATTTGCCCCAAGGGATACCTTTTAATATATAAATATATTAAAATGATACAAATATTGCATCAAAGAAAGGATACCGTAAAAAGTATTTTGTTTTCTGCTTATTGCTTTCTTTCACGTTCATTCATTAATTAAGAGAATCCTATAGATAACAAGAAAAATATCAACTCTGACTTATGGCTGCTTTTAATTAAAATACTAGAACAAAGGGGGAAAGCTATACTTTGAACATAGATAGCATTTCTGTTTTTCCACATATACGCATAGAAACATAAATAAAGCAAGTACTAGTTGTCGATAGGGTTGTGTCCACGGTCCAGCTAGAAGCCCAAGAGAAAACCTTATGTCCATATAGGACCGCGCTTTTTTGTGCACCATTGATATAGTATCTTGATATACATATAAGGGGAAGAGAATTCATGCCATCGTTTTATGTGTTTTTCCACGCAATAAATGGAACAGCATTTAATAATACCAATTTGTCTTTGACACGTTGTTTAACTGAAAAATACATAGAGTCAATGCTTGCGTTATCTTTCATGTATTGTAATATCAATAATAATAATAATAATAATTGATAGAAATAGAACAAATGATATCCTTTGCTATTTTTTATAATTCGATATGTAAATCGTTTTATTTCGCAAAATTAGATTTGATATCACTAAACTTAACATTGTTTCGTAACATTGCAGTTAACAAATGTTTTAAAAAGGGAAGTAACCTGATTACACAATTATGGACTGATTGCACAATTTTACTGCTGTAGTATTATTTATTATTTCAATTAAACAAGGTATATATATTGCACACCACAGCCGCAAGAAAATGCTGTTGTAAAATACTGCATTTCTGAAATTAATACTAACAAAAGCAAACAACAACATTAGCAAGAACGCATTCATACAATGAAACGGACATACAATATATTCATAATTCTAATACATACATTTTCGTATTATGCATGTATAATATTTACAGAAATTTCTTGTCCCTAAACTATGTGTTTTATTTAAGAAAATGCCCAGGTTTAGCCAATTATGTTTATTAACGATCAAGTCCCGAAGTGCCAGCCTCCCCCTATTGGAAGTTAAAAAATTTATCCTGGCATCTTCTTTCTGTGTATATTTAGCCAAAATGTGCACTCAGTCTTCCGGTTCCGAGTGTAATGGGCAAATCCTTTTGTCGTCCTCGTCAATAATCTCACAGTCTCCCAGTTTAAGCCATGCTATTCCCGACCTCTATTTCATGTATATCCATGATATAGGTCTCCTTACCCCTTCTAATTTTAATTTCGCTCTTCAGGTCCAGAGATGACATCTGGATGCATCGGGCTTCTATTTCCTTTTACTGCACAGTATGCTTATAGACAGCTGCATTGACCTTGTGGCAAGTGTTTCAGGTACAGAAACTGTTCGCCAACTTGTTAAAGATAGATACTTGACTTACAGAATGAAGGACTGTCGACTGGCTACGATTTTAGTATAGCAATTACTTAGGCGAATAATTTCCACACCAAGCATGAAACCCTATTAGAGCGTCGTGCTGATGGTAGCTTCGATTCCGAAAGGGTAATTTTTTTCCTTCTTGTAATCTTTTTTCTTCTGAAAAAAAAAAATGTAACTATTTTTTTTAATCTTCATAATTTTTCTACACTATTTTTAATCGAATAAATGTTTTTTTTTCATATGTTAGGTTAGGTAGTATTAGGTTAGTTTAGTTTAACAAAAATAATACAAATAAAAATAATTCACACGTTAGGTAAATTAGTTTAGTTTAAGTTTAACAAAATAAACAATAGAACATAAGAAAATAATATCTCTAAAGAAAACTAATATTACTCTATAATAACTTTTTTCCTACACATTTCTTAATGGAATAAGGTTACTTTTTCATACTTATTTTAGGTTAATTTAAGTTTAACAAAAAATAATATTACTCCATAATAACACTTTCTAACTGATTACTTTTATTTTTTAATCTTAAAAATTTAACTAGACTATTCTTAGTGAATAAATGTTACTTTTTCATAGGTTAGGTTAGATTAGATTAGTTTAAGTTTAAGTTTAAACAAACGAACAAAAAAAAATGTAATATTACTTGTTTATCGTATCGTAACCAGTCGGCTTTCTTCGCTACGGTTCGGGACTACGGCTGTGGATGCATTCAGCTTGTACGGGCATGTCCAGAGACAGGACGTTCTCTCATTGACAAGGAACGTATTTAGAATCGCCTCTTCTTAAGGAAGAAAAAAACAGAAATTTCCTACACAGATGCTGGCAATATTTTGCTCAAAAGGGCATCGTTTATAATATATATAAAACACAGGCTAATGCTTAGTATAATAATGTTTTAAATAAATACAGTGTAACGTTATGTTTTAACAAAAATATAAATACTAAAATAAAATAACTAGCTTTGAGCGCGAATACTTTCCCCCTTCCTGTTTCCGTTTGCGGTGACTACACTTCCCCAGTAAGAAACTACGCTGAGTCGGCCCTTAACTCAAATAGTTTCACTGTAACTATGAATGATATATATTTTATTTATTTTTTTTTTTGATGCTGACCCATCATGCCTTGCAGTTTCCTCTCACTTAGTGAAGATCCCTTCATCATTCTGGCTTCCTACTCATAATGCGCTTACCCACTGAGAAAATATTGGGAATATCTAATGACAGGCAGCATGCGGGAGGTTCCAAATAAATGTATCACCACATGAGCAGTTATCAGGAACACCACATTAGGTAATGTCTTTTTAGTTTGGTTTTGATATTTTTCCTCGTGTAAGACCGAACAATGATGATTTAAGAATGAACTTGGAAGTTTATTGTTTGCTTGGCTGCTTTGGCTTTTAAAAACATTTGATTATTCAAATAGAGATTCGCGTTGCATGTAATTGTATATTACAGTGAGAAGGATAGTCCCAAGAAGCTTCGCTTTTGACCAGTGAAGCGAATGGCATCGCACCCCTTAATCCGAATAACCAAATCAGTATCTTCATACCCTTACATAGTGTATCATGAGCTTCTCATAAGTTTGCTGTGTAGAAACAGACGGTTATACGCCATGAATGAGCTATTTCATCCTTCCATGCGAGTAGATATATTAGTTCTCCGTTTGGGCAGATATTTTAAAATTCATAATAGAATTTCCGTTTTTTATGTGTCTACAAGACTCTTTTCTGTGTTTTCTATATATATTATTCAATTCATCTCTTTACGTAAGGGTTAAATATTTATTACATTTATGAGTCGTCTGGCTTTAGATAGGAACTTTTGTAAACAAGTATGCAGTGTCAAATTAGTTCGGATAATCAAATATATTATTATTCAATTATATGCAAAACTGGTAAATGAACTTTGAAGTACAATTGCATGTAAATTTAAAATTTGGTAAATATTTAAATATTTAATGAATAATACAGACGGAGTTGGATATGTGTAAATACAAATTGATTATCCTGAAACTTTTAAATAGTAAGAGTTTTAACCATCCTCTGAACAGTATAAATATATCTACCCCTAAGATTATTATCACATATTAGGACTCTTAAAAAGGCTATAAAAGGGCACCATTTCACCTCCGATCAAGAGGTTCATCTTGAGGTTGAAAAGCGATGGCCACAGTAAGAAAGGAATTTCTTTGAGCCTGTATAGAGTAATTTGCTGACCGTTTCGATTGCGGCCCCAAAATAACCTTTTAAATGGGTTTAACACCGGTTTTAACTACTGAGGCATCACAGTAGTGGACTTTTTTAAAGGAAGAAATCTTTCCAGGCCTGATGTTAAAATAAAAGCTCCCGGGTTGTTGTGCCGTGGTTTTTGTTTTAAAACAACTTGGAAGTTTTTATTTTAACATTATGAACACCGGCCGTGAAAGCTTAAGACGTGTTATTCTTCCAGGCCTAAGTTTGGATTCCTCCCTGGCGTTTGCCATGCATGAGGACTGAGTAAAACCTGGAAACATTCTCAGTTGGGGAGGAAGGTCTTAGTCTAACAATAGCAGTGACTATATTTAGCTTCAATGATCATGTAGATAGAGATATTTTGTTTAACGACACTCTTTAATGTCTATGGTCATTAGTGAAACGGTCGGTAAATTTTGCCCATAGGCCTCTTCTTTCAGGTTTGGTGCATTGTTATATGCCGTAAATCTACGCAACGGCACAAACGGCTTTGCTTCCCTTGCGAAGGAAGCCCCATACTTTTTACGTCCTAAAAATTCATCAAACCTGGTCGTTTGAACCAGCGTCGATTCACCGGGTAGTATGATCACCAGAACCGACATATGCAAAATAATTCTGTACACACTCATTTTGAATCCACTTATAAAAATCACTAAAATCGAATCTTTTGTTCTGTAGCTCAATGTTATTAAGTGAAATGGTACGGAAAGGTAAAACAATTAGTGTCATAATTTTTAAATTTGAATATATTTCTGTTCTACTGCAACGTATAAGGATGAAATGCGATATTCCTAGCGTTCGTGCAAAAATTAGCTAAATTTAATGTATTTTGAACCCTTTAAAATAGAAATCTGAACGATAACTTATGTTAAAGCCCACATCTTATAGGAACAAACTATTTGTAAAATATTACTTTAAAATATTGAGGAAAATATTTTATGCGTATTCGAACGATTTCTGCACAAAGGCAATGAAAAATAAAAAGACGGCAAAATTGCAAATCAGTAAGAAAAATACACATCTCAGGTCCAAGGAAAGAAAATGAGCATGGGGAAATATATTATTACGAAAAGTAATCGTATTTATTTTGCACGCCGATTAGAGTTATCAATAATAAGCAGAATTTAATATATTTGCATGTTTTGTTTTCTTTGTATTATCATATGCCTATAAGATATAAATGTTATTTAGTTTATTTTAAATAGAATGAAGAACTTTTACATCGCATACAAGTACATAATTCGCGGTTTTCATTTTTTTATTTTGAAGAATTAGCACATATTGGAAACAATGAAAGAAATGGATATGTCAAATTTCCACTATCCCCGAAATGTACCTACTGCCGGAAGGTCATATGCATTGTTATTGACAGAAAAAAATTTAAACAACTTGATAACGTGTGAGCATAACCTTTCTTCAGCGCCTGAATATAGGAAAGGTGCAGCTTTAACAGTTAAGAAAATCTTATACAGATCTAAACTGGGACAAAGTGTGTTTGGCGAGGTCCGCACACCAAAAGAAGGAAACATGTCACATAAACATATTCCGTCCGGAAGTGTCTGGTTATTGAATTATTAAAACGACATTCAGGTACAATTTAAAAACTTACTCTGCTTACGTCCCTTAAGTACCGCTTCGACCATTACTCCTTTCGCACGAACACAGTTTTAGCTACTGTTTAAAACAATGCAGTGATAAATCTGTATAATTACTGATAATATATTTTATATTAACATCCAATAGATTTCAGGATTCTGAACAACGAATAAAACTGTCCGTAAACCCAATAGCATCTAGCATTTTGCCAGTGTCTTTAATACAGTGGATAGATAGATCCCTCTAACGTATATCTCAATAGCTCTATTGTTGGCACCGCAGTTTAAGGAATATCAAGGTCACTGCAGAATACCACTGGAGTGAAACGTTAGCAAAAGAAGGGTAAAAGGGAAAAGCCAACATTAGTATATTTTTTAAAAGATTTAGTAGAGTACTAATTAATATTTCGTTCTGAAACTACAGATATATTACTTTATTTTACTTGCCCATTTAATTAATTATTTAATTAACCTGTGGCTGGGCTTCGTTGGTTTTCCCTCTGGATTTTGTAAGACACTTAGGCATATTAAATTTTAATTGTGTAATTACAAAAACAAAACATGTTGATAGAGCCCAAAGAGAAGCCTATGTGGTTTTCAGTGCCAAGTCCTCTCTAAAAATCACTATAATCGTTAGAGATATTACCTTGGTGTTCAGATGGAGAGCAGGTAGTCGACTATAGTACTTCGTGGATTTATCCTCACGATAAAGACCTACACTTCTCTTTATTGTCCAGTGATAGTGCTGGCTTTGTTACCGAGTATCGTGTGGCTGTGACTGTTTCACCCTCTTCTTCCTTTGATCCCTTATCAATGTTTGGGAAGACTACTCCATTGTAAGCGTCCGTTTTCCCTACGGTTTTAATTTTGACTGAAGGGATCTTAGTTGTTTCAGTGACCTAACAACAAACGGGGTCTTCTTGTAGAACTTGTTTTTAAACATTGCTTGTTCACACGAATAGGCTTGACTCAGGCTCCTGCGATCACTTCCGTCCAGCCATCAGAAGTTTCAACCTTTCCAGTATTGGGGATCAATGTTATGTTTTTATCTGGCTCAATGATAGAATGGATAAGTAGATGTCACGTTTACAAAGTATAGCTACTCAAGTAAATTAATTCACCACAAAACATTTTTTACACCCTATGAAACAATGCAATAATCTCAATACATTCAGTGATTAAATTATTATAGCTCAACTGCTGTATGGACAGTGTACATCAAGAAGGCGGTGACTGTGTTGGTTTTGACAGTTCTAACTCGAGATCTATGCTGAGAACAAACAATAAACACAGACCACACAGGAAAGGTAAGATAAGGGAGGGGGATATTGAAATATCGTGATTGTGTGTGTTGCCAGTGAATAAGTACAGTTAGAGTTCTAAAAATTATACAAAAGAAAGTTTTATTGGGAAGGAAGCATCAGACTTGAAAAGTAGGAGAGATTCGAACCATATTTTCGGCCTTCCGTGCCGATACTCTAACCAACTGAGCTTCCGTGTCCTCCTCCAAGTTCGGTACCATGTTCCTTTCTCATCTGATTCTATACATCCCGGAGACCTGGAGGATCAAATCAAGACCCATATTTACAATATGCATATAGTATAACGATGTTACTTTTAATAGTTATTTTTATAAACAGCAAAACATTTATACATATTTTGTCAGAGAAAGGGGAATCAGGAGATGTTTTCGTTTATACCCTTTTCTTTGGGGCAGTTAGTAAAAATGAATTAATGAACTTATGTCCCTGTTGAAAAGATATATAATATAACACTCGCATTTATAGAATGCTTTCTGTCCATTTTAATAATAAATTTTTATGTCTAGTATATAAAGGTTCTCTGGTATTAGATTTTGAAAGGATTTCCTTGGGCTTCTTCGGTCCTAAACAATAGACTTTTTAAAGTTTAAGTAAATAAATAATATTTTTCACTAACCAGAAATTTGCTAGTAAGCATCAAAATGAAATAGCGAAACAAATGATTTACTAAAATTACTTTAATGAAATCTTAAGAGTCAAACAATGTCTAGGGAAAATTTAATGATGTGAATTTTGCATTTCATTTTAATTATGCTATCTACTGTTCGAATTTTAAATAAGCTAGTAATAAATCAATAAGTATTATTTGTGCGAAACCAATTTCTTGACTTTTAAAGATATTTAAGTGTGAGTTACACTTTACAGCCTGGCATCCTCTAGAATTGTACAAGTCTTATTTTTTTATTTATTCAGAACATATTTGTAATTGTAAAGACTTGTAGGTATGTATAAATATGTATGCTCGGAGCTACGCTGTATGTATATTATAATGAATGAGAAAGCAGCAGTATATCAACGTACAACCAAAGGTGAATAATTAAGGACAGGTTAGATGATGGACAAAGAAATATTTTTGATTACACGTTTAAACTTTCAGTGACTTTGCACAGCGGGAAACAGTTCCCAGAGAAGCGGAGCGGGCGATAAGGGAGGACCCATTTGCATATCAAAGTCAAATTTAATATGTCCCCCGATTTGATTCCCACTTCTCGTTTAATAACGAGCTCGGCCTCGACCAAAGTCTGCCCTGGCCATTAATTACATCAACAATGGGATTACTTTGGGTCAGGTGGCGGTGATTACCTAAAACAGGTAGGGGCACAGCGGGATCTGCCATTCAAACTCCGTCTGTTCCGTTAATGAGGTTCTCGTCGCCGCTAATTGAACTCTTCTTGTCTCCTTCGTCTCATTTCTCTCTTGGGATTTGCTATGCCTGGTTTCTGCCCGATTTTTCTAAAATTCTGTAGACTGCTCTGCAGACATTTCCTGACATGCAAATAAATAAGTAAACACTCGACATTCTGCATACAGGAATTTTCGAAAGTTCAGAAATTCAAAATGTGTGACTTTTTATGTACTAGTGTACGCGTGATACACATTTTTCCAACTGTGTTTAAGTAATATATTTTAATTGGGACTTTATTCATTTCTTCCCACTTACTTTTCTTGTAGTAAGAGTAGCAGTAGGTGTATCTTTATTGTTATATATGCAGAGCAAGAGTTTAAAAAACAACTCGAACCAAGATGTTTAAACTCTGCTTTGAACTACTATGCCCAGTCCGACAACAACCGCGAACATTCCCATCTGAATATATGTCCTAGAGACCGCTAAGATTGTCTTACAGAGATTTTGTTCATAAGAACCTTCTGGAAACCTTCGAGTACTGTTGGTTAAGGCTTCATAGCTAATCACAATATTAGGTTTAATTTATATTACTTGTTATTTTTTCATTCAATCCGTGAATTTTTCTGTCTCTGACTCCAAACTGATTTTTTTAGTAGTGTGTAACGCCCGTTTTTACTACTGAGGCACCACAGACGGTGGACACTGATGATACATGAAATGAAATGATATATTGAGAAAGGAATTTTTTTAAGGAAGGAAGCGTTCCAGGCCTAAGTTTAGTTATTCCTCGGCATTTGCCAGTTATGAATACTGATGAAAACTTGGAAAAAACCCCAGTCAGGGAGGACGGTCCTGGCGGGATTCGAACCCCAGATCTCCCGCTCACGAGCCTGTGCCTTAACGACTCGGCCACCCGTGGCGGTAAACAATGATTTGATACAGGTTATGAGAGAGAGGAAAAGAAAGGTCGCATTTAGTATAACATACTTTGCTCACAAAATCAGCTGAACGTGGCTGTTAGTATTACATAATAGTTCATAAATATTAAAGTATACAACATATAATAAGTCCAAATACAAATTTAACTTCATTTTGTAGAGAAGATATAATCAATAATTCTTCCTACCTTCGTACCAGAAATTCTGTTTAAACCTTACGTCTTCAGTTTTAACACTCTTGGCCTCACGTGCATCTTAAACAGCGTTTTATTTTATTAAAATAGGAGGAGTAGGCCCACAAAATGAACATCTCCAGGTGATACTCCTGAGATTATTCACAGAATTACTTAAACTAAAGACTTATTGCTCGAGTACTAGAGTTGTTTCGATTCAAGGCCTGAAGAAACAAGAAGGAACAGAAATGCCGAAGCGCAGAATACGTATGGCGGAAGAATATTCACCATCAAATACAGCCACAACTGTCAAAATTTAAGACTTCCTAAAAAGTCGTGAAAGAGTCCCGAGGATAAAGGAAGGTATCCTGCCTCAGTTATAGTTTGGTGGGAGTGAACTACCGTATTTGTTACAAAAGGGGATAAAGACAACAGCCATCTAAGCTGCCGGAGGAAAATGGTTCATTATACGCGAGAGGCTCAATAAGCCAGTGTAATAAATAAAGAAGGCTGAACTTTTTGGAAAATATCGTTTAATCTTTCAAAACTGGACACGTATTCCATTTCCTAGTTTGTTCATCCCATGCGGGTTCTGTAGCTGTGCAAAAGATGTATTTGTTTGAGCGAAAATCGCTTCACTTGATGGGAACAGGATGTAGTCCGCAGAACGGATGACGAAGGATTTCTTAACTTAAGACCAACAATTTTAAACTCGCAATCGCAGACTTATGCTCTGGACTTATATTGATGGATATTTTTCTTCGTCAGATACTTGATCGCCTCGTTTAATTGCTGCAGTAGCTAAGTGTAATATTCAACGGTAATGATTTTGCCTTATTCCAAAATGCCAGTTAAAATTACGCCGTGTGAGTCCGCAAAGACTGTTGTTATTACCTTTCCACGCGAGAGGATTTGATTTTGCCTTCTTCGAAACGCTATCTCTGGTTGTGTTTCTGGCGTATAGTAGCACATTCACATTTTCCTCTCAGAAATTCACTTGGATTCAGTTTAAACAGCTAAAAATTATGCCCGGAAGTGAAAGAGTGAAGAGTCACGCTTGATCCAAGAAAGCGGGCTGGCCGCTGTTTACTTCGCGCCTCCACCGCTTCCTCCCACTTTCGTGGATCAAGCGTGACTCGAACTCTCTGTAGTTATCTTTTTATATTTAATCGGCAAGCATCTCACCAATAGCATTTGCATACAATTGTAAAATATTAAGCACCCGATCTTCAGAAATGCTCACTGTTTCAGTAATTTCACTTACCTTCTTCCGAATTCTCCAATCGCTCATGTCATGGATTTTTCAGTCCGAATCGCTTGTGTTTATTCAGAGACGTCTAAACTCATTTATACGTGAAGGTGCAGGAGTCACTGTAATATTTACCCAGGTTCTGCTTAGTTTCTGAGGTCGTTACCCCTTTCAAAAAGTAATGTTTATTAATGCGCCATATACTTGTTTCCCAATTTTGAACGCTGGTTCACATATTTAAGAAGGAAAATGCACTAGACTGTTTCTTAATTGTTTTGTCATCATTTTCATCAGCCCTCAGCAGTTGCCAAAGTAACGTTGAAAATAATCCAGTATTTCTACCTTTTTAGTTTTCCTGAACTTTTATGTGCTATTTAAGGAATCAGATACAGAAATCACCTCTCCGTGAATATCCGCTACATGAAAGCATTGGACACGCTGAAAATGACAAGGATGAATGCTATCGGAAATTCGAGTGAACCTTTAACCACCGCTCGATATTTCTGGTTCCATGTTGAGAAGGGAAACAAGGTTAAAATTTCTTCGGCACTCAGAACTCGCTGTACTATGCGACAGCTATAAAAACAGAAAGGATTTCCTATTTTTCGCACATGTTCATAACTACTACATGACCCTCCTTCCCAGGAGAGTTTTATAGCTTCCGTAGGATGCTGATGAATAGGGAACGAATTTTTATGTGCTAAAACTTGATAACATTTTTATTTTATGTAGTAAAATGATAAATATGTATAAAATGCAAAGTATTTTGTTTCAATATTACAAAATTGTAAAATTTTATTTACAATTTAAAACATCTCGCTGTTAACAGCGAATTTTGAAAACTTTCTTCAAGCTTTTTCCATCACAAACCAAAGTCGGTTGTCTTGAAACGATGTATGATACCGGCAGAAGAACTGTTCAGCATTACAAGAAGATAGTCTTGCATATTTCATCAAAGCAATGTCATTAACACGCACTTTCAATTTCACCAACTCTACTTACCCTTCCAAAACTTTGGCAGTTTTACACATAGTATGAACTCCATAATTGTTTTCGAACACACTTTCAAATTTCTGTTTAATAGTTTCTACTTTAGGATCTTTGAGTGAATTAATTTTTTTTCTCAATGTCAGGCACTTCATTGATTGTCTCAGTTAACAAATTACCTCCACGGGTGTCCAAGGTTGTTAAGGTGCAGACTTGTGAGCGGTTCGATTCAGGACCGTCCTCCATGACTGAGGTTTTTTCCAGGTTTTCCTCAGCCCTCATAATTGGCAAATGCCGGGGTGATACCCTAAATTTAGGCCTGGAATACTTCCTTCCTTTAAAAATACTCCTTTCCCAATTTATTATTTCATCTCATGTATCATCAGTATCCACCGCCTGTGGTGCCTCAGTAGTAAAAACGGGCGTTAAACACCGTTAATAAAAAAGTTAACAAATTGGTTGTTTCTATTTTTTTATAGAGTAACCCAATAAACTCAAATTTGCAGACGTGTAAGATAATTCATGTATTAATGTACTACCCTTAAGTAAATTCTGACGAAATTCAATTGATGAAGCGTCATCCTTATTTAGTTTCTAACACTCATTTAAATTTTTCAAAATTGTTTGCATAATACTGTGCTACTTCTGACCTTGTCCTCCAGCGAGTAACCGTGGGTCTAGGGGAAGTGCAAGATCTAATGAAAGCAATTCTTGTTGGCGCTTTCACAAGCATTTTTTCCCCGTTTGAAATTAATTTGCTTAGTTTAGGTTAAAAAGTACATATCTGCTTATATACTATGTGTAAACTATGTACTGTACAGTTAGGTGTATCATGTTTGGAAAGCTTCTTCATAAACGGAGTAGCATCCGTAACATTATCAAATTTCGGCCCATTCTGCAGAGATTCATTGTTAAGTGAACCAATGCTGATATTTCTCTACTTGCTAATAGAAAACTATTTCATTACACCTACCACAGCGTTTCCCACTTTCGTATCGCTAGAGTCCCGTAAATCGTCTATGCTTATCCATATATTTCTATTTTCATATTTCTTCGTAACATGCAGGTACATACAATTTTCTCAATGTTATTCTTTCTCAAAATTTATATATTTTATAAGGAAATTTCTAACCTGTGAACTTTTCAATTTTTATAAAGGAATATCTTAAGAAAGAAAAGTTTTGTATAAATCTTGAAACTGGGGTATATGAAGAGAAAACTCTTTATTTTAAAAGAAATTGTCTAGAGGTTTCTGACAGCATAGACATTTTCTACACCATAGACATTTTCTACACTTGCTAAATTTTACAACATATTGCTGCAAACGAAAATGAATACTTCATTTTACTTTCTGCTCTGTATCACCAATCTGATACTATATAAACTGTTTTAAATAAGTCATGGCCAATGACTCATCAAAGAATATTCTGGTCGAGCGCATTGCTTCAACCGCCATCATAAATCATGGATTCCCCTTTGAGACAGGGAGCCAGCATTCATTCAAGGTCACTACTTACGCAATACGTTTACGAATGAAATTCATATTAATATGAAAAAGTACGAGTTTTTTTTATTACATTTAAATTTAGAACAAAAAAGAATGAAATTGTTTATGTTTTATCTTAATTATTTAAAATATTTATTTACATACAATATTTAAAAGATGTGTTTTTATGTGAAATAGAATTTCTTATACAAATTATAGAGCAATTAAATAGATCATATCTTTATATTTATTAAAACTAAAACAAATATCCACTTAATTCCCTAATGCACATTTCATTAATGGCAGAAAATAAGGTTACTTGTTTACTAAAATCTTTGTAGCCTCCTCATAGACACGGGTGCATTAATTGTTTGCTAACAACTGCTCTTTTCTGCCAAAGGGTTCACCATTCCATTGTTCGTTTACTTGAAAAAGAGAATAAACTATGTGAACTAAAGTCTGAATATTGTGTTGTAAATATTAAATTGTTCCTAAGATATCCGTGAAATGTCAAAAAGTAATAATTAAAATTTAATTTAAAACGGGACTTTCTGTTAATGTAATTTCATTTTCTTACCTGTTCTTTTTTATTTATTTTTATTTAAAATAATTACCAATGTTAGACTATTAAAAGTCAGAATAGCAAGAAAAATATTTCCATGTTGAAATTAACATTAGAGTGGACAGCGTTCCCTCGGCTATGTAGGATACGCAGTCTAGCAGAAATATCGCGTGTTTTGTGTGTCCGCTTTCAGTTTTTAATTTATTTTATTTGCATATAATGTGAGTTTGTTGTATAATCTATATTTCTGTTTCCATAATCGCTACCTATTTCAGCGAAAGACTGCATTCTCTAAAATACCTTTGTTAGAACGAATTTCCTTTTGTCAATTTACTCTTTAAATCCACCTATACATTGCTATTAATATGGAGGCTTTCTGTTGATTTTGCGGATACAATTTGGTTTATGCTATGCTGTTTGTCTATCGGTTTGATGCATTAATATGTCATCACTAATGTACTGTTACGATGACAGGAGCTGGGAAAGATTAAACCTCCATTGGAATTCGGAAAAGCGAAATACAAGTATGAAAAGCATAATTTATGGAAGGCAGAGCCCTAACTCCATTATTGTTCCTGGATTAATAAAATTGAAAACAATTTTATTTCAGTTAATTATAAGTATAAATATTTGTATTTTTTTAACCATGAAAATTGTATACGAGTCATTTTAGCGTAAACACAAAATTCCTTTGGTTACAAGAAACCAAACCAATACTAGGGAATTATCAGTAAGATGATACAAGAGGAACAGTTCATATTTATTTTTTATTTTTCCATTCTGAGACTATCTCTAGCATTATTTTAACAATTCAGATCTGTTTGTACCGTATGGTGATAATTGTGTATGATGTTTGATGGTTTGGCAGTCGTTTTTTTTCTTCCCTATTGTTTTTATCCTTAAAAACTGTAATTCAGAAACTATATTAACTAATAGTCTATGTATATAAAAAATCGCCATATCTCATCAAAGTTGGTTAGGGTCAGTGTAAGTTCAGACATCTCTTAATTAATGTTTTTTTTTTTTTTTTAAACTTATTGTTTTTTCATCCATGGTTTTTATTTTATTGTTATTGTTGTTTTTTTAATAGTGTTTTAACGCCCGTTTGTACTATTGAGGCACCACAGACGGTGAACACTGATGATACATGAGATGAAATGATATATTGGGAAAAGATTTTTTTAAGGAGGGAAGCATTCCAGGCGTACGTTTAGGGTACCTCCCCGGCATTTGCCATTTTAGAGGACTGAGGAAAACCTGGAAAAAACCTCAGTCAGGGAGGACGGCCCTGACGGGATTCGAACCCCAGACCTCCCGCTCAGAGTCCGCGTCTTAACGACCTCGGCCACCCGTGGCGGTCTTCCATCGTGCTTGATAATAGTGAATAAAAAGCATTTATTTTCATAACGAAAATATTTTTTGTATTATAAGTATGCTATCTTTAACGAAGAAGTTACTTAAATTTTAAAAAAGTAAGGAACAACATTACCTTGAGTTTACCTAATTTAATTAAATAGAATCTCAACTAACCGTACTTGCCTCCTAAACTCAAGATCGCGGGTCAATCCCTGCTTGGATCGATGGATTTTTTCGGGCTTAAAAATCCTAATTATGACTTTCTTCGGAAGAGAAGTAAAGTTATGGATCCCATGTCCTAGCTTTACGGCATGTAAAAGAGCCTTAAGTCTGATAGAAAAGGCCCCTGAGCAAAATTTGTCGGCTGAACTGAATGATGAACCTGAGATGTTAAAGAGCGTCCGTAAATAAATCAAATGAACTAACACTTGTCAGATTAAAACAGTTTTTAAACAACACTCATTTATGTTAATATTTATTTTATGTTAAATACCATTTTTCATACAAAATTAGTATTAGGATGAGATTTAGAATTAGAGTAAGGAAAAATTCGATGTCACGGCCCGGATTCAAACTAGATACTAGACTTACGATCACAGAGGAGTGGAGGCCTCTAAGGTAATCTTTCTATTCTAAGAGGCACTCGAAACCTTCTAATAGTTGTACCTTACGGTTCATAGTCTTATTACATGAAATGTTATTCTTTTTACTCAAGCCAATATTTGGCATTCGAGATTCGAATCACGGATATTCTACTTTCCTTTCCAATGTTTTTTGATTTCCTTATAAACGCATAAGCAGATAATGAACTTGACCAAAATCCACTGCGTAGCTCATTCGCAAGGACTATTCAAAACTACTTTACTTTGTCTTAATCAGCATTTTCACGATGTCCTGAAAGGTTAATGTTCTGTTGTAACTGATATGACTTCTTCCAATATAGCATCTTTTAAATATCCCCCAATCACTTCAAATTCTTTTTCCATAATGAAAAACGTTCTTTCTACGAAGCGGCTGACTAAAGCAGTTGATAGATTGAGAAAATATCTTGTTGTTGTTTTGTAACCAATAAAAATAAGCTTAAATACTTTAATTATTTGATAAAGAAATTGTTAAGTATCTTAAAAACATGTTCTCATTAACAATGAATGATGTTACTCTCATTTTTCAATTTTAATAAATTCCTAATTAAATTTAATTTAATTTCAGTATTTTAAGTGATTTGCTTTAACCACAATCAATGCCTAAACTTCCGAGCTCTGCTGATAACACCTGAAATTAAATCATAAATTAGGAAAGGAGTTTTAATTTATCCTGAGAGCCTGAGTTGAGGGTACTTCCTCGGCATCTCCCGTTTATGAGGATTGAAAATATCTGGAAAAAAACCTTACTCGGGGAGGACGGTCCTGGCGATAATCGAACCCCAGACTTCCTGCACCCGAGTCGGTATAGAATAACGCAAGGAATGTAATTTATAATGATATCGAATTTCATAGGTTATGAGATAACGAGTGATAGTTATGCACATCAGGTTGTGTAGTAATTTGCTGCATAAAGCATAAAGCGTTCACTATTGCATAACATATTATTTTCCGATCAGGAAAATTTTTGAACACTGAACATTTAAAAAAAAAAAAAAAAAAACATAATATATATTATTGGGTATCTGAAAACTTCAAAAGGATAATAACTGAGGTTGTTAGTATTAATGGTGGTGCTGTGTTCTTGACGATTTTATCATAGGTTCTTACTTTTTTGAAGGCACAGTTATAAACGATGCCATTTGATCATTGGGTCAACTATGAATTACATGCACTCTTCGAAAATGGAGCTTTCATTTTATGAGCAGAAACATGTAACAGCAAGATAGTACGCCTTCACACTTTGCAAGACGCACGCATGATTTACTAAATGACAAAATTCAAGATGCATGAGTTTGGTGTTCTATACCTTTTGCATGACCTTTAACTCATCCGACATTACATATTTAGATTGCTTTTTATGAATGTATGCAAAATAAAATGCTCATGTTTATTACAGCTATAACCAAAGAGAATATTATGTTGCAAATGTTGTAAAAAATTATTACTAAGTGTTTAGATGTTATATAAAGTTTATGAGCACTTAATAAAATGATGAAAAGTAATAGCATTTTTGTTGTTTAGTATGTATCGTTTCAAGTATCCTATAATTTCTAATATTTTTTTTTAATTTGTTTCATAATCAGAATTTTTCCAACTAAAATTCTGAGGTTGCACCCCGAAGACCCGCTGAAGTGCTGGCCTTGAAACTGTCGCGTAGGCCCCTTCCTTTGAAGGGTTTAGAAATAAGTCGGAATTTTGTTTTATCCGTGAGTCCCTCTGTATAATTTGAAATAAAAAAAAATTACGAGAATGTTTTACTTGTTTTGCAAGAAAATAAACAAATGCTACCTGATAAAGTCATCTTCGAAAAAACTGTGGAAAATCCCAATGCAGCAAAAGAGAGAGCAAATTATAGTTGACAAAAGTGCACATTTGTACGGCAGATACTTTGATCAGTGACCCGAAACGAAGACGTAAGTGAAAATGACAAAAAGTAGCATTCTGTATTTAAAACACACTGGACGCTTAGCAGCACGAATGGGGATCAGACATGAGAAAACAAAAGTGAAGTGAACATGAAGATGAGAGTAGTGTTGCTAATTCACTTGGTAATGCCGATGTAAATAAACACTGTTAATAATAAAATGCCTGCTAGAAAATGCAGTGATCATCATGAGTATTGATTTTGGCGTATTTGCATGCAAATATAAACGTGACAGTCACCAGTTTTTCTCTCTCTCTGCTACCGGCACACTTTGAAAATAAACATTAATCAAGTTAACTACATATACTGGGAGTACTGCATGCTTGCTTGAAGCATATAATGTATCTTGGAACGTGGTGCACTAACGTGCTAAAAACCATTATTGCTGGTTTCATGATGGTAGACTGTTTACAGGAGTATATATTTCACATTTTTGTTACTGTTATTATTACTATTATTCATTGCCTTTTCTCTTAATTTAATGTGAAAGGTAAGTTTAAAAAAATTAATAAGCATTCCAAATTGTGCAAAAAATACGCTAATCATAAAAGTAATGAAATTATATCAACAATTTCTCTTGTAATCAACTGTTTAGTCTTCTGACATTTTAGAATAAACCGTAATTTCATGAAAATTGATCGAAATACTATCCCCCCCCCCCGAAGAGCGAATCAAGATGTAATGCTAAATTAAACTTATTTTTCTTTTGCAGAAGAAGAAAGTTCTGGCAATTAATGTTAGAATAGTTTAAAGGAAGTAGCATTAGCTTTATTTAATTCATATAATACTATGACACGTATACTTAACGTAGAGTATATGGTCCTGATGGTGTAGTGGTAACTATATTTGACTCTTACACCCAAGATCGCGGGTTCAATCTCGGCAAGGATCGATGGAATTCTTCGGGCGTAAAAATCGTAAGTATGGCTTCCTTCGGAAGGATAGTAAAGCCGAGTCCCATGTCGTAGATTTACAGCACGTAAAAGAACTTCAAGTCTGAAAGAAGAGGCCTCTGAGCAAAATTTGTCGGCCGTTTCACACCCTGAATTGAATGGAACGCTGATGACCTGAAATGTTAAAGAGCGTCCGTAAATAAACCCATTATCATTAGTAGTTGGCATTGTAAACATATATACTGCAATATGCGGTCTAAAATTAGTGTAAATGACGTATGATTGGAAGGGAACGGTAGCGCTTGCGGTAAGACATGGCGCTATGGTTTTACTAAATAGCTAACTTCCTCCTCCTTCAAGACGTGGAGATGGACAGACGTATCCCAGTCTTGTCTATGGATAGGATATCGATTACTGGTTCAGATATGTAAATCAGGTATTAAATAAATTAACTTTATCATGAAATCAGTAGTGAATCTTGGTTTATAACGATAGTTAGCCTCTAATTATTTTCCTTGAGAAAAGGATGTGAAGAATTATAGAAGATTAAGTCTGAGTACACCCCCCCCCCCCCCAATGTCACGTTATTGAAGAAATTGAATGTAGGATGTGAGGGCGCTCTTTAAATTTAAATTATTTAGCGACTTAATTGGCGAAGTAATTGGAAATTTATTTAATAGCGTGACATATTTATATGTACTCTCAGATTTGCCAGAATCGATGAATTTTTTCGGGCGTAAAAGTATGGATGGCTTTCTTCGGAAGGAAAGTAAAGCCGTGGGTCCCTTGTCGTACATTTACGGCACGAAAAAGAACCTCAAGCCTAAATGAAGAGGCCTCTGAGCAAAATTTGTCACGCCCTAAATTGAATGGGACGCTGATGACCTGAGATGTTAAAGAGCGTCCATAAATAAACAAATAAAAAACTCTCAAATTTAAATTTCTCAAATGCATATAGTACCTAACAGTCGCCATATTTTCAACAGGAGCTTAGTGATTTCCCTAACTAAATTAATATGCTGTCAAACAAATTAAAATCATCCTTGTAAAGTTACCCATGTAAGAAAGTTTAGTCAGAAAGAATTACCAGGAACAAAGCAGTTCTAAATATTGAATTAGCCAAAAGTTCTAATTTGCAGTAGATTTTTAAATCAGCCTATAACTTTATGGCATAATCAACACTAATAAGAAAGTACATGTTCTCACCCGCGTTCCAGATATAACAGTAGATATCCTAGAGAGGATGTACAATGCTATGATTAAGTGAATTCTGTTATATGGGAGTGAAATATGGGAATGAAAAAGATTAGCCTTTACAAAGTAACATCAAAATGTGAGGTCATGAGGAAGGTGAGTTGTTATGGAGATATGGTTAATAGTAAAACAAGGACGGTGAAATATTGACTTAGATTAATTCAGGGGGATAAATCCACACTTTGCGCTAAATTCTATAGACACCAGATGCAAAATATAACACAAACGTATTGGACTGCAGAGGTCGAAAGAGGAATTGGCCTGGGTTCAATATGGCAATGAAGCAATTCAAATAATTAAAACGTATGGAAAAGATTAGAACAACGCTAGAGGATATCAGCAGGCAGAATATATTACCAAAGTCTCCTTAAGCCTCTTGAATGAAGTTAAATCAACTTGGGGTAAAGAGTTATGTATGTTCGTTTTAGGGAAAAGGGTAAATTCAGCAGTGGCCTGTTTTAGACTGGGAAGTTGGAAAACTCAAAAAATAACGGATAGTTCTGATAGGAGAATCTGCTCATTTTGTAGTGGGGTACATATTCTGGCAGAATTAACCCACTGGAAGTACCTGTTTCCTGAAAACCCTTTAATGCAATTAGAGGACGATTGCAATGGGACCTGTTTGCGTACCACACTAATTGGTTGAATATGGGCATTTTCCTAGCCAAAGTATGCGAGACTAGAAGCAATTTATTTTCTGGTTAGGACAGAATAACTAGTTTAATTATAATTGATATGTAAAATGTTTCTATTCATACATTTTTGTAAATATGGTTCATCTCCTTTTAATGTTTGTTGTTGTTGTTGTTATTATTATTATTATTATCATTAATATTATTGCTATGTTTGTTATTATTTGTTCCTCTTTCTAATTGTGTATCACACTTAAGCATATACGGGTCTACTGTCCATGCATAAAATATATTTGCAATGTTTATACATTTTTATAACAATAAATATACACCTACTACTAAAAAAAAAGGTAGGAACGTAGAATATGCAATAATGGCTCAAGGGTGTTTTTTAAACTTATTTCTTAGCTCACGCATAGCGCTAATGAAACGTATTAAAAAGTAATTATTTTAAAAAATTAGAATCCATTTTGTATACATAAGCCGTTATCATATTCATTAAATAACTGCTTTAGCGCATACTTATGGTATTTGTTGCAGTTATATAAAAGTATTAAAAGATTGTGGTGAAATACTTAAAATAAAGTGTACATTTCATATCAGAACCATGGTAAATTAACGAGAAAATATACATTCTTAAGTCGTAATTTTAAATATATTAAATGTGTTATTACTTAAAGACATTAAAATTATTAAAATTAACTGGTTTAATGAGTCTCTGTTAATAATCAATGGTACAATGATCAACATTAGTTACAAGTACGCTATTCAGTTTTCAGGTTATAAGTGTATGTAAATATGCTACTTGCTTTGCAGTTTTTATTTTCACAAAAGATAAACTTTTATTGTTCTGTGCCGTTACTGATTTTCTACCAAGTGAACAAAGAATAACGTTTACTCACACACTTACTGTATTTCATTAACTACAATAAATCTGCAGTTTTGTGGTTTGTAAAATACACTACAGTTTTTGTGTAGTACTGGATACAATACGCTTTCATTAAAGAGAGAAATGTACCAAGCATGAAAGTGATAATGGTTTAGTGACTGCATTTGCAACCACCATTCGAAAACGCGCTTACCAGGCGGTGCTGTTGAAACAGCTGTGACTGTGCGACTGTAAAGCTGCTTAAATTCTATTTAGTTTTTTTTTTTTTTTTCATTTCCGTATCAATTTAATTTAACAAGTATCTGTTTGAATTCTGCTTAAAGAGATATATTGATATTCGATGTAATGTGTCAAATCCACCGGTTTAATGATATACTTTGTAGAGTCGCTTTAAGCCAAGCGGGGTGACTAAGGTGATTAACAATAGGGACATATATTTGGGAGATTCTGAGTTCAATTCCTTTTGGGTCGGCCATCTGTCCTTTGGTTTTTTCGTTATTTCCAGTATTTGTTTAGGCTAATACTGAGAAGTTTACGCTCCGCGAATTTTACAATTTTCAATATACATAATTTCCAATTTACATAATTTCATTCCATTGGTTTTATAGGGTCAAAAGTGGCATGATGGGGTGGGGTAATACGGCGTGATAGTGACTTGCGCTTTCTCGGCGTATGGAAATAAGCGGACCTTCTGAGTTCTGGTTTCGAGCTCCTTGGTGGGGAATTCCACCAACGTCGGAAACTGTTAGAGACCCCGTCTATATTCACACGGGGTCCTCAGAAAATAAACACAGAACAATGCTTCAAGTTTCAGAAACAACATCACTAATCGCTGTTAATCATTCCAATAGACGTTAATCGTGATTCCTGAAATTTACGGTATCATCTTCAATTCTTCAGTTTCTTTATCTAGTAACTTAAGCTGCTGCTCGGCGTATTGTTAATAAGGTTTATCCATTTTAAAAGTTATTGAACTTGGTGAGGAATTCGCTTAGTTCATGCAGCTCATGTGTGACGGACTTTCTCATGATCGAGCTACAACGTGTCACAAATGTGTGACTGGGGAAGCTTTGTGTGCAGTGTAAATTTATATTCTACCTGTCAACCCTGATTGTGAAATATAATCAGATTTTAAGTTGTACCGTTCTGAAATGACAATACCATGAGCAATTTAACGTGAAAAGTGTAAGACTAGCAATTATTACTTCTTAGTAGAAGACAGATAACGTAAGTTTGCATGTTCATGTATAATGTGCTTGTTTCTTGGAAAGGTCGGTAGGTTCCCATGTTTCTGGTCTGTTGCCGCTATGTAACATCTGTCAAGGTGGAACTGGCCTTGGAGGGCGCTGTGCTCATTCACTCGCTCGGAACCCAGACACATACGTGATGCCTCCCTCCTCATACTTCGTCATGCTTGGTCCCATGACGTAATTTTTGGGATGCACTACCTTGCCCTTCAATGTAGGTCTATTGTGTGCAGCATGCATCGGAAGATGATCCAGTTTTTTTAGCTGGCCTTGAAGATGAACCCCCGTTGCCTGCTCTTTTTACTGTATTGTTCTTGTGTTATTAATTACACAAAGGAAATTGTTGAGATAGAGTACAGTGTTCTATGGGCTTGGTCAGATTTTGTTGGTAGCATAATGTAAGTAGCAGTAGTAGTGGGTGTATATTGTTATAAAAATCTATTTACACATTACAAACGCATTACATGCGTGGGTCGTAGACCTTACATGCTTAAATATGATACACAATTAGAAAGAGAAACAAATAATAATACAAGTAAAACAACAACAATAATAATAATAATAATAATAATAAGTAAATAAACATTAAAATGGGAAGAATGATATTTACGAATATATGAACGGAAAAATATTACATTATTTATAATTGCCTAATTAATGCGTTCTAAACAGAAAATAAATGTGCTCCTAACTTAGCGTACTTTGATTAGGAAAATACCCGTATTCAACCATTAGTGTGATTTGCAAACTGGTATCAGCATACCAATCGTTCCTTTTATTGTCTTAAATGTTTTCAAGAAACAGCGTTTTTCTCAGGTATTCCCAGTGGGCACCTTCTGCCGGAATATGTACCCATTCCTCATTCCCTCCACAAAATGGGCAGATTTTCCTACCAGAACTATCCGATATTTTTCGAACCTTCCAACTTTCTAGTTTAAACCAGACCATTCATGATCTCGTCTTTTTCCCTAGAACGAGCATATATACCTCTTTATCCCAGGTTAGTTGAATTTCATTGTATAGGCTTTGTGTTACTATCTGCTTCGATTTTCTGCCTGCTGATAACTTCTAGCCTTGTTCTAACCTTTTACCACGCGTTCTTATTATTTGCGTTATATCATTGACATATTGAACCCAGGCCAGTAGCCTGTGCAGATTGGTCTCTCTGTATTAGCCTAAGCCAGTATTTCACCGTCCTTGATAATCTAAGTATGCAACTCCATTAAACGTTTGTGGGTATGTCTGTGTTAAAGTGACCCATAGACCTTTTTATTTTTCTTCTTTTTCTTTCGCAGTGAAGTCAACTTTGAATGCCATGGTATAAAACTAATTGAAAATCTTGACGTGGCCACAACGCATCACGCCATCAGGGCACATTATTGATGCATGTATTTTATACTGTACTTATGTAATCTACCTGCAAGCCAAACATTGGCAATTGTGAGCTGAGGCTAAAGTTACAGATAGTTAATTTGCAAGTTTGTGTGCAATGTTTCTTCCCAAATTATTTTCAACTTCTAAAGTGTTCTGCTTTGAAAATATTACAAACAACTTTCTTTTTGTTGTGTTAAATATCCAAGTTTTTCCTTACGCTGAGAATGTGAATGTCAGATCCGAGCTTATTTGTGTCATCATTAGTTCATTTCATTCATCCCTACAGACTGAACATTCCGTATTCAGCTTCATAATCGAGAAATGTTGCTATAATTTTAATGCTGTCAAAGTGACTATAAATAAATACACCATTATTTTATTTTGAAAGGCAGCGGAACAACTAATGTTAATATTACAGGGGTTAAGTCCCTTTGGTTTACACTCTATGGCAACTTAATGCGGCGCTTCATTTAAATGCATTTTTCGTGTTTCGGAATAAATAACGCATTCAGCGCAAATTATTGTAACAAACGGTGTGCAACCGATATTCACAAATCAACTGGCGATTGGTGTAGCACAAGATGTCTCCACTACAGGTATGCAATATTGCATTCTATCTCGGTTGTAACAATTATTCAAAACGGTTGTGCTAGTGTCCATTATGAACTATAAAAACAATGCTTTTCTGTTGCTGTGTCTGTGAGTATATACACTTTATACGTATAGGAACGATTAATTGCAAAGCAAAAAGTATATGTTGTGTGTAATTATATGTAACATATGAATAGGATTTGTATTAAACACACAGACACGGCCTCATACAAAGCCTGGGTGCGAATGTCAAGAGATTTTGTGTACGTTGTCATGGGTGTCTAGTAATCCTGAAACTACTGGAAATATGGAACGTATATAATAACGCCATGGTAAGATCTGTCATCTTCTATGGCTCTGAGGTATGGGAGAGAAAGTAGACCCACTGAGAAAGTCCAAAACGAGTTTCTAAAGCGAATTTTAGATCAGGGACGGCACAGAAAATTGTAGGGGTTTTTATGGAAATTTCAGCACTATGGAGACACTATTCATTGAAAAATTAGAATAATTCAAGTAGTGATTACGCATAATGAAAGCATATTGCACAAAATTAACGGCTTTGTGCTAAAAGCACCAAATTAGTAATTGGAATCAAAGATACTGGGCAGCGAAAATTAAAAGAAGTTTAGAGAGCATTCGGATAGAGTGGGTGTGGGAGAAAGGAGCAAGGAATCGAAATTTTGTGTAGGAGGATAGTACAAAAAAGACTGAGAGAAATTAACCAACAGGATATGGAGGCAGAATGCAGAAATAAAACATCACTTAACTTGGTCAACGAACTCAAAATCAGATGCAGCAGAGAAATGTGTGTATGTATTCCAGGAATGCTCAAAATAGATCGACTGTAGCTGGATTAGATTGGGGGCATGGAAGACGACTAAAATAACAGAAGCAGCTGGGCAGAAAATATGTGCTTTTTGTTGAGACATATGAAAAGTGGTAGTACATTCTAACGGACTGACCAGGTACCGAACAATGGAGGTTGAGTGAGCTTGGAGCTAAGTTTGAGATGTCTAAAGGAGGTAGGTTAACATGTTGGGATCAGTTTGCTCAGGAAGACAACTGGTCAATGCTTGATTTTTTTGTATGCGAAGTGCGAGGAATTAGGAGCGCTTTGTTAGAATAGACGAACTTCTTGAGTTTGTACAAACATGTTTGTAAAAAATGAGCAGTAAATACACATTGCTGCTGCTACTGCTGCTATTACTACTACTACTACTACCACTACTACTACTACTACTATTACTATTACTACTACTACTACTACTACTACTACTACTACTACTACTACTACTAATGTATGAATATATGTTTATTTTTTGTTTTTAAATGAATTCTTTAGGCTTTAAGTTTTAAGAACATTTTCTTAAGATCATTTTGTGTTTCAGTACTCATTAGTTGAGACAGTACGTACACAGTGAGTTACATTTCATTTTGACTGGGAAATGAAAATTTTTCATGACGTCAGATTTCAGTTACGTTCATGCAGTGCTCCTGTTATTATACTGCAACTGCGACTCCTTGTTCTAATCTCAAAATGTTTAGTTTGGTACTGTCCTTCTACCCTACAATTTTCTGCACAGTGTTTTTCCGCACTCTATATTTTTCCCTATATATAAAGTGTGACTTTATCTTAGTGTTTTATCCTTTTCTACTTTTATAATTACTGTTAATTTGTTACATTGTTAATAGTGTTAAAGTAATAGTGGTGCTTTAAAACATTCTTTATAAGGCGCGATATTCCAACAAGATAATATCAGAATATTTTATAGGAAAATTCGTAAACTTTCCTTTAGATTTTCAGTTCTAAACTATGTCCAACACAATTAATGATCATTGGGTAATGAGCTTGACAAAATTGTTCCACTGATATACTTTATACTTCTCTCAATTATTTTATTGAATTTTTTTTTGAAAATTAAGCTTAAATTTTCTTCAGTTTTTAATTTTTCAACCCATCTCACAATCTTTTAAAGACCACATTTAAGGTTATATATTAGAAATGAGCACACATCCACCTGGAAACCCATCAGAAGCAATCAACGTTATTATGGTGTTACATACTTCATACTTATGCTACTCGTATATAGAAATAATTCTACAAGCTGCGTAAAACAATTTAAAATAATCTTAATGTTCTGCATAGTATAATTCAATGCATATTCTGCGATTTCCATGAATAAGCTGAAACCATTTCGTCAAAGCACTTTCGGGCATTTGTATTCTTCAATTCATTTGTTTTAAGGAAAACTTGGATTTTCCAGAGAAAGCGAGAATATTTTAAAATGCTCGTAATTGATTTTTTATTGAGTTTCCATGTTTTCCATTCCATTAGTAAACTTAAGTTTCGTTAAACTGTGTAAAAGAGTTGGTAGTGTCAGTGGCATTTTCGTCTATCGAAACTTTCAAATCGCCTAGCGTCATGAACAGAAATAAGTCGCATGTACTAATTCGGGGAAGCAGAAGCGCCAATACGTGCACATTTACCATTCTATGGGACCGCCCATTATCCTGGCGAAACAGAACAATTTTGTACGCTAATCTTGGCAATTATGTCAATATTTTATTAAGAGTGGGTTCATTTATTAAAGGTTCTAAAGTTAATTCATTTAACTGTAAACAGTTTAAGAGCATTGTGAGATCTTTTTTTATATTTTTAATTTTTTTAGTTAATCAGCACATAATAGTAAACAAAATAATACTTTTGTAACTTTATAACAATACGAACTTTATTTATTCCGTAATAAATATAATTGTATATTTACTGAACCGTTAATCTAGACAATACGCTTTTTCAATTAATCTCTCCCTCCCAAGTGTTATTGACCACCATCGGGCTTGTCCGTAGCAAGTTGGCGAATATAAGTAATACGTGAACGTCGAGATTTATGGAAATGCCCGTAGAATTCATTGCACGAAACACGAAAATAAAATGTTTAAATTACTTTTCAAAGAGCGCTTCTCATACTTTTAACCAAATTGTAACAACCCAACGTTCAGCTCTTAAGCACATAGAGAATATCATTGTCTCTTTCATGTCTTTGCTGTGCTGCACTCGTCGCTTCGTTATCTAATTCTTTTTTTCTCATAATATTAATTTAACACATGTTTTAGATGTAATGTGCAATGGTTTAACTCTCTTCTGCAAAGAAAGGGCCATATACTCCTGTGATATTCGCTGTAAAAGTCTGTGCTGAACATTTGAAAACTAAAACTGAAAGAAAGAAACGTCTGTTTGAGAAAAAAACTTTAAATGGAATTTTGTTTAATAGCGGAATCTTTCTGTGGACGAAAATAATAATACACATAATGCAATTACGAGGAGAAAGCTATGTGGAAAACATCATTTTCTGGATTTAAGGGGCGGAGAGAAACCTCCAGGAGTCTCATTAAGAGAGCTTAAAATCGACCAGAAACATCCTACAATGCTAAGGGTTAATGATGCACAGTTCTCATTTGTAGTATCGAGAAGGCTTTGTTACATTTCTCTTGCTAAATATATGCATGCTTTTCCGCACGAAACCTTTTATTTTTTATCCAGTGACATTGTGAGTGCGCATGTTTTTTTCCCTGCTGTGTCCCACCGCAGAGTTGGCCAATAATGTGGCTAGAATTCGCCGAACATCATAAATCAAAGCAATCGTGTGGAGTGGACTTGATTTATACTGCTGAAGTCAGCGTTGTATAGTGTACCTGGGGAAATGATTGCAGATTTATTTCCTCAGCGCACCACGTGATATATTGCGGGGAAACTTAAACTCAGTAGCAGCGTTATATAAAAACACGAGCCCACGCATAATAAATTGGAGATCCTTCATGAACAAAAGCGCTTATCTTACCTTCGACACATAAGCTGATTTTTTTACGTTTTCTTGTTTATTATTGTATTAGACACTTTATATGTTTCATGTATTATAACACAACTTAATCTGTGGTAAACCAGTTTGACACAGGCCGACAGGGAGCTGTGTTTCAAACATGGATCCCAACAACACATTACAGAAGGTATCGCTGCTCAGCAAATCCATAACTTCATATTAAAAATAAATGTTCCCCCTGAATATCTCATAATGCTACATATATGCCAATAACAAAATTTAAATTCTGTATTTTAAAATGCACAGTTGTAAATTTTTATAGTTTAGGAAGTTTTGAATCTTTGGGGGACATTACGGTTCTAGTATTATGTGTGCAGCCTTGGGTTATGTCCGTTAACATAAGGAACGACAAAGCGTCGGAATTTATAAGCATTAAAATCAGAATTACAGGGAATTGAAGTTATGATGGCACTGTATATTAATCTACTGGTATGAAGGTCAATAAGTTACGAGTTACAAACCATCTTCTCCCCTCATGTCTGTCACTCAGTTCTTGTTTACCTGTCGAGTGGTAGTAGCTTGTTATTAAGTGTTCAATAATTTCGATGCCTATTAATGACACTAAGCACTAACATATTACTCAGGCGGAACTTAAATGTGTATTACTCTCACGATAGGCCATCCCAGCCTATTATGAATATACCTGTTGTCCAGTATTGTGACTATTAGAAGTATAATGCATTTACAGTAATTGTGTATGTAGTGTCAGGCATTGTCAATGCATTGTCGCAAGATATTGTTTGCCGGAAGGGAAAGCAGAGTTCGTTAGATAAGATAGGCAAAGGCAGAGGGAAGGATGAAGACCGTTAAGGAGAGAAGTAGCTTGGCGTGCTTAGAGATAACATTTGACATTAAACACAGCATCAGCCTTAGGCAAGGTCATGCCTTCTTTCGCGAGCGGCAGCGTAGAAAGCCGAACGTTTCCTACGTAAACTGCGCCGAAACTTCGCTTCCTTAATGTTAGTTTGGAGGTGTGAAGGGTGCCTGTTCCATTTTTTTTCCGTGTAGCGTAGAGTGTGAGTTAAAAAGTTAGAGTGGAAGTTGTGTGAGGTAGTATTGTGTATTATTTTTTGTTAATATTGAGTGCATAAAAACAGTTAGTATGCCTGGTATGTGGGAGGGAGTATGGGTGCAATAGTACTCTAAGAAAGCATTGTAAAAAACCAGCAAATGCACGCATATCATGTGAAATGTACAACAAGAATTATGCATACAGCTTCAAACGCCATCAGCGAGATTGCCATGGTAAGGCATCAGCTAGAAAGCAAACAATGACATGCTGCTTATGTAGTCTCATGAAGCAACAATAGTACTTCTTTTATTTGAGCATTTAAATTCAGTACATGAAATAAAAGTAAAATCGGAAGAACTGTAATAGCATTTTATTAATGCAATTAGTGATATGAATATCTCTCTACAGCTGTGTAATCAAACGCAATTAATGTAAATAATGGTGCATTTATTATTTCAGTTTATTTGCTATATAAGAAGGAAGCAGAAAGTGTAGATAGAAAGCTGTTCTGGTGAATCTTGCTTAGGCAGTCGTCCAGCGAAAACAAAGCCATAAAATCATAACAATGGAAAATGGATAGCCTTCCAGAGACCGGACAAAAGGGTTCCTATAAGGCTAGAGTTTTCCTTCTTGCCATGCGCACAAAATGCTTCGTAGAATTGTAACTGACAGCTGGCAGAGGACACCGATCTGTGACTCTTTAAACCTTAAAAGGCAAACCAATAGCCTGACTCGTATTTCTAATATATGAATCTGGCGAATAAGATGTTAGGATAATATTTTGTAGGCATTCAATAGGTAATAATCTTATGAAAACGGCGCCAAATCTAGCGTGACCGAGTCTAGATTTATAATGTATATATAATAGAACTTTCGCCCTGTTTTTAGCATTCCAGTTAAGTCAAGTCAAACAGTCTGGCCATGTTGTCAAGTAGTCGAGAGTGAAGATTCATTCAACTTTCACATTTCGGTAGTCAAGTTTCGAGTTCTGGCGATCCACGCCGCCACTCAGCGTAAGTGCTACGCTATTCATTTTCTAAGTTCAAGGCAACAAGGTGTAGTTAAAGTACTTGCCAGTCCAGCATTATTCGCTGATAACTTCACCGCAACTTGGCTAGAATTGCATAGAAGTCAAAGTGAGTTTACTTAACAAGGTTTGAGTTCGTGTGATTAGCTAATAACATGCTTCCTACAAAGTTACTTTTGGCATTTGATTGCTTGTTTCTGTGCATTATGACTGTTAAATCCGCTTGTATATTTGTTGAAGTCCCGTGTCAACTTATCAGCATAGAACGATGATTCCATCGGTTTACTCCACTATCCTCTACGCTGTTCCCGAAAGTAGACGTGACCTCGCCCATGGATGATGCTGTTTTAACGTGAAGTAGAAAAAAGTTGGCCTCCATAGTGAAAGAAGGGTGCAGCTCCACACCTCTTCCCGGTGATCCAAGGGACAAAGGCTAGGAACGTTGATAATGTAACACTTTTCTATGTGCTATATTTTGAAATAATAAATCACAGTTAGCATATTTCAAACTTCAATACGTGTATTTGTTAAATGTGATCCCGGAAATCCCTTCCATAGCCTGATGCGATAGATTAATTCTGATTTATTTCAGCAGAAACTTTGTTGCACGTGGCCCCCACCCAGTTCAGATTAGGTTTTTATAAATGTGCAACCTGAGGTGCAACAGTATGTCATCCTCCGACCAATCTGTTCCATGATCTTAATTGTTGCACGGTTCTAAGCTGTATACCACGAATCTTGCGGTACAACGGAACTCCGGAAATAGAAGCAATGGCAAACGGGGGAAAAGCGTATAGAACATAAACACCGATGTGTGTGCCAAATATACTTCAGGTGAAAAGTCGAGAATGAGAGTCATGCACAAGGACTGGAAGAAAACAATGACAACACTCGCCGAACTGTGCTAGAGGAAGGGCTAAGCTGTTCAGCTGTTCAGCATACTCAAGGGGTCATTTACTACACTACATGTAGTCGGACGTAAGAACGTGTTAGGTAGTGGTATAAATTTGGATTTCTCTAAAGCGATGTTTTCTTAAATGTCACGATATAGAAATATGAGGGAATGGCAATGAAACGTTCATATCGTGGTCCGTTGGATGTCCAACTTTCGTCGTGATAGTTTGGAAGTAACGCGACGTGTAGATGACGCTTTTCTCTAGCGCATACGTTCATTTGATTCAATTGTGCTGGAGGTAGATCGGTGATGATAGCGGGGAGCTACCTGCAAAAGTCCAAACAAATCATACTAAGTGTTGGAGCAGGCCGCTTCTTTTCAGACATTAACAAAAACGGGTGTCCAGCGTCTTCAAAAACTGTAACGGTTGATAAATGTAACGGAAGGGCAATATGCGTGTTTCCAGGTTCTAGAATAAATAGTTTGCACTTATGAATATGTTCCAACCCTGTACAACAATAGGTCGATGACTGATGTTATTTCCTACAGGACAGCAAGATAATTTCCTTATTCAAGCCGCTACATTATGTTCTATGACGTAAGGAGTGACTATGGATGTTATCTCAAAAACCTGTTTCTATTCTATATTCCAAATCTTATTTTTATGACTTACTTATTTAAAAAAAAACTGAAAAACATATTCCTAATTTGCTGTCCGCTCTTCCATCCTACAATATTTTATTTTCTAACCGGGTGCATATAGAATGCTTGTGACAAACGTTAAGGAAATATCTTCCTTTTGGAGGCTCCTCTCGCTCGGTAGGAAATTCTTCTAGTTGGGAAAGAGCAGTGTAATGTATGACCGGTTAAATATTTTTTTTATTAGCAGAACAGGCGGCAAAACTTCTTACGTAAGCGCACATAATATTTTCTTTCCATTTATACACCTATAACAGGATAAACTCGTTGGGATATAAATCATACTCGCTCTTTATTTGTTAACAACCTGTTGCTTTCATACTTCAATTCAGCGTTTAGTGAAGGGTTAGAATGAAATATGTCCTCCACTTATGGCTCCAAACGATTCTTCTCATTCAACTTTAAAAATACAGGGCTTTCACGTGAAAACTATCCTGCATGCGTGGTTAACAATGAAATCAACTTGATTACAGTTTTCAATGTAGATATCTAAGCAGATTGTAGGGATTCTTCTATTGTGCGGTACGCTGTGGTGTTTCGAACCTAGTGGTCTTTAGATTTAATACTGCGTATATGTGAACATTAATTTTGTACTTTTGGTTTTTAAGTTGATGTAGGATAATAAGGCAAATGTTTATCACTACGACTACAGTTATACAAGTAAAGACAATTTCAGAATAATATAATATTTTTAATAATAGCCTACATGGAACTACAATTCCTTTCAGTAAAATTAGGGTGTATTATACATTTCTTTGAATCCATTATACCTCATATGATTGAAGGATTAAATTGGTATTATCATTATCATTTAAAATGTTATCATAATATGCTAAATTAAAATTTATATTTTAATGTAGATAAATGAATAAAAAAGACAGAAAAGTTAGCATTTCGGTTTATCAATAATTTGCAAAAGCTATTGTGTAGTAGTAGGATTTTTGCAAGTAAGATTTTTATTTGTAAGATTTTTGGGTTAAAAAGGAACAATTGTACTGCATTTAATGAGACTTGACATACATTCGCCCGTTATTTACTATGCAGCAAGGGCGTAGCCAGTTTATATGCTTGGGAGGGGGGAGGAGGCAGGGCACCTGTCCTCATCTTCTTTCTGTCTTTGTGTAGCAGATTCGTATTGAAATATCGTACCAAAAGTTATATTAAAATTATGACTTTTTACCCCTAAGTTGTCAGAAAAATCTGTTTAAAAGTTCAGTAATTGAAAACTAGGAAGTTATAAAAATGACATCAAGAAATAACTTTCATGCGGTTAACGAGTTTATTTGGAAAATTATGAAGGATAATAAAAGCATCAAAACTATAGCAAATATTATTGAATGAAAAATTACAATAAGATCTAATTATGGCTAATTATCTTAGGTTTAAAAAAATGTTTCAGCACATCCTTCTGATATTTTTTTCTTTTTTCTGTGCGCATTAAGAAGATATAGTTCATCGAGAAGTTCTCTTGTCATCGTCGAAGGTATTGTGACAGCTGAAGACTGAGCTATAGGTAGAAAACGAGTCTTCACCGTCCACCTACAACTATTAACATTCGCAAACTGTTTGGTTTTCATCTTGAAGTATTGATTGATGATAAGTGTTTAGAGCCAAAAGTGAAAAATAAGTGAATATTCTTCTGAGAAACGGTGCTTCAAACAGGACCAAATAAGCAATTATTGAGTATCTCTTTCAGTGCTATCAACGGCTGAATGCAGGGGAGTTGAGGCTATTAATGTTACCCTCCAACGATTTTCGACATAACGATTCTGTTTCAACTTTCTTGGCAATCTTGTATGCATCCCTTCATATTACAGATGTAAGCTGTTTTCAAAGTATTATTTGACAACCGTTGAACATAGGAGCAAGTCAAGGAGTTTAGTCTGTGGCAGTATGCTTAGCTTTCTCAGAGGCAGCAACGATGAATCAAGTGTTGCCTGAATGCTCATTTAGTATTTTTTTTTGTGATTACCTCCCCAACCCTTAACGATTGAAAGCTCCAACTTATTACTTAATGGGACAATCGAATCTCATAAAGGAGAGAAATGTTTCTTTACCACTCTGGCTCTCAGAAACCTTATGATGTCTTTGACAGTGGAAATTGTGTTGCGTATTTCTGACACAGGGCTCAAATCGTTCACTGTTTAGATTCATTTTGTGTGATGCAAAATTAAAAAACTTGGTTTTCTGGTGCTTTTTTCTATTGTTGATCAACCTCCGACATTCTGTACGTGGCCTACACATTACTCCCGGTGAAATCCCACTCCTAGGAACGTTTTGTCCTGAAACAACTAGAGAGCAGATAGCTTAACAAAACGCACTAACTCCTCCCAACTTTCTATATTCATGTCGTCGAAGAACCGATGGATTGTTCCCTGATGCATCACTTTTACGTTTAGCGTACTTTAGCCAGTACCCTAAAGATAATGAATGCCTCCTTCGCATCCTCTATTCTGTTATCTTTGATAACATCCCCGCACAAATATGCAACTTTATTTTATTTGAGGAGTGTTGCATTGTTATTATTATTGCTCTTATATTTTTTAGTAGCAGACTTGCCAAAGTGAGGTTCAGTTCTTGGCAAATAACCTCAATTGGAAAATGGGTTAGGTCTTGAAATACTTCTCCATGGTCTTTGCTTCATCTAGACAAGTCATGCATACCACAATATATGACTGAAGAGATAGTCAGAAGTAAATATTTTTCTTCCAATTATTTATTTTTACCAAATATATTTTTTCGCGAATGCTTTGTATGCACGCACTATATTTTTGAGCCGGTAGCTGTAAGCAAGTGGTGGAAATAACACCGAGAATTTGCAGAGCGCGCCTTTCAGCCACTTCAAATCAATGGTGGCTCGCATCTCTGAAATAAGCGGGGCACGTTAAATTTTACAATTAATTCTGTGGCACCGTGTATAAAACTCAAATTTAAAGATAATTGCTTCATCTGTTTCTGTTATCTATAACCATTCAAACAACAATCACAAATCGTAAATTATGTAATCGGTACAGATATTCTACAATAGAAATATAATACAAGACTGCATAATTCTATTAAATTACATTTTTTTCTCAAAATTAGGTTAGAATTGAATTGAATTGAACTTGATATAAAATATTACATGTAATTTGCTGCAGAGAGACTCAACCTTCTTGTGTTCCATTAAGTAAATTCCACAGCGCTTATTGATGTATTTTATTGTTGTTTAACTCGATAATTTAAAAGAAATGAATTGATGCACATGTTTATTACACGGAGAATACAATTTCGCTCCACGATACAAGTTATTGCACTTTTCAAACCAACCACTTCACAAAGAACTGAGACACTAGGAAGCACGTTGACAATGGCAAATTAGTAATGACTTCCGCTTAACGGCATATCTTTGTCAGCTCCTCTAACACCCCAAGCTGCTTAAATTGAGATGAATTTTCCTAGCAAGGTGTCATATTATTCTCAGTAATAAAGTGATGAATTCTGATTTCAAAAATCATGTGACCATTGAGCAGTAAGCCTAACCATACTCCACTTGCAGCCCTGAAAGCACGCACAGAACACTTGGACTGTCCGCGAAGGACTCGTGGCTATCTCTGTGTTACCAGTTCTCGTCAAACAATGCAGTAACGCTGCATAAGGATGTTTAAGATGTTTTAAATGAGGATGGAGAAAATATTAACTATATTTTGTTTATTTGCATTTTAAAATGCATGTGACCATGTGACCTTACTATCAAATCGCCTCTGCTAGCCAAATGCGGATGACAGGAATTAGGTGGGGTTCAATAATGTTTATGCAATTTTTCTGTCTCTGTCATTTGAGACTACTGATCTTGCAACAGTCCTCATCTTGAGACTCAAAAATCATTAAAACGGAAGAAGCCTCCAGTTGAGACCCAACAGGGCAAGTGCTTATTGTTCTTTCAGACTTCTCCTCTTGTATACTTTTATCTGTTACCCTTCAACAACCATTTTTAAGGATATTTTGAAATTTGCAATTAAATATTTTAAAAAGAATGGAAAAAGATTGGTGCAGTTTTTGTGGGAAATTGATTAGAATATATGTAATATTTTATTTCAGCTAGCTGTAAGTGAAGGGTTCAAAGTATAAAAATGTCACGGAAAGCAGGACTCAGCTGTCTTGCTCAGACAGCAGAGGGTCCGTTTTGGCAAACAATGGAGCATGTTCATTGGGAGGAGGGTCGCTCGCCCCCGGGCAGGTACGTTGGCAAAGAAGCACGCTGCTAAATATCTATACTACTGTTAAGGGCTTTGAACTATAACGTACGGTAGAAATTGAAATTGAACGCTAAACAAATCGCCAAGTGGTTACGTTCAGATAATCTGATTAGCCAACAACATGAGAGTTGCATGAAGTCACCGACAACCTATGAGTATGTCTAAATCCATAGTGGCGGGAAAATGGAGCGTCCCGGTATCACGTGGTCAAGCGAGTCTTATTGAGTATTTAAGGACGTGAAAGCATCCTTTTTAGGTCATTCTGGGCTTTTCAATATTCAAGTATTCAGCATTCGGAAGTCAGAGAACGCATTGGAACATCAATGTTCGAGCTTCACTTCCGCTCGGCGCGTCTTCCCAGCAGTCAGAAAACATACTTTAGTCAAGCATTACAGCTCCAAGTGTCTGCCAAACGTCTCATTACTGCGGTCCGAACAAAATCGCCATGGTATGCACTCTTTGTTGAATAAACGACGTCAATTGGCAGATAACAAAGTGTTCTCTCTGGTCAACACGTTGCCTTTAATTCCCTTCACTCAACCCGGCATTACCAGGTCCCGAAAACCAGCAACATCCTGTAGATGCACGAGAAGAGTTATTGAATGGTGACTGTATCGCACATAATCAAACTTCCTTCATTCCTCCCGCCACCAACAATTCCTTCAATATAAATGCGCTTATCTAATATTCATACTAAAATAATCGGTGCGTCCTATGTAAGCTAAACACGCTAGAGTTAAAACATCGACGTTAGCCAGTAGCCAGGTAACTGTACTAGTTTGTAACGAATGTTACCTAAGGGATCCGTACTGACCTGAACTTGAGAGGGCACACGAGGACTTTTGCGGTATAAATAGCATGCAGTAAACTTTTAGTTCTTTCTAGTGAGGGTCTTCAGGAGCGCTCTATAGAAAAACTGAAAAGCTTACAGTACCGAGCTAGCTGCCAAGTGATTGTTCGGTTCGCGGAAAGCATGCCTATTGATTGTTCCGGTTAACAGTTTAGGTCGCTAAAATGCGCCACATAAGTTACCTCAATTTCAGAATTGTGATTAATAGTGCTAAGCATGAAATAATATTTAAGAAATGAGCGAAGCGAGTGCAGCAGTTATATAACATAAATGAGTTCCACACACTATTTTTTGTACAAGTATATCTGAATTTTAAAAGGATATTAATAAGACAACAGTAAAATAATTAAAATATTATAAAGAATTACTCTGAAGTCAATTCTTTCTTTTATTATACTTTTGACGTCATTGTAACGATGAATATTATTTAGTTCATTTGTCTGTTTTAACAAAAGTAATAACGAAATAAATTGTAGCTCAACCTGAAAAGATTGAACACCGAGAAATGTTTATAATACTTATCAGAGCAGTACTACCGGTTCATTAATTGAATGAACCGTAAAAATTATAAGGCAATTTGACGTGCCTTGGTTGACAATTATATTTCGAAACAGTTAGTATTATCAAATTGTACTACTTAACATTTACTCCTTTTACTTAATTAATTGAATAGTTTAATAAGATTGAGGAAACTGGATAATCACCAGGCTCTAATGTACTATAGGCGCACGAAGAGAAGGTCAGGAAGTATTTAAGACCGGGAGGAGGGAACTGCAGCTCTACTGCACTATACTCAGTACTAAAACATTGTTCCGCTTAGTGGGAGGAACGCATTAGGGTGAATTGTACTGCGTATACTTGACCGTACACCCCCCTCTCTGTCTCTCCCACCGTTTGCAATCTGAATTTCCCACCTTTTCTACATCAAATATTTCAAAATGCACGTTCCCCTTTCACAGGTCTATGAGATTTTTATTAATTCTGCAATTATTTATTCTACAATGAAGATAAAATATTGATTCTGTTTCCAGCAATAGTAAAAGTTTTCCTCAATTATATTAAAATAATAAATGGTTGACGACAGCATTCGAAAGAAAATCAATGGCGGAATTCTTACAATGGTAATTTTGTGCATCTAGTGTCAGTTTTATATTTAAGATTATGAAAAATAAGAACCCTTTTAATTCTAGTACTTATAAAAAGATTTTTAGTTGCATTCATATGAATAGCCTAATAATTTGGATACTAGATGTGTTTTATAAACAGTTTATCGCTTAATGCTATAAAATTTAAAAAAAAAATTAAAGTTACCAAGTAATTTACTTTGGTGTAGGAGCTATAGTAAACTATATTTACTTGCAAAGTATAAATGTAATAAAACAATTATTAATGCTTTTCTTGCCTTTAAAACTTTTTTGATTTTAAAGATTTATTTTGACTAACAAATAAAACGAGAGTTAAAAGTAAAATAAGTTCGCAGTGTTAGTTATAGCAATTATGAAAAGTTTCTTAAATAATAATTATGTGACTATTTCTGGTAATAAACAGGTGTGTGAAATTTGGGAATAAATGCACACGTAGGGACGAGAAAGTATATTAACACTAAAAATGTTAATATTGATAATAATCAAAATACGTTCAGAATGAAAAAAATATGTTACTTGTTAACATTTACTTATTAGAATATTTCGAAATACAGTTCAAGACCAGTTTTTCAAAATAAATTTCCAAACAAGAAATTTTCAAATTTATAATAAAACTATGCTGTTTTTACAGTAAATGCATTAATAATAAACATAATACTACGACATAAATTCCTTTAGAACCTCTTTGCACTTTCTTCAGACTTCTCACTTGAAGGGAGAAGGTTGTTGATGTTGATAAGGATCACTGTGACGATCGTGGTAATGGAAGTAAGCAGAGCTAAAAGCCAGAAACCATTATTCATGTACCTTTAGAAAACGAAGCGAAACAAAACAAGATTCAGAGCTAGGGAGGAGATTTGCACTTGTGCTCTTGAAAGCTTTTGGTGAACGCGAGGCTAAGCACTCTGCTAGCGACACTTTAAATACGACAGGGAGTTGACAGTGTTTTATTGGCTGGTGGGTATTAGGAATACACAAAGTACAGATGTTGCCTGAATGTTTACACCGTTCCTTTTGCCTGACGATAAGGTCTTGGCCGTGCTTTCGACTCCAGTGAATTATGCACGTAATACCCTCCGCCGATCCAGTGAAATATCACCCCCCAGAGTGTAATGACGTATATAGGACGCACTTCTGGTCCAGCGAGAGAACAATGCCACTCTAGAAGCTTGTCGGCGAAAATCCGCTTAGCTGCGTGTCGTTGAACTTGATTGTATCGTCTCAGAAAGTGGATCTGTCATCCCTAGAGTTTCTTCACAAGTACTCTCTGTTACATTGCAGCCTTTCCAGGAATGCTGAACCTTCAGAAATATTTTTAACGTGTCTAAATTAAATAATTTAGAAATTTCTTTAGACGCTCAGTTATGATTTATGTAGCAGTTTACCATAGCTGTATTTAATTGTCAATATTGCAAATGTCATTGATTAAGAAGAAGGTAAAAGTAAATGCTTCTTAGGCTTTCTTAGACGGTGTTATAATTAAAACAATTAAACTCTTCCGGGCTGTTTCGCCGTGGTCTATGGTTTGTATTTCTACCATAGCTTTCACCAACTACTTGGTTGGTATCATCAGTGGACACAACCTGACTGCTAAGAGACTACAGGATTGATTCGTCTCTGTCTGGTTTTAGAAAGTCGAATATATTACGTGCGTGGCACAAATTACGCGAATCACAAGCCACAGTTCTTCTTAGAACTGCTAAATAGTCTCCATGAAAATATCAAATTCACTATGGAACGAGAAAGTAATGACACATTTCCCTTTCTAGATGTCTCAGTTCGGGGGAAATCATCAGGAGCCCTTGGTTATCAAGTTTATAGAAAACACACCCATACGGAAAGATATCTAAACGACAATCCTTTAAAACGTAAGATCACACTCAACCCTCGTGTTTATTGTATAGAGTTTTATGACCTTCTTGGCTTTTCAAACTACCGTAGTGGAAAACATCAAAAACTCTCTTTTGTCGACATACAATTCACATGTTAACATTATGCTGTATTATACATTTACACTTATATAATATCTACATTACCAGTTACAATACATGAAATATTAAGATAATTAAGTTTGCAACATAAATATTATATTATATTTAATTTCAATGGGGTTGGGCAGTAATAACGGTATCACACTCTGTGGATTGATGATCAATTCCACACAGAACAGTCCGTGAGGTGAGTAAGTTTGAATCCATTGGGCCAGGGAAGATAATCTGAACGATGCGATGTTGTCTTACGTGGTACTGTGCAGGTTACCAAAGGGAAAACCTGCAACAAATTTAAATCCACCACATAGTATGTATTTTATCCGTGCATTATCGTGCACATTATTATCTATAAAAGGACTGCCCTCCCCCCTAGTTAGTCACTGCTTTACCAAATATTTTCAATCGTGTTAGTGATGTCATGCTATTTTGCAGCTAAAAAAATCGTTCAACGTTGCACTAGCGACAACCTGCCGTGCAAAGGGAACACATGATATTTCAATACACTGTGTGTAGCTCAGTTGGAAATCAAAACAAAACTATTAGGAGGTTCCGTTTGTGTGCAGGGGATTTGTATTGGCAGATGAATGATTGCCCTTTCCGAGCTTGGCATACCGAGGTTTCGACCCTAAATGTCTGGTTCAGGCAAAAATGTTCCCTTAAAAAATAGAGCATGGGTTTATTAGTTTACAATAGCAATATATATACACGATATACAGCTGTAATTTATTATTATATTTACATTATAAATTCAACAACTTCATAGATTAAGTAGTTTGAATGGAAATCATTCCATGAGGCGTTTTTGTAAAGTTTAAAAAATGTAATACATTGCGTGCCATAAATGAATGAGCTGGCAAAGCCGCTGTATTTTATATTATCTTGTCAAACTTTACCATATTTTGTTGTAACTAACTTTTAAAATTGCAATTATAAAAATATGTCATAATGTATTTTGGTAAATGCATAACTGACGTCTCATTATTGAAACAGTTTAGCTTCTAATAATTGGATGGGTAGATGTCAGGTAAAAACGGCATATAATAATTTAAATAGTTTTTAAAAGGTTGACAGTTTTAGAAGACAGGAGCTTTCAGATATCCGGAATGAAATAAAGGAAGAGAAGAATGAACGGTTAAAGCAGACCATGCTCAGAAAAGTTTGTAGCTACTAGCTGCTATTTAACAGTTAAATGATCATTTATAGATCTGTTTGTTAAGCACTTATCAGGAGTTTAAAAAAATATAAAGTTATAAATGAAGATTTGAGAGGGAAGCAAATGTTTCAAAAGCGTTTTTCGTGTTCAAACTAAATTGCTAGAGTTATGAATGTTAATGTAAAATAATATGTGATACTGGACAGCTAAAATAACGTTTGCATTGAAGATCAACATAGATACATAAATTTGGAATGCGGATACAACTTAGAAGACAAAACTTGGAGGATCGAAGAGAAGCACTGGCATGGAAAGATGCTTAGTAATAATTCCTTGCAGCCTGTGTAAAAGCAGCTAACAAATTCATAAACATACCGGCAGTGCTGATCTTGAAGACACCAGCCACATTGTTGTTATTCCTGTGCTGCCTTGGCCCTCGGAAACTCGGAGGCGCAATTTTGATTGAAGTGAGGCGTATTGAATACATGAATACGTTTTGCTTGCTTAATTAGAGGAACAGCTTTTTCACGTACCTTCTTTTTGATAATTAATGCGACTGCGGAACCCGCCTTGCAGCACAAGAGGAGATGCTGTGGGCTTTAAATGGCAGCAGGAAATCTGGTTAAGCTCTTGTCCATGCGCGGTGTGAACCATACTGCCGCCGAAAAAAAAAAAGCACGTACATGGCAACAACGAAATTCCATCTGCGTCTGCTGTACCCGGTGTTTCATAAACTGAAACATTCGCTAGCCGAAATAATCCAAAGGAAGAGCAGGACGGATTGTTAAACGAAATGATGCGAAGGGAAAGTAAAACAATAAAGGAATTAATATTCGAATTATTATTATTATTATTGTTGTTGTTGTTGTTGTTGTTGCTGTTGTAGTTGTTGTAGTTCTTAAAATTTGGTAAAATAAGAAAGATATTAAATAGTTTACATCAACAAGGCAGCTTGTTAAATGAAATGGTGCGTAGGGGAGAGTAAAGTCAAAAACGAATTGAATATAGAAAAGAAAGATATAAATAAGGTATTATTATTATTGTTGTAGTGCTTAAACGTATAGCAGTATTTGGTGACGTAAGAAAGGTATAAAACAATTTGCATTAACAGCAAAATCAATAACAGGTAGCAAATTTACGGAGTATAAAGAATTATCGGTTCTGTTAATACTAATACTATCACACTACTACAGAATGATATACAAGACGAACATCTCTGTTTAACATAAACGTATATCTATGTAATACGAAGCGCAAAAATAATTAAAAACCAAGAAAAGAAGGGCAAAAGTCTGGTGACTGATGAGTCTGGTGTGGCCTTGAATCTGCTGATGTTGGGATGCCGAAATATTCAGACAGTAATTCACCTGGTTCTTTCTTCTCCTGCATTTCATTCTCTGCGGTTACCAGCTATGATTGTTGAAAGTGGGACGTGCCTCGTCACGCTAGGATAGTGCTATGTACAGAGGCCGCAGTTTATAACCAGATAGTGTTTTTTGTTTTGTTTTGTTTAAGAAGTTAAGATGGAACTGTATTAGAAAAATCGAAGAAACGCACAGAGTTAAAATTAGTTGAATACCACCATTTAATTATCAACTTAAAGCTGAGAGAGAAAAGTTATGTGCATATTCAAAATTTCTAATGAAATACTCGTAAGAGCTAAATACATAAAGCTAAACATTCCTTATAACAGTAACGAGTTACAAATGTTGCCAAAGTTTAAAATTCTCTTTGTATTCAGTTTGATAATTTGTATTACTCATACTTTTCTTCCTTTCCAGTCTCATATGGCGTTCACTGTGAATAATTTTGAAAATAGCTTGTTGAATATAATAAAGATAGACGTATAATTTATTTTTAACTGTAAAATTTTGTCATTAAATATCAAAAAATATACTCTTTAAAATAGATCTTTGCTCCACTATGAAGCGATTTCCTGCCATGCACTTACAAATTTGGAAATGTTGATAACAGCTTCCGTTAGGACGACAGATAAATTTGAAGGTAAAATATAGGGCTCTGTAAAATCAAAGTATTACCCACAGCATCTTCGTTTTCAGATATTACATTTTTTAACTTGGCCCAAAAATTAAACCTAGTTTTAAACATTTTATATTTTCAGCTTAATATTTTTACACATTGAAAAATGTTGCAATTTAAAATAAATGGTTATTAGTAGTTGTTTATTTTTATTTTTATTTTTTGTATAAAACTCTCTTTCATTTATTATTATTATTATTATTATTATTATTATTATTATTTGTTGTTGTTGTATTTGGAAATATTGCCGTTTCTAATGAATTATTACTAATTTTTCTAATTATGTGTATTCTAGGTAAACAAAATTTTCGTAGTTTTATTTTATAGAAGAACATATCAAATGTAAATAAGTCAAATATAAATTGAAATATGTGCTATTTTATTGTATATAAAAATAAATATAATATATAAAATGAAGAAAAGCCACATATTAATTTATTGAGAGAGAAAGGCATTATTAAAAGAGAAAATAATGTGTTGACATGTATTTTATTTAGTTCCCATTTCCTAAGATGACATAAACCATGATAAACTTAGAGGTAGTACAAATGCATATTTCTTGCACATTCATCCATCGTATTGCAAGCGCTTTTTTCAGAATGCACATCTATGTTATCTTGCTTCAGTCAGAAAACCACAATCAGTTTTCTCACTGTCTGTAGAACTTCAACACGAAGTCTTTGTCTTGAAATTGTTCTTCACTTTCTGCATTTTTTTTTAATTTTCCTTTATTGAAAGATTTCCAAAATGACAAAACATGCTGGTTTTAAATAACATTTTATGTATAGGTAAATTCAAAGAGAATTTTAGATACTTTCAAGTACGAAATAAAGCATGCAAGGAAACAAAACTGGAATAAGGCAAATTTTTAATATAAAAATGTAGATACGATTTAAAATCAAATTAGAAAACTATGTCATAATAACCAACCACAAACTTTACATTTTATTTATTAACATTGTTGATTTAGCAACCATAGCCTCGTGCATTTCAACAATGAGAATTTCTTTTTAATAGTGTTTAACGCCCATTTTTACTACTGAGGCATCACAGACGGTTTCCACAATGAGAAATTGTAATTATGAGCATGGACAATGTTCCATTACGCACACACTATCAGCAGTTGATTAAAGAATAAAATAAAATGAATTTTACTTAACATGTACAAAGATAAAAAAATAAAATACTCGTGGTTATAAAATGATATATAAACATACGAAGAGGATTTACTCCATTTTAGTACAATTTGGTGTTTCTAATGATAAAAATTAAATAAATTTTAATTTAAGTAAATAAACACTCAGAATAAATATTGAAAAATAAAACTGTATTATTATTTTATCTCAGAATAGTTCTACGTGGGAAATGACAAAGGAACATAGATAGGTAGGTAAGACATTTATAGTACCGTTATGTGATTAAATTAAGCTATAGCTGGACAGGTTTGTTCGATAGCGTTTGTGGGCTAGAATTATGCTCCATACTTTAATGAAGACTTATGTTCATGATAAGAAATAAACTGACTTTATGGTTTGTGTTCCTTATAAATAAAACTAAAACATAACTTTTCAAATATGATATTAAGAAGCAGCTTGTCTTCTTTCGGTAGACCTAATTCAAGATTTCAGGATTTTTTTTGCTTAATTTTTGCATGTAAATTATTACGATAATGATAAAGAGCAGAGGGGACATAGAGGAGCAATCGCTTTAGGTTGACTATTTTCTTGGGATTGATGAAGCTGCATCCGTTGCACTTTTGCGCCAAAGAAGGCAAAGGAAGTTCATGGATCTGTGTTTCGGATGATAAGGACATTTTGCTTATTGATTATCTTGAAAAGGGCACAACGCTAATCGGAGAGTATTACTCTGACCTTCTAACCAGCTAGATGCCAACATTCGAGAGAAAAGACCTGGTTTGCAGAGAGAGAGAGAGAGAGTGAGAGAGAGAGAGAGAGAGAGAGAGAGAGAGATCTTTCACCAGAAAAACGTACCTGCCCACAAAGGTGTTTTGGCTATTTCAAAACTAAAGAGTTTGTTGCACTATGAATTGTTGGAACATCCACCCTACTCTCCGGATCTGGCGCCCTCCGATTTTCATTTCTTCCCGAAACTCAAGGATTTCCTCTGAGACCGCATTTTTCTTCGAACAGGAGGTGATAGCGGATAGTGATAGAAGAACATCGCTGGAATAAGTGTACTGCTCTTGAAGGAGATTATGCTAAAAACGAAAATACTCCTAAAACAATAATTTCGCTTTTTCATTGGTAGACTGAGAACTTTTCAAACGATCCTCGTATAATAGATATAATTTGAAAATTTCCTAAATACCGCGATTATCCCCGTTCTCTTTCGTCCTACTTTTCCTGCACAAACTGACATAAACTAAAGGTTCTCTGATACACAGTATTTTCCATGCATTCCCCTGAACAGACGTGATATCTTTAATACCGTTTCATACAGACCACGATTTTGATGCCTCTAAACGCGTAACATTAATGACCTCGAGATTAAGCGGTGACCATGTTACGCAGCAATGACATAACTCGTTATATAAAGAGATTTTCATTTGAACCGATTAAACGGACGCACAAGATTTATACTGATTAAAGAATTACCTGCGAAAGATTTATGCGCATATTAAAATGTAATGGCACCAATGAAATAACGACAAGCAATCCATATTCCTCTTAATTTATGGCTAAATGGGTCATTCATTAAGGTGAGATTGTTCAGCAAACAGATGCGTTTCCCTCTGGGTCAGCTTCATGTACCTATTCCCAAATGTATTTTCCAACCGGACAATTAAGGTAGATATGGTGCAAATCAAACCCAGGTTCTAGACGCAGCAGTTGTATTAAAATTAAAAGCAATTGAAGGACAACGTTGTAGGTATACATATTAGAGAGAAGGTAGGAAACAGTAAAGTAAAGCTTTTTATTACAAGATGGTCTGAGATGGCCGATAAATTCACGAATGTAGTGAGAAAACTCAGACCCTCGAGTGATATTTATTAGGACTATTTCACGAGTAAATCAACAATTAAAAAATAATTCTCCTGAACTTGACTTATAATATTGTAATAATTGTGTATTTGCACTTAACTTTGCAGGCAATCTTGTGACAGAAGAATGCCGATTATCGTAATGCCAATAAAGAAGAGCAAAATACGGGCTGATCTATTTCATGAATAGAATAAGAATAAAAGTTATATATATATAATTATATTATTAAATTATATAGAATTATATTAAATATAATTATATATAATTTCAAATGTATATTTGAAATTCGCGCACAGAATATTAACACCTATATAAAATGTTGCACTAATGAATATCTATTTTATTCGGAAACCATGAGACTGAAATGGACAAAAGTTGACTATTACAATCGCTACCTTTGGATTTTCTAATACCAGCTGGGAAGAAGAAGAAAAAAGATAACATACAGTGTCTCTATTTTTCTTTGTATTCTTATTGTTTGGAATTCCTAGTGATAAGCTCATTTTGCACATTTTTGCGCATCACTAAAATGCTTTGAAGAATCCTCCATTTTGCATTATGATTGTCGATTGTCCATGCTTTTGTTGCTATCAATAGCTCCCTACCGGCTCTAGCAAAAGTGGTCAGGAATTATATAGTGGATGTATAGAGTTGGCTATACTAACCACAAGACATGCACGTCGCATAATAAAACGGATTTGATACTTTTTATTTCGATAGTTTTACTACTATATCCGACTGTGATTAATCAAAATTAAAAGTTTCTTTCGTTTCATTGGTCGATTTTAAGACGACGTCACATGAGTGAAATAGTCAATATAAAAATTTGTTCCATTAATTCAAAAGTATTTTATGAGCAGTTGACAATCAAACACATATACAGAAGGGTTTGTGTAGTTTATTTTATAGATAAGCAACAAAAAGAGCTAAGGCTAGCTAAATATCCAGGATTCATGTTGCTAGATATTTTGGGATATCTTACAGGCTCATAACTGCTTGGAACAGAAGGCGGGAGAAGGTAAAAAACAAAACAAAACAAAAACAGATTCATTCGTCTTCATAAAACAACGATAAGGGAGAAAGTAGGTTTATTTGCAACAGACGAGGAAAATTAGGGGTGGAAGAAAATGATCCCTAGACAAAATGACCGACCATTCCAGTAACATCGCATTAGAGGGTATTTCAAGTAACGCATTGACCAGCTACCTCTCTAACATGTGTAGGTGCTAAATGTTACAAAAATTGACAATAGTTAATGATCTCACTGTGTGGAAAAAGCTATACCTACAGGTATATTCTGGTAGAATACAAGGAAAAAGGAAATTTTGAGAAATGAGCATTTACCCACAACCTTTATGAATTGCAACGGAAGTTTGAACATCTGCCGGAGAGTGTTGGTGCATGAGAGAGATACACACACAAATCTGGAATGTTTCTAGTGAAGACCCAACAAAGAAGGTTAATGGCTATAGAGAAAAGAGGGGAATTGGGGACGTTGTGATGAAGGAAGAGGGACTCGGGGGCTATTCATGTTTGTTTGTAAGGATATAAAAATTACTCATAGAAAACGTGTGATGTAAATACATCGATGTGTGTATGTATGCATATAGGTATGTATGTATGTATGTATGTATGTATGTATGTATGTATGTATGTATGTATGTATGTATGTATTATGTATGTATGTATGTATGTATGTATGTATGTATGTATGTATATTTTTATTGTTACAAAGACGTTATTAGCTTTACGGCGTAGGGCCGGCCCATGCGAAAGTTAAACTTACTGCGTTTATTTTAAAACTGGTACAACAAAAGTCCATCATTACTATTACTAAAAATTCGAAAAATTCATATGATCCACCAAGAACCAGAACAGATTTTAGGCCTAATCCTTTTGAGTGAGTAATGAAATTAGAGGTGTTTTAGTGCAATGTTGTGCTGAACCTCTATGTTTCCACTATTTATTATCGTTTATTAGAAATTGATGTAAACGGTAGACGAGCATTAAAATGAATTTGTAAGATAAAAATAAAAAGGCCGGAATAGAGTTTGCAAACATATAATTATAAAGACTAAACTTGGTCCATGCAGTGACGAGTAAGTTTAGTTGGTTCTTTTTGATGACATGAAATGCATTCCTTCACCAAAAAAGAAATGAAACTACAAAAAATACCATGCAGAGGTGAAACATAATGTTTTAGTGTTGCTGCTTCAGAAGTGAAGTTGACCTCTATTCAGAATAAAAGGGAAAATACGGAACGTGTATTATGACGTTTTAGAGGAGCACATATTAGCACACGAGAAGAAAAACATGTCACGTAATTATTATTTTCTTCTTCGTGGAGGCATATCCTATGTCCAGATAAAAAGAATTTCTCGTATAATAAAAGCAAAAGTTTTGAATTAAGCAAGCTACAGTACAACTCTTGATCCCACTAAAAACTTAGGGAAAGTTTGGGTCGATGATTTTGTCGCAGAGGTACTTAATGAGAAAAAGTGTCAAACGTTCCATTGGAAGCGTTTAAATAATTCTATGCTACAGATATGTGCCATCAAAGTACTTAATTTCGAATTTGACTATCTTGGTATATGTTGGCATGAATGGAAAATGGAATAAACACACAGTTTTTGCCAAGCACAAGGGGAGCGGGCAACTCTCTGAACTAGCTCGGATACCTCACTTGCTGTCAAAACATCAAAAACTATGTATGAGACAATGATTAAGTCCTTATTGTTATATACACGGTCTTAATAAATTACAATGTGATTTAATTCTAAGGCGGGGGGGGGGGACATCGAACTATGGTGGTCACGAGAAGTGGGATGCTGGGAAGATGCAGTTTACAGCAAAGTAAGTGTAATTACATACTGACTAAGAATACTTTGAAAGACAACAAACAACACTGACGGCAATGTACCACCGCCAATTACCTAGAAATGGCATGAACTGCTAAAATCCATTCTTCTCGCTCCAGCAATTGTTCTTCTTTCGGTGTTTGTTCTCCAATGCTTCTGGATCCATGCTGTCTGTTGCCTTCTTTCTCGTTTCCGTCTTCTTAGTGCAAGCCATTTATGTTATCATCCTTGGCATCCTTCTCTACCCATTCGCATTAAATGACCATATTAATTTTCTTGTTAAAATATCCTCCACAATATTATTTTAGTCCCATTTTTATTATAACATTGGTGGTTCTTATCTCTTCGCGACAACCTTGCTGAGCACCTCCAGTTTTCCATTACCAAACATCTATTCTGTATGTATTTTTAAGCTGTCGTGTTTCTGTACCATGTAAAGCCGTGTATTTTACCATCGATTTATAACTTTGATGTTTTATTTCTTTATTAATCTGTGTATCCCGTAATATAGCAGCATTAAGGATTGCCATTACAAAGTTTTCTTTCTTTATGCGTTCTCTAATTTCTTTATTTTTTCCAACATCAATAAGTATATTTGTTTTCTTCCTATTATCACATAATTAGACAATCATATTCTTCAGTTTTTATTATTTGATCATCTGCAAATATCAAAGTGTAAATTGTCATCACACTTGATTCCCATACCTCCACATTTCTTTTTTCAGATCTTTAAAGCCTCTTCAAGATGTATTTTGAACATTGTTGAAGATAAATAGCATCCCTGAGCTAAGTACGTCTTCATTCGGAAGGAAACTAAAGCGTTGGTGTCGTGTCGTACGTAGATTTATGATGCGTAAAAAGAACCTCAAGCCTGAAAGAAGAGACCCGTGATCAAAATTTATCGGCCATTTCACGTTCTGAGTTAAATGAGACGCTAAAGATTAAAGTCGTTAAAGAAAGTCCTTAAATATAAAAGAAAAATTAATAGACTGATATATTCATATTAAATATAAAATGTACATAAGCTGCGTTATTCATTATTTATTTAATTAAAAGTGCACGTCTATCATGTTCCTTTTAACAAAAGATTGAGGCGGTTGTTGAACATGTTGAACGGATATGTTTGAATATAGTGGTTTGAGCTTACTGATAATATTATTCAGAATAGCTTATTATTGTGATTATATGACGTAGGAAAGTAAAGAACGATTCTCCAGCTTAGGTTTGACATTAGTGATTAAAAATATAAAATGATTATTAACAATAGACGTCGCAAGTGATGCACTCGTTGACATAGTCAAGCATGGACTTTGACATTATTACTGGTTGCTTCTTCAATATTTTGTCTTAAGTTTCCAGAGATTGGGGTAATTCTTTTATTTATTTGTTACTTAGGTAATAAGGGGCTCACTGATTATAAATTAAATTATTATTTTTCATTATTTATGTAGGAGAGGGGGGGAACCTTTATATTTTATTTAATTTGTAACCAAACTCGGACTATCATCTGTGACGTAGAGGATAGAATTTATTATATATTATTTAATCGAGCTCTACTGTTTTCTTTCTGCGTACTAAACAAAACTTAAATACCTAGTGGTTACATAGAAATGTTGTACTTGGTTTTCTAAAGGAAACTAAGGGCTTAGAAACATTCAAGAACAAGTATTAATTAATCTCATCCTTTTATCAAAAGATAAATGCGTGTTGGTATAAAAGCGATACTAAATTAAGTTTTATACTGCAAATTAAAGTTATTAAAGCTTTACATAAAATTGTTTGTTAAGAAATATAAAATAAAAAATATTTTTGTAACTAAATTTTTAAATTTTAAAGGAAAATATGATTTTATTTGTTAACTTTCTGCTACTGTACATTATCTCAAGTAATCTCTGTAACCTTTTATTCATGCACTCACCCAGTTTGCTCTCTTTTGCCTTCACTTTTGTGATTCCACAGTATGGGGAATTTAAGACTTACGAAAACTGCCAACTTGTTTGTTACCGATTTTTATGTTAATATAGTTCGTTTTAAATTCTTTAGAGTGACATAGCTCGAAGGCATCCTTCTCCTAGTCGGCATTTTAATTTATTTTACTACCAAACTCTTTTATGCACGAATAATAAAAGAATAATAGATATTATTCCCTTCATTGAGTACAAAAAACTTTTGCGTTTAGTAATTATTTTATGATTTATGTGTCTATCCGAGCTGAGGGAAAATGTAGCAAGGAACGATTTTTTAATTAAAATCTCATCAAAGAGTATGTGTAAAATACAATTAAGGGAGTAAATATGCACTGCCATCAAAATTAAAAGTGTTAAAACGTTTTTGCGATCGCTAATATAGAGTACACATCTTTCGAAACCTGATAATGTGGTTGTAATATTATCACTTATGGAGAGAATTGATCATTATAACAAACCTTTTCAGTTTGGGATGAAAGAAATTGCTTTTAGAGCCTGGGGAGAACTCTAAACAACATTTGGAGGTGCCGCATCTATTTTCCTCTAAAAGAAAGAAAGTTTATCTTAGAAAGTGTACTGAAAAAAATATTCCTCAAAATATAACATAGGAATGGTTAGTTTGCCGATATGATAGGAGGGGAAATATTTGAAATCTGTGCTTAAAATTTATTTTAACAATATAAGAAGATAAACACGTAATTATATAACGAGATTCTCATAAAATTAACAGAGAGAATACACAAGTATCCAGCGTTTTATACATTGAAGAATCCTGGATAGTATTTTTTCTCAGTAAATTAAATGCAATTATTGGTGAAAGGCAATGAGAACATGACCTTACATTCAATATGCAATACCCTTGGAATCGAAATTTAGTAAAGAATTCCCAGTTCAGAAATTGTAATAAAATAAAGAAGCATTTCTCTATTCATCCCTGTGATATTTGGGTCGCTAAATGAAAGATGTGAGTTATTTCCGACTCTAACAAATTTAAAATTAGCCTCAGCAAGAAGAACCAATGACAAATTATTATTCAAGCTTCAACCATGCTGTGGTGTCTGCTTTCTGACGTAGCCAAATTCAAGAAGAATTTCCTCCTCTCAAAGTCCGGGAACCACTCAGCTCAGCAATGGAGATACATCAGGAATAAGACTTACCCTTAAACCGCGAGGAAACAACGCTGGAGCTCATCCCGAGCGATAGCGTAGAGAACCGAATTACTCTGGTCCTTAACGAGAGAAATGTAAATAATAACACACATTAACACAATGGCAAGTTGGCCTAAATGGTTAGAGCGGAGTGCTATGTATGCCAAGGTAGTGGGTTCAAATACTCATGACGCAAAGCTGCTTTATTGTTATTATAATTATTTTCTGATAGAGTTATAGGAGATATTTGTTACCCGCCTACTTGTTAGTATACAATCCCCTATCAATTTTTATTCACGAAAAGGAGGCGAGCTACGGCCTGACGGCCTACGCTCGCCGCAGCAAACCACTGGGTTCACCGGTTTCTAGGATTTACCCGAGGTTAAGTTTAGGTTAGTATGTGTGTGTGTATAAATTAATTGCACATTTCATTAAGAGAACTAAGTGATAAATTCTAGTTGAACTATATATCAAAAACTCAGTTTTTAATAAGGAACGACATATTGTAACCAGAATGTTACGGAGGAAAATGCATAGGTTAGGCTACGTTTAACAAAAGAAGAAGAAGAAGATAATACATGCGTCATTTATACTGTTACAAACGGATGGCTTTTGCATTTTGGTTGCGGCTCGCGAGGAGTTCCGCTCTTATTGTCGTTCGAGTTCGGCTCTCTCCGCTGTCACTCGGTATGAGCTCTAGCGGCGTCTCCTTGCGGGATAAGGGAAAGTGGTATAAGGCTCAGAAATGATGATGTCACTAAGTCAAACCTATCAGTACTTATTACCGTGCTGTGTTTGCACTAATAAGCAGAGACGACGGCTGTACACAAATCGGCAGGTGAACGTATTAAAGGAAGAAAAGGGAAATATAAAATTAATAATCTACTTTTTAAAAAGAAAAGTTATCGATTTGTTATTCTAACTTTATTTAAAGTGTATATACCACGCGGGATTTGTATAATTAATACAAATTTGAGAATAGTCAACTTTCACTCTTGTAAGTTTAAACTTAAATTTTTTAATACATTAGGAATTTGGTGTATCAAAGAATGTTAATCTGCCATTTCGTGTTATTTTAGCGTTTATATCTGTGTAAGAGTGGGTAAAATCTCAGGTCCACGCAGCTCTATCTTACAAACGGATCTAATTCCGCTACCTTTGTGGTCATCGTCTATAGTGTCACTTTATATGAAATTTAATTTTCATTCTTTGGCATCTGCAGTTACAAGCTGTCATGAGACAGGAAAAGAATTGGGATCGATCCTGGCGGTGTAGTGGTAACACACTTCTAAATCCAAGGTCGCGGGGTCAAACCCCGCTAGGATCGATGGATTTTTTTCGGGCGTAAAAACCCTAAGTATGGGTTTCTTCGGAAGGGAAATAATAAAGGGTCCCGTGTCGTACATTTACGGCAGGGAAAAGAACCTTAAGTCTGAAAGAAGAAGCCTCTGAGCAAAATTTGTCGGTCGTTTCACGCTATGAATTGAATGGAACGCTGATGACCTGCCCGAGATGTTAAAGAGCGTCCGTAAATAAATAAATAGAATTGGGGTTAATGGATTCATAGAAATTGAGATTACTCTGGCTATATATTTATGAGCAGTACCTCTGTTCCTTGAAGCGAAGAAGTTAACATTTACTCTATGGTATTAGCATTGTTGAGGAATTATTTCTTTTTTTTTAATTTGATTTATTTACCGACGCTCTTTAGCATCTCAGGTCATCAGCGTTCTATTCTATTCAGAGCGTGAAACTGCCGACAAATTTTGTTCATAGGCCTCTCTTTCAGGCTTGAGGTTCTTTATTGTGCCGTAAATGTACAACACGGGACCCACTGCTTTACTTCCCTTCCGAAGGAAGTCATACTTAGGATTTGTTCAGGAAGCGCAACTGAAATCTTATTATACATTTTCTACTTTTTGTGAAAATAAAACTGTAAGAATGCTGTCATCAAATATGTGAAAACAATTACACAAGTTTTAATTGAAGATAAAAAATACTTAATGACTATATGTCAAATTATGGCATATTGTTACACACTTTCTAAAGGAAGTATCTAGTTTTTGTTCCATTTGCGAAAAAGTGTACGGAAAAGTGAAGAAGAGAAAAGTGTTGAAATGAGGAAAAGTATCATGAAAGAGGAATAAATTAAATTTTGGACAAAATATCATTTGGTTGAAGATGACAGCTTTTTGCTAGTTGCGGAAGGAATTTCTCATACACCTCCCCAGAGATACACATAAAGTAATGTAGACTTACTTTCACTTTGTTAGATAAAGAACGGCTCTGGGCTAGAAGCCTAAGAGCTTCTATTAGCGACGTTGCTTGTTTAGAGTAGCAATATTGTTATGCTTAATTACACAGAGTGTTGCTCATAAACACATGTCACCTACGCCGTTCAAAGTTAGAATTAGAGTGTTGTTTTGCTTTATACCAAGCTATGTTCCTTTCTTTGTCTGTTTTGGTCTTATTTTCTAGTCAAGAATAACTTAAAATGGAGGCCTGTATCTTCGTGCACTTCAATTTCTGTATATCTGAGCAAAAGGAACTTGGAGGAAACAAAGAATCTATGGTGACAGAAAGACAATGGCGTATCTTTTTTATCTGCAAAACAAAACTGAATAACATTCTTTCCTACTTATGGGGGGAAAACTATGCAGTTAAAAATGCATTTCCATGCCTTTATGCGACTATGTTTTCAGACCCTCTCCCCCACAAGACATTGTTTATGTGAACCTGTACAATGGGAAATAGGCTTATGCTGTACTACTTGATGAAACATTTTCGAACTACATGATGTTATTGATCTTGTTGGTATTGTAAAATTTAAGAGAAATTTTAGGGCTATATGTACATATTATTGAGCTTCTAATCATTTTAACAATATGTAATAAGATGTGTAGATGCTTTTATTTTGTTATAAGTTAATTTTTGTGATTTAATCTCAATTATTATAATTATTAATAGTATTATTGTTGTTGAGATTAAACCACAAAAATAATGGTAAACTATTATTTAAGTAGGTGAAAGAATATAAAGATGATATCATGGGGTCAATTTATAAACATGGTTACATTTAAAAATGTTTAAAAATACCCATACAGTAAAGCTTTTCTAACAGTGGTCATATATTTCAATAATAATAATAATAATAATAATAATAATAATAAATGTATTTGGTATATATTTTTCAATAATATTAAAGGTATTCTGTTAATTAAATGAAATAGACCATTGATAAGGCAAGGCTAACTGTGTGAGTATTTTTAAATATTTTTAAAGTTGGCCATGTTTATGAATTGAACTCTTTTGATATCTTTACGTTCAATCACTTAAGTTCATTTCATTTCAAAGCCACTGAATATATATATTATTTATAATTATTAAAGTTATTCTGTTAATAAAATGAAATATTTGACCATTGATAAGGCAAAGCGATACTGTGTGGGTGTTTTGAAACATTTTTAAAAGTGACCATGTTTATGAATTGAGCCCTTGATATCATCTTTACATTCATTCCCTTACATAAGTTCATTTCATTTCAAAGTCACTGAAAATAGATGGAACTTTTGTTTGTTTATTGTTAATTGTGTTTATTCGCATCACAATGTGACTGTTTCAGAGTAGTAAAATATTTTTGTTTTATTGAAATACATGAACATCTTCTTCTTAAACACATAATGTAAGTTTATGAATTTAGCCGTTGATATTATCTTTACATTCACCAAAATAGAGAAATAACAGAACGTTTCGACTTACATCTATTTTCATTGACTTTGAAATTTAATTTAAATGTTATTTTAGTAAAAACATGTAATGCAAATGCTTTCTAAATATAATTACAGAGCGCTCTTACATACAAATACATAGTCTCACACACATATTACATTAATATTTTACATCTGCTGTCTTTACGACGATGCTTTCATTAAATATAAACATCTGCATTGTTATAGTGTATATGCTGAGTTAATTTGTCATTTTGTTTGGAAACAATAGAGAGAAAAACAATTGCGCGCTTTTTAATTTCGGTTATCAGGTATATCCCTACAGGTAATTGTCCGATTTCTCTGATTTACTGAAATTATTTCTTTTGTTTTACTTAAATGATATATATGGAGTTAATTGCGGAAAAACACATATTAATACCGATAGAGTGATTTTTAAATTTTGGGTTTCTGGTAAACCCGGCCTCCTAATAGTTCGATATCACTGATATTTAGAAACTATTTTTATTCTTTTTCAATGGTTTCGTTAAAAATTTAAATTTGCCGCCACTAGAGCGATATTTAAATTTCACTTTAACCATCTCTCTTTAAATTTAGGTTTTCAAGAATACCCCCAGTCCTAAAGACCCGATCACCCTGATTTTCAAAAATTATTTTTCCTATTTTATAAATGGTATATGCCGAGCTTCGTTATGACTATTGGTGCGCTTAGAGCGATTTTAAATTTTTTTATTAGATAAACTCTCACTTTTAATAGTCTGATTTCGCCAATTTCCGGAAAATATTTATATTAATTTATTTTAATAGCATATACCAAGTTTCATTGAGAAAAAACAAAACTTGCAGCCCCTAGAGCGATTTTTAAATTTTCGCTTTTGGATAACTTCCACCCCCAATGGTCCAATTTTAACGAAAGCATTGAATCATTTGTTAATTGATATTTATATACCGAGTTTCGTTGAGGAAAAAACCAAACAAAACAAAAATGCGACCGCTAGAGCGTTAACACACACACACACACACACACACACAAATATATAAATGAAAAATAAAATAACACAATGAAATTTAACAAAATCAACAACTAAATAAGAAGGAAAAGGATAAAACACGTCATAGATGTATTATTCATTTATTTATTTCGTGAAGTAAATCTGTAATTTTCCAAGTATTTTAGCCTTTTTTTTTTAATAGTGTTTAACGCCCCTTTTTATTACTGAGACTTCACAGGCCGTTCCTTTTTATTCTTATCTAATTATTTTTATATGTATTCGTTCCCTAATTGATAGGATCGATGCAGGTTTGAAGACAATTTTCAAAAATGTTTTCATGGGTACAACCACAATAGTCTACATTCTTTCGGAGTCCGCTAAAAGACATTGGTAAATTAAAATAATTAAAATAATAAGAACTTGCAGTGTTTGCCCCCTGTTACTTATTACTGCACCACATGAGAATTATTTTCACCAAAAAGCATATATTAGATCTTCAGAGCATTAAATAGAAAAAAAAACAGATTATTTAACGTTAACAAAACAAGAACAATGCGAACAAAAAGAATTTATAGTAAAGGTGAGTGGCTGAATGGTGCCAAGTTTCCTCAGGCAAAAACAACAGGTTTTGTTTGGTGCTTGTAAAGGTGGTTCTGAAAAGAGAAAACAGCTGTATGCAGCGTTAATGTGTAGCAATGAGCAACAATGTTGGTTATCCCTTAGAGAGCATTATTATTAGCGAAGAAAAGAGCCAGTTTCATTCATGGTAGTGCCGTGAATAACCCTGCATTCCATGTGTACAGACCCCCTACTACCATGAACTCCATTCCCCTGGTTTACGGTAATCCCATGATAAAGGAATCGCTGGAGAGGGTGGCTGGAGTTAATTTAATGCTCGGTTGTGTAGAATCATTCATTAACTCTGGAAATCCCCTTATACTGGAACCCCTTTTCAATCTTTAATGCACTCTTTCTTTATCAAATGAGGCACTTCCACCTTTGAAAATTATTTCCGGTGCATGAATTACATCAATTAATGACCTTAACTGTCTCCTTGTTTTATATACATCGGTTTAAAACGTACGGAGAGTACCCCGGCACACTTTGGAAAGCAAATACTTTGGAGTTATCAGGTCTGCAGTACAACAAACAAAAGAGTTAAACGTGGACGAGCTAAAATAAATCATTTTTATTTAGGGTCCATAGTGAATACAGGATTTGGACAAAATATTGGGAACACTAAGCAAATGAAGCAAATGGTTTCGTTTATAATATTATGCAAATAGGAAACAGTTGGCTATGAATACTCTTGAGAATAGAATCCAAAAACCGCAAATAATGGACAATGGAATGGTGCACCAGTCTTTTCAGATTTTGCTGGGAACGTATGTTTTAGATTTGTTTCACAAATTTGGTCATCATTTCATATTCCTCGAACATTTTTATAAATGTTTTACTTGTTCTTGCACATATTTCCTACTGTGATGCCTACCACATATTTGTGGTATGTTGGGCCTCAAAATTGAATCAGTCCTTATGGCCTACCCTCATTAAAATATGAATATAATATAATGTGCATGATGCAAACCTAATCATTATTTTTTTTACATTGTAATTAGTAATATAAATATTGTATATATATATATATATATATATATATATATATGTGTGTGTGTGTGTGTGTGTGTGTGTGTGTGTGTGTGTGTGTATCATAAAGTTTAGCTTCAATATGCGAATTGTATGTCGACAAAAGAGAAAGTTCTCTGGTGTAGGTGTTTACGGGAGCCCGGAAAGTCAAGGAGGCAATGAACCTCTCTCTGTTCAAAGGAAGAACGAACCCAAAGGGACCAGTGTTATGCCACTTCTTGAAAGACCTACCTTTGGCAAATGTTAATAAACGTTTTGAATACGTTTTTGGGAATGAACCTGCCAACCGATAGTGCAGTTAACTTTAAACCAACCAATACAAATAAATGTTTTAAACTTTGAAATAGGAGCGGATGACATGCGTTGTCAGATGAATTTATACTAGCCAATATTACAAGTATATTTTGAATTTTTAAATGAAGGTGCGAAACTTGCGCGTGCTTGCATGACCCCATTGGCTCAGTTAAGTCAATATTTAATTCATTTGAATCGTATATATAACGAGGTGTTTTCGTCGCTGGGGCATTAGATTTGGGGGATCAGCAGTCGGATAGATCAATGGCTCAGTGCATGCAGTTCAGTTCACAAACTCAGTTCGGCAACTCAAATGCAAGATCTACACTCCTCATGATATTACTCTTGACGCCTTACATTTTACAAGGACGCAGTTCGCACTCTCACTCAGGAAACTAAGTTTAAATTCATCATTTTGGCACTTCATGTAAGCAGTTCATGAGTTAGCATACGCATTTCAGAAACCGAAGTCGTTAAAACGTGGGCTCGTGAGCGGGAGGTCTGGGGTTCGAATCCCGCCATGACCGTCCTCCCTGACTGAGGGTTTTTTCAGGTTTTCCTCAGTCTTCATGACTGACAAATGCCGGGGAGGTACCCTAAACTTAGGCTTGGAACGTTTCTTTCTTTAAAAAAAATCCTTTCCCAATATATCATTTCATCTCATGTATCATCACCATCTGTGGTACCTCAGTAGTAAATACGAGCGTTGAACACTTAAAAAAATACGTATTTCAGAAGGGCAGTTCTTATCATCAGTTCAGAGGACAGATAGGCAGTTCAGATAGTCAGGTCATTAGATTCAGTTTGCTTCCTTGGAAGTCGCGACAGCTAAATTTATGCTCATCATAGCCAAGTTCTATCGTACGCAGAACATCAGAGGACGCGAAAGATTTTGCGAATAATAAAGTACCACACATATCGCATTGCGTAATTATTTACACATTCGATGTCCTTTCACAGTCTTGTTGAGAATGAGTCATAAAATATGTTTCGCACTAGCCGTGTTTAGGGCATAAACTGGAAAGCAAAACTCACACTTAAAAAATTCGGGTCACGGGGGAATTTCAACCACGATCTTAAGATAACCTGGAAGTGCAAATCTAGCAAATAATGCAGCAGTTTACCTTTTGAACTATATCTCAGAAAGATTTATTTATTTATGGACGCTCTTTAACATCTCAGGTCATCAGCACATCTCAGAAAGACATAAAGCTTGAAATAAAATAAATATTTTAGCCCCAAAATACTCACTCCACCCCAAATCAACAAATTTCAATAAATCAACCCCCTTTACCAAATTTGTTCTATCAATATAATGTTTTTATGAGATATTAAGAATGTTTAACTAAAGATTCTCTATAAATTTTAATTTTTAATGCACATAAAAGTTTTTAAACAAAAATAAATCTTATTTCCCAATAACTTAAAAAGTTTCAAATAAATGTGCATTTTTCTCAGATTTGGCTGGACCAGTCTGTAATAATGTACGCAAATTCGAAGTGTTTAAATATCATTATTAATTGATTAAAATCAATGGCAATAAGTAATGAAAAATATTTCTATTATTTTCCAAATTTGATAATTAATTTTTTTTCTCAAGCAATTGACACAGATATAGGTATTATTTTAGTTCCCAGGATAGCATGTTATATGCAGTTGAAGTTAAAAAAAAAGAATCAATTCCACCAATAGTTTATAAGAAAAATGCATGTTTATGTCATAGTGTTTTCAATTTTTAACAACATTTTATTTTGGTTTAATTTTTTAAAAAAAAAGGTATGTGCATTAGAATATTAAAGCTTATAGAGCTCTTTAGTTAACTTTTCTTAGTATAACTCAAAAATTCATATTGGTAGCTTTAAAATTTTCTTATTACAGTGTAAAATGTATACTGCTGCATTATTTGCTAGATTTACACTTCCTTTTTATCTTAAGCCTTCCATGCTGACACCCTTACCAAATTAGCTACCATGTTCTCCTCTAAGCACGAAACCACAAACTTTAGGTCAATTGGTTAGAGTATCAGCACGGATAGCTGAAGATCCGTGATTCGAACCTCGGCCGTGACCGAAGTTTTTCAAGTCTGATTCTTTCTTTCCAATTATTCATTTATGTTAGTTTTCTTTTTGCAAAGGTCTTATGCAGTAATGCATGGAAAAATACGTTGATACTGAATGTATGTATAGCTTTAGCATACATTTTTATGGGCTTGTTTTTATCATTTAAATACATTAATAAATTATATATTGTTACATTTACTCGTATTTAGTGTTATGTATTATGTGTATTTAACTTATCAACATCCAGTATAGCATAAAGTAAAATATTTATATAGTGTCGCTGTACTTTCAGGGTTTCATTGCAATTAAACCGCAGCTGTACACCTACCACAGAAACCTGCATTTAATTTAACTTGTACCAATCAGACGGAAAACATGTAGGCTCTCTGTTTGAATAGCCCAATGACTGGTCGCGCTGAGGGTGGCCTGAAATATGTTGTTGGAAGCGCGATAATGAATGAATTCCATGAATTCGCTCAGAGGGCAAGGGCAATGGGACGAGGAAAAAGCAATGCGTGCATTTACATGCGTTAAGCGAAACTGCCACATATTTAGTGTTTTATTTATTTGTTTGTTTTTCTCATTGTTTCTTGCCCCTGAAGCATTTCTCACCTTTTGGATATGTGCCTCCTTGATAGAGGAGCTCTAAAATCAAGTGCAAAATTAGAGGAAGGAAACTCGAATCCTTCTTCGATATTGTTTCCTGAGCAGAAAAGTTTCCGAAGGTCTTTTCTAGAAAGATACTGATGAGCCCCTGGATCATTTCTTCATAATTAATTTATTCTCCCCTTTGATCGCCGCAAACTTATTTATAATTGAAATGGGGAATGTTATACAGAACAATAGTTTCATAAATTCCTACTCTGAATAAACATTAAACATAAAACTAATTAAAAACACGTCAAATTAGATATTGAGGGAGGTTTAAAATCCATTTGGATTACAATTTTAGGTTTCACACACTCATCTCCAACCACCACCTCTGTGAAATTTCAAATACCACCCCTATCTTCAAGCTTATATTAAAGAAAACGCAAATGTTGCTTGGAAACATGAATTCTTAATATTGTTGTTTGAATTCAGACAGAAGAGTGATTATAAAGCTAAACGTAATCTTAATACTTTGATTATAAATGGTTTCAAAATTGTTTTTACCCCACAAGAAAGAGGAGAATGTAACCGTATTAGTAAGGTGTTCCGAAATATGCAGTATGTGAAAATACTTGTATGTTTTTAAAATGTAATCGTCAAAAGATAATACGGCTGAAATTCAAAATGAAGTAACGGGAGGTGACAAGTAAAAGGAAAACTTTAATAACATTAGTATTTGACTTTCCTCTCTATATACTAATTAACGTGTTTTTACTTATATGAAACTTATGTTAAATAGATACGGTGTGTTCTGTATATTTGTGCAGACATGGAAGTATTTAGAGAGAATTTCTTGTGTAAGGGCTCATTTAATTGACAACATTTAGGAGGGGCTTCCTGCTGCTTGATGTTCATGCAAATAGCGTCAAATTTATCTTGAGTTGCACGTTTTAACTCCCCTGATTAGTCAATTCTGATTCAACCTATATTTGAGGATTGATTGGTCAATTGTGATACAGCCTATATTTGAGGATACCCTATAGGAAAGTATCACGTCACATTAATCTTTCCTCTAGTCAAATTTTTCTTGAATTGTACATGTCTCCTGCAATAGATTATGAACCTGGTACAGTTTAACTTCTTTGTGTCTTTTTCTCCTCAATCGATATATGAAAAGTTCTTCTTTTCCTTCTGTCCTTCCTCTCTCTTATGCTGTTACATATGCGTAGTCTGGTAGGCAGGCTGGTTGATTGCAATGGATCTTATGGCTTCCTGTCTGTGTAGACACTTATTAGCCTCTCTTCCGCAGCAAGGGAATCCCAACTTAGGTGGTTGAGTTATTAAATGTTTTCCAGTTCTGGGGTCTTCTTCATACTCAATGACCCAGGTAGCATGCAATTTTAAATGATTTAATTTGTAAATGGTTTTGACTACTTTTTTTCTCATTATACCATTCAATTTTGTTAGGCAGTGTACATCGCTAAGCCAAGACATTAAGGCATTTGGATATAGCATAAAGTTATAACTCCTTTGAAATGGAAGCTTTTTGATTTATGTTTGTATCTGTAATTTGCTTTACCATTAATGGATTATTGTTTAATGAGCCAAACGTAAGATGTAAGACTTGAGTTTTAATAATTTTAAAGGCTTTAATCACGTTGAAAACATTTCAGTGGAGTAATGCTGTGTTTGTTTTTCTCAATAGTATGTTAAACTAATTTGCTGCTTTTCATAACCATTTATCATTTTAATTTAAATTTGTTACACATTATTATGTACATGATTTTATTTTCAGTAAACCACAAGTATATTGAAATATTTATTATTACATTTTGCGAATTATCATACCTGTTTTTACATATTGCTGTGTCAGCTTTCATATAGCCGTATCCTGGGGTTTTTCCTCCAACACGCTTCTGAAATTAAAAGTTGCTTGATATTAGCGCCAAGGCGTCTAAATCAAGCTACTAGATAATTCACTTGATACTTGGTGCATCATTGTGTCTAATGGTAGGTATTTTGGGACCAATCTGTAGTAGTTCAGACTGTTAAAGTTTTAAAATAAAAGCCTTGTAATTTTTAAAAAGCATTCCAAAAATGTTATTATCATCCATCTATAGTGTCTCATATTTCATTTATGTGTATATTATTAATAATCTTCCCAGAATATACTATCACACTGCTAAAACTATTCTGTAATACAAATGATGGGATTTATTGCTACTACTGGGTTGAAATACATTTTCATGTCATCTCTTCCTGATTTTGAAATGGGAAATGCTAGTTGTAACTTAATCGTTGACAGTTTGACACTCATTTATGTCATCATTCGGCCTGAAGGGTTGGTACTGTTAATTTGTATGGGAGATGAAATCAGCTCAAATTGCTGCATTTGCTTCTAAAATTCTACATTATATATAGCTCAGCTTATATAATTATTTTAGCGTTGTGGTCATTCACTAAAACTCTCACTAATTTAAACTATCCTAATCTCAACTAACCGGATGCACAGTTTAAGTTGGGCTACTTTTAGAACTTTGCACAGATCTTTACAGCGTCGTGACAACTGCCACACTTTTTCGTTATCGGAGAAAAGGTTTTGGAACTAAAGTTATTTTATTCATGCCTCTAGTTATCGTAAAATGCGATACAAAGCTTAATAAAGATTCATGTTAATTCTCCAGCGTTGCCATCTTTTTTGTGATTATGACACCGCGACCTGAAGATGTATTTTTGTTGTTGATTTTGTTTATTTACGGACGCTCTTTTGCGTCGCAGGCCATGAGCGTCCCATTCAACTCAGGGTGTAAAACGGCCGTTCAATTTTCCTCAGAGGCCTCTTCTTTCAGGCTTGAGGTTCTTTTACATGCCGTAAATCTACGAAACGGGACCCAGGCTTTACTTCCGCCATACTTAGTATTTATACGTCCGAAAAATCCATCGACCCTGGCCGAAATTGAACCCGCGGTCTTGAGTATACGAGGCAAATATGGTTACCATTAGATGGATGATAGATGAAAACCTGACCGACTGAGCTCAGGAGCCTTTGTGACCTAATTTTTCCATGCATTCATCTAAATAACGGAGGAAAACGCTTAAAAATCTCACTTAGGAAACTAACACAGCAGGAAAACGAAGCCAAGCCCGCCACGTGAGAACAACAAACGTTGCCGGTAGTTATCTCTCTCATATATGATGCGAATTAATTTTTTCATTGCAGGAAGGATGTAAATAAATAGGCAATGAAAATTTTCATTGATTACAAATATGTAAAATTTAAACTTTTGAATGCATCTCAACTGTTAACGTAATGAATATAAACGAGAACTAACTTGGAATTTTAACAAAATATGTATGAGTTTAAAATCATTAAACTACATTTGATTTGTTTATAACCTGTTCATTAAGGTAAATTAAAATAAATTTTACAGCTGTATTTCTTATTACAGAACGTTTTTGTGTAACACATAGATAGAAGAAAAGAATGGATAATAATCTAAGGAAGCTATATACAATGTTTCGCATTAAAGATCACACACTTACGGATTGTAATTCAATTGTATTATTGAAGTTTAATCATCTTCAGCTATTGTGCAAAGACGAAGTTTTTAGTGGAGACATTTTCGCATTTGATGGCATTACTGAATTACTGACGGGGACAAATGACCTCCTGGTGCGTATAACTTCTAATTATAAATTATATATACATTAGTAGAATATATAGGTATATATTGTATGCCTAAGCGTTACTTTTCAGGAAGTAATAACTAGTACAAAAGGCTGAATAAAATGTCGACTCCATCATATATCATGTGAACGTTTGCTTCATCCAGTTGATATTCAAAAACAAGGAGATAGCGGCGGTAGCCATTTCCTGACAGTTGGCGAGGAAAATATGATTAATCAAAACGCGTATATATATTCTTGCTATCTTTCTTGCCTGCTGTAAGAGTTTGGGGAGCGGCTGGCGATGATGAAATTGTGATAAATGGTTGTTTTCGCAGCTTTTACTAATTACTACAGTTTGCAGGGTTGTAAGGGCTGCACCACACTCTTTCTCGTATGCTAGTTCTTTCCGAGGGCCGAAACGAATTTTAAGGGACACTTGGATGTTAGATTTTCCGAGAACATTCCTCTCTGCTAATGAAATCAACCGCAAATCTACGAAGCAATTTTTGTCTCTCAATCTTGTTAGCAATTCCTAAAGGAAATATATTAAGGCACAAACGAACTTGGATTCCCTTGGTATCTAAAATATCAGAAATTAATAATTTCGAGAAAAACATTTTAAAAAAGCTAAAGCAATCTACTTTGTTTTTTCTGCTCCAGCGAACCGAGGCTTTCTCGGTTTAAATTTAAGCATCAAAACAAGAGTATCACAAAGACAAATCCATTACAAGGCAGAACTTTTTGGTTATAAAGCATGTTCAGTATAGTTTAGAATGTTATTCCCCCTAAGGTGTAGTACTTAATAATGCTCGTTTGTACTTGAGTTTGTTTCAACGTACAAGTTTTTAACATTTTGTTAGAGAAACTGCAAACGCTTTGCATTGTCAAATATTCTTCCGGAAACGTGTGAGAGTGTTCTAGTGATTAGGTGGAGAGATTGTGTAATGTTAAATAAAGGACTCGTTTCGCTGTTGTTGACATTTCAGATGTCAATATTTGAAAATTGGTTTTCAAAGTGAAATGTAATCAAATTCGAGTTATTTAGAGTGATATACTACTTAAGTTATGAACTATTCAGCCAAGTTTGTTTGGTGATCCTGCTCAGGGGACAAATCAAACGCGCTGATTAGAAGGGGTCTCCAAAACAATGGAAAATAACATTAAGTATTTAATTAAAAGTTTATATTTATAGCAAAAGTATGTCCATTAGGTAATAAAGTGCCGTAATTTATTTATGTACCATATCTTGAAGCAGTTTTATCAGGCTCACAAAGACTCCCAGAACTGAATATCAATCATCATTTACTTTTAACTTAATTAATATAATAAGGATTTTAAAATTTTCATAAATGTCATTAGAATAGCCAACTAGAAAATTCATCGCTGCAACTTTGCTATTTTCCCTATTACTAAAAGTTCTTGAGCAGCTTCATTTGTTAAGTATGGAATATAGAGGATGCGAAGAGGCCATAAAAGTTGCTTCGCCTCTAGAAAAAAACGCAGCCCCCTATACACAGATTCAAGGCCGAGAAGTCCCGTTAAAGTTATAAACAAAGGTTCTAAGAGAGATCTTGCCAATGTTATTGAATAGGGAAGTTGCATGGAACTCTTAGAGTGAATTATTCGAAATTGTGCCACGTAAGCGGGGGGTGTAGATAGCAAGAGTACCATTAAACGAATTTGGATTGGGGTAAAATGAGAGCAATTTAGTTTTATAAGAATTACATGAAGCTAGAAAATATGCGAAGAAAGTGATAGTTTGGTATTATATGCACAATATCAAACTTCCAGCTTTATCTGTGGAAGCTATGGCTTTATTTATATTGCATACAAAACATTAAATCAGATAATGTACAATTTATATGTATCAGACCAAACGAACATATAACTTTTTTATAACTTTTTGAAGATTACCTTTGTCAGCTTTTACCAGCTGTAAAGACACTATGTGTTAAGTAATTCTTGCGGTATACAAAGCAGCAATCATAGAGTTGTGAGATGTTTTGTTGTCATTAACAATGACAGGAAGCCTTTCATCAATACTTTCGACAATGCGACCATGCGACCGTGGCTTTGTCCGGATTAAACATATCAGTTCAAGTGTATACTACATTTCAATATATTTTACTGATACTATCAACAAGGAAACGCCCAATTACTTTCGTGGCAACATTACCACACTCACGAACTTCAAAACCTGATGGCAGAAGTTTTTAAAAAGAGAATCAAAGCGATTGGTGAAAAAGAATGCAATTCCAAATCTGCCTGCCCAGTAAGCTGCTATTCCATTCAACAAAAAGAAGATAGCAGATATTGGAAAAACAGTACAATATATCCTATATGAACACCTGTTTATAACAGAAAATTCTGGCATGGACAACAACAGTCAAACTTGATAAATAGATGCTGATAATTGGATGAGAGTATTTTTTTAAAATATTTAACCTACCAAGAAATACATTAGTACAATATTTCATTTAATAAGACCAAAAGTAATAAAATAATGCAAATTTATTACATTCCATATAGTATCAAGCATTATTTTATAAGGGAAACAAGTATAATTCAAAGAAATGCTAATATTTGGTCACCAAATACCCCACACAATGAATATTGACTTGTTCTGCTAATTTTCTGAACATCTGAATGGCCAAAATGAATAAGGTTTAAAGAATATATTAAAAATGGGGGACAGAAAAACTTTCAAAGATCGTACAAAAAACCTGAAGGCTAATTTAGTGAATGTCATTTGTTGCTCGCAAGAAATCAATAATGGGTTTTGTAGAAGTGAAACGCTGTTCGGTTGTTCGTTTGCATGTCTGGTGGATTCATTTGCGTTCATGTAACAACATTGTTCTGCCATGAATCTCTTGTCACCTGTCATCAAACGTGAAGAACAATTTCCTAGTTTCACGGTAATTAAATGCAGTCATGACTTTCTGCCATTTATGCTGTCTTGTTTGACACATTTCATGCAAATTCATACAGTTTAAATGTTTAATGTTACTTTATCAGAACAAGTCATGGTACAAATAAATGGATTTAATTGTGTTTCTTTCTTTTTTTCCCCCCCTGAATGAGAAAAAGATTCTGCACTCTAATGCCGATACACAGCTTTTTTACTTTTATTGACTTCTTGAGGTGCAATAAAACTAAGAATTCAGCCAGTGATTTATCCTAAATATTATCACTACTAATTTTGTTTATCTCTTTTTTGACAATACAAAGTGTTAGTTTTCAAATCTATTGCTTCTTGAGAAAGTATCCAGAAAATGTATCTATTTGGAGAAACGTTTTGGCTAAGCTCTTTATTACTTTAATTTGCTTATTATTTAATATTTTAAACATTTGCAATTGCATAAATTAAGTTCATTTCCTGTGTTCATAGATTTGAATGCTAGGCATGTCTCACATAACCTTGTACATCGCATTGATCATGTCATTATAAAGAGTATTTAAAAATGTCTCCTGACTCTCACGTATTCGGCATAGCATTTATTCGATTCAAAATTATTCGGAATAAAAGAAGCAATTACTTTTAACCCACTTTCTTTCTCTATCTCTCTCTCATATATGAGAACCCTAAGCATCTTAAAACTCTATATTAATAGAGCATTATAATTTATAATTGATAGAACCGGTTAAGAGCCTCTATAGCGTCACACTAGAAAATAATATTATTTTTCATTATATTTTCTTTTTCATATTAAATGTTACATAAAAATGGTTCGCTAATTATCTTGCTTCTTTTCAATACCAATCAGCCAATTTCGACCCAGACGTGCTGATCAGGAACCATATGCAAGAAATCTCCTTCATCACTTACTGCGTCAGTCCTGGTGGTGTATTGGTAAACATGCTTGCCTTCTAAACCCAAGATCGCTTTTTCGGGCAAGTATAGCTTCCGTCGGAAGAAAAGTAAAGCCGTGGGCGCCATGTCGTACATTTACAGACGTAACAGAATCCCAAGAGGGAAAGAAGAGGCTTCTGAGCAAAATTTATCAGCCGTTTCACGCCCTGAATTGAATGGAACGCTGATCACCTGAGACGTTAAAGAGCGTCCGTAAATAAACCAAAACAATAACAACTTATTTATTGCTGACTACCAGATTTTCACATTCCACTAGCATTTCAGAAAACGTTCATGCCTATTGTGACTGATTTTTAGAATTAAGAAGCTTGGAATTGGAAAGGAAAAACGTAATGCCGTCTGTGCAGTAACGAGATGTCGATAAATGCCGTGATTATTTTGCATTAACTAATTCTTTCGCATTAACTAATTCTTTCGATAAAATAAACACTATAATGACAATATAAATAGTATTATGGTTCAGTTACCCTTTGAGATATTCATCCCTGTAAAATACGAGGGAGTATTAATATACAGACCATTCATTTCAAAACTTCTCAGTTTGAATTGCTGTTTATTTACGTTAACGTTACGTTAACTTGGACATTAAAAGGGGTAGGATGTCTGGTTAACAGAATGAATGAATAGTAACGCTCATTTTTGTTACAGAGGCACCACAGGCAATGGACACTGATGATACATGAGATGAAATGATATATTGGAATGCATTTATTGTTTTAAGGGAGGAAATGTTCCAGGCCTAAGTTTAGGGTACCTCCCCGGCATTTGCCATTTATGAGGACTGAGGAAAACATGAAAAAAAAAAACCTTAATCAAGGAGGATGGTCCTGGCGGCATTCGAACACCAGACCTCCCGCTCACGAATCCGCGCCTAATGCTGGTCTACAGAGAAGGATTTGCTCATTCAATAGCTTCTATGCATGAATGTCCCGCCAAGTATCGGGTTGGTGCATAAGTGCTTAGCGATTTTATTTTTGTGGCTGCGATAAAAGTTTTACTTGAGATAAATAACATATTAAAATTAATCAGTTATCTATGACTCTCTCTCATAGCTTTGATTTCACATATGAAGAAATCTGTTGCTTTGGAACTGAAGAAGTCGCCAAGCCAAGTTTGTAAAACCTCTTGGTTATTGAAATAGTTCTCTCGAAGAGTGTTGTATAAAGATTAGGAAAGGTCTGAGAAGGAGAAATTGGGAGATTGCAAACCCTGGATAGCTGCTTTTGTCATGTTTGCAGTCGCAAGGGGTCTCAGTTGTTTACAATACATTTCAGCAGTTATGGTTGCATTCCTTGGAAGCAATTCATAGTACATAACGTCGTCTTTATCCCACTTGACGCATAACACCACCTTCTGTGGAACGACAGAAACTTTTATGAGACTCAGCCATTCCTTTATTTGTTGTGGCGCCATTTTTTATCATCAGTAATAATCTTGGATAGAAATGGTCGATGTTGTTATACGAGCTAATCGATGGCTAACAAGCAGATATACAATGGTCACTCACTGATGTTTGTTTCGGTATCCAAACACTGGATTTTTATTGCCCACGTAATGCAATGTCACAATTCCTCACATTTGCGGGTTCATTGACGTGGATTAAAGAGTTCAGGAGGTCTACATCTAAGCCCGATGGTCTTCCTGAAGGTGGCGAATCGCTCTCTTCAAAGTGGTCCTCTTTGAAATTTCTTGCCTTGCTTTCTCTACTGCCATTCTCCCCGTAGACGGTACATATTTTCGAACCACCTCCGCTGTCCTTGCTCCTGTATTAAACTTAAGAAAATTATGTCAGAAGAGTTCGTTTTTTCCGCTTGTCATTCCATCTTCTTCGGCTCACAAACAGTTCAAACTTTCTGCATATCTCCAAAATTCAAGGCACATTTACAAGCACAAAGTGTCATATAAAGAATGACAGATTACAAACCTTAAAACGATGTCCTAACAATGCAATGTTGTAATGACGAACAAAACGCTATGAAAGTATTCATCAGCTGCATTTACACAAACCTAATGAACACCTTTTTATCCGAATGTAGTGTTCAAAATTGTGTGGCATGGGATTCGATGACGTATTAAATTGCAGTACATTCTATTCGTAGTTCGGCGATAACTTTATTCAAATTTATCGTTTATTGTGCCATAATGAATTTTGCTGTAATTCTCGAAGTTGTTACATTAATTGAGAGTCTATTAAAGTTTACAAGTCTTCCTTACCCGTAGTATAAATTCTCAAGTGGTAGAGCTGAGTCCCAAGCCACTCTCGAGCGATAGCGGAGAAAGCCGAAAGTAATGTAACTTTCTAGATATAGCTATATAATAAGGTATTCAAGCACAACGACATAATAGCTCATACGGTTAGAGCGTATTTCAAGGTATAGCTAGATAATAAGGTACTCAAGCACAACGGCATAATAGCTCATACAGTTAGAGCGTCATGCTATAGTTGTAAAGGTAGTGGATTCGAATTCTCACAGACTAATACTTTCTTTTTCTGCCGGAGTTAAAGGAGATTTGCCTTCATTACAATTTTTTACTCCCTAACATATTACCACGCACATATTGCGCTACAAATAGATATTTACAATTTCTTTTTTCTGCTGGAATCACAGAGGATATTCTATTATTCAGTGATTTACCGCCCCTATCAGCTTGCATTTATGAAAAGGAGGTGACCGTAGGCCGTAAGGCCATAGCGAGCTGCAGCAAACTATCGAGTTCACCGGATTCTAGGATTTACCCGAGGTTAGCGTTAAGATTAGTGTGTGTGTGTGTGTGTGTGTGTGTGCGCGCGCGCGCGCGCGCGAGCGTGTGTGTGTTTGAGTTAATTGCGAATTCCAATAAGACAACGCGTGGTAAAGGGTGAAAAATTCATTTTTGGAATAAAGAACAACATATTGCATCCAGAAATCTACTGAGAACAACTCATGGATTACATTACCTTTAACAAAAAATTAATACACGCAATATTTACACTTTTACATGCGTTCACGCAAACATATCTACCGTTCGGGACTGAGAAGTCGGCTTTCTCCGCTCTCGCTCGGGGGTGCAGCAATTCATATGTGATATTGAGCGCTTGAATAACAGATAGTCACGAAATGAAGGGCAAACAGAGAAGGACATCTTATGATGCTACTCTCAAGCGTAAATAAAAGCTTTATGATGAAAAAAAAAATGGTAACAGAAAGGCAGGAAGAGTTCAATGCAACTGAGAGCAACGTTCACTTGTGAAAGCAACAGAAACTGCTACTGTTTTCAACTAAAACTAAAAGGAAGAAATTTCCTTCCAAAGAAAGATATCCTGACATTGAAGAAATATTTTTGTAGCTCTTACATGAAGGGACAAAGAACGGGCAGCCTGTGAATAGTGACACCATATGAAATAACTTTTTCTTCTTTGACCTTCTCCAACTGTCCTGGTAAAAGCACGAGTGATGGATTTTGCCCTGCGTGCACCAAGATGTAACAATAGTCCACTTATTAATTCTTTTCTGATCATTTTATGCAGGGGACGGGCTTATCTCCAAGCCGTACAACAATATGCCTTTTTTTTTTTTTATGATTTTAATGTTCAAATTTGGCATGCGCTTTCCGTTCGATGGCGCATTATATTCCCGTAAATACGGTATATGAACAATGGATTGCAAATATTAACGTAATTGTTCGCATAATTAAAACACTAACACAATTTTCAAACCCTGACGAATCATAAATAAGTAAGAATTTTTGTAAATTCATCATGTTCTGTGAAAAAGGAAGAAAACTAAACTAAAAATAAAGCCACTTATTCATCTATGCCATGATATTAGAATGTAAAGCTACAAGTAAATTAAGTATGAGATACGAATAAAGTAAAGCTTTGTTATGTCTGTGTTATTTTCGGATAAATGCACATTACAAATTCTGTCTGCTAGCTTAGAACAGCCTAACACTCGCTCCACAGCTCACACTTAAATGTAAACAGAACATTCGATTTGTTTGTGCCTTCCAGATTTGCCGCACCAAACCCGAGAGAAATTAAACAAACATTCCGCTGTTTCTACCACGTTAAGGGCTACAGTTTTCCCTAGGGGAAATAGTTGCAACCAAATCTTTAAAGCTTCCTTTGTTTGCGAGAATAGCATGCATATTGATACGTTAAGAGATATTAGCAATTTATGTCAAAAGCCTTAAGCTAATTATCAAAATAATAAAATAATACAATTTAGAAAATTCCATAGAATAGGTTAAAAATTAAAATGAAAATATGTATCTGCTGAGACAGGCGTTCATTTTTCACAGCTGGACAAGTCTTATTTTATTGAGGTTGTTAAAAGTTTGGAATGTCTTTGAATTAAAGTATTAATTTACAAGGTGTTTATGTTGCAAAATTAAAAAAAAAATCTTAAAATCTTGTGTTTTCTTGGTCAGATCGAGAACTTTCAGAACGTCCCTAGTACTAATAAAATCGGGGGTTCGCTTGGTTTAGGTTAGCGTGACGGACGACTAAAGCAACAGACAGAGAGGGTACCAGAATCGGAAAAAGAATCCTGGGAACACATTTTGGCGTACTGCAAGGGGACGAAAGAATGGAGATATAACTACCTGCCCCGTTTGTTAAAGAAGGGAGGGAGCAGTGCAGTACTGGATTATGCTTGCAGATAGGAAGGAGGAGGAGGGAGTAGTTAAACTAAGTAGCTCATGTCGGAAGAAGCGGACATCCGAGAAGGAGGGTGGACATGAATCACAATTTTTCATGTATATGTGAGGAAGTGTAATTGTTTACTTTTGTACTGTGTTTTCTGTTTATTTTATTTAGGTAATTCATTATTTCTATTATATATTGCTACTTTTCCTATTTATTTATGTATTTAATTGCACATATTGTTTGTCTCTTAATAGTTAAATATTTTTTGTGCAGTTTTATGTATTTTCTGGTGTATTGGAGAGCACGTACGGTCCCAGGACCAACACGAAATGCTTGAGTTAGATTTGTAAAAATATATTTTGTAAATAAGTGCATTACTACTACGTCGGTCCTGGTGGTGTAGTGGTTACCATACTTGCCTCCTAAACCTAAGATCGCGGGTTCGAACCCGGCCAGGAGCGATGGATTTTTTCGGGTGTAAAATTCCTAAGTATGGCTTCCTTCGGAAGGGAAGTAAAGCTGTGGTTCCCGTGTCGTACATTTACGGCATGTAAAAGAACCTCAAGCCTTAAAGAGAGGCCTCTGAGCAAAATTTGTCGGCCGTTTCACGCCCTGAGTTGAATGGGACGCTGATGACCTGAGATGTTAAAGAGCGTCCATAAATAAAGAAATACTACTACTATTACTACTACTATTACTACTACTACTATTACTACTACTATTACTACTAATATTACTACTACTATTACTACTACTACTACTACTACTACTAGAACAAATGAACTTTTTAACAGTTCACCAGCTATTTTAAATGTAGGTTAGTAATGGCAGTTCTTTATTGGAGCTCAAGTATTGAGTACTGATATTCTACTAGTTGGCGAGCTAGCCAGAATGTCTCAAAATCTTGCTGCAAATATACAGGATACTCATTTTGCTACGAAATCGGACATTTATTTTGCCGACTAGAAGCTAATACGCAACGGCCGAAGGAAATATCTTACAGTCAAAATTCATAGCACTTATTTTTGTTTCTTATCTTATTTGTTAGTTGTAAATAGTAATTAATACTGTACTTACCATAGAGACTCGCATTCGGAAGGTCTTTGGTTCAATACCCTCGGGTATTTCCTGGTAAGACGAATATGAAGAGGATATTTGCATTTCAAGAATTTTCGGTTCTCCCATTTTATATCATTTCATTCTGTTGGTTCTGTAAAGGGTCAAACGTGCCAGGGCTAGCTCTTTAGCTCTATGCGATGGTGGCTTTTGCTTTGTAATGGTTTTTATCTCTGCGTCTGGAATGGCAACGGACCTTCTGAGGGACTTGAACAACTTGAGGGAGGAGGGGGGCCTCCACTGGTGATGGGTGTTCTATTTTATACATGTTAGGACCCCAACTGCGTCCGCGCAGTCACTGTCCATAGATCTTGCCCGCCCTGCATACCTTCCCCCCAGAATTGCCTTCATTGGGGGCGTAGGTACAAAAGGCAAACCGTGAGCAAGGCACATATACCAAAATTATCCTCATACCGTCCGTCTGTTGATTTACCATCACAAAAGATTCTCAAAGTACTTGCTCTCCGGCGTTCGAGACCTGTCCGAAACAATTAGAAAATATTTTAAGACACAGCAATTTTTTATTTTCCCCTTATATTGTAAAATTTCTTCAGGATATTTTGCTTCAGTGTCTGCAATTTTTTCCCCCAAGTACAGATGCAGCAGCTGAGAGCACAACCAGTAGATTTTCTGTAACCATACGAGTTTAAGACGCAGACAACTGAAACTGCTCAGTCGCGTTTATCACCCCATAATAACAGTACTTCGAAGTCGTCGAAATAGGCTGAAACAATGAAGTTGATAATGATACGTAATGTTGATTTATTGGCTTAGATAAGAGTCAATAAACTGTTTAACATATTTCATAATTGATTCCTGCTGAGTACTTAAAGTTTTCTGTTTTCTGAACTATGTTGGATCTAATGAGCCTGGAGTTAATAGCGTCTAAGCTACTTACAAGGAAACTCTCCGGTTCAAATAAACAAAATTGCAACAAAATTCAGTTATACCCCTCTTACTTGCCTGAGATTTCAATTGCGTTATGGTAAAACTCAGAATTTCTCACTAGAGGGCTTTTTAATCACTTTTTACTGGCCTTCTGGTACGCCATTTTCTTTGAATCGCATGCTTCGAAGTGCAACTTGTTCTCACTTCACAATCAGAGACACTACTGATCAAGTGCCGTCTTTTATAGATAAGCTAATGTCACAGATGAATGAATGAACGATTACTGTAGTTTGCCTAGTATACGTCCATTTAGAGCCAGAAGAGTCTACGATACAAATTATGTTTCCAACAAAAATTCTAGTAAAAATATCCATTTCGAAACAAATCTTTTCTGATTGTTTGTGGTTCTTAATGATTTGACGAATGGCTTACAGCTTTAAAAACAGGATATTTTAATTTTATATTTTTAGTGGTTTCATTTTGAATTGGGTTACGTGCTGCTTTGTTCTTATTCTGTGCATGCATTATTCTGACTCAGCTTACAGTTTAAGTAATAATAATAATAATAATAATAATAATAATAATAATAATAATAATAACACTGTTTTCCAAATATCGCGATCTGTTTTCTCCATTCAGTCATCTGATGCATCTACCAAAAACATATGACGTGTTCCCGAGAAGTAATTTCGTTTTGTTTGAGATTTACAATTCTGTTACTCATATTTCATTGCCGTTTGCCGGAGTCGCACTTGGTAAGTTTTATTGAGGTAATTCGGAATGTCATGGTGAGTGATCGACAATATAATGTTTTCCTCTTTAAAATATGTGCCAGATTGTAAACTTGGAAAACTTAATTTCTGCTTTCGAAAGCTTCTGCACATGATGGATGATGTAGTTTCGGTAAGGTGAGCAGCAGTGCTAGGGTATTACATCTTGTTATTCTGGTCGATGAGACAAGGGCGGAGTCGCCTTTCTGTGACATAACGAGAAAACTTTAGCCATGAATTTCGAAGTAAAGAAAGAAATGTTTTAATTTTTCTAGGAAGTCCGTTCGGACTATTTTAACTGATGACCTAGTAGGCAGAATCCGATGCGTGTGTGCGCGCTATGATCTCTTCTTGGCACGAACATCAAACGACTGTAGTATATATACACAGACTGCTCATTCCACGCTTCCTAGGCTCTTACACTAAAACGTAAAGCATTCTCATTAAGAAAACTTATAGTGAACCCTTTTAATAAGGACTTTATTGCAATTTCAATGATATGTTTACCTTGAAGTTATTAAACTAGTTTAATTGTGTTTTTATTAGATCCATTCAATGAAACATTACTTTTATCGAATGTTGTTGTTCTAGTTAAGATGGCTTAAAAGCCATAGCTTGTTTTGCTTCGTGAACTAATATTGGTGGTGGTGGTAGTAGTAGTAGTAGTAGTAGTAGTAGTAGTAGTAGTGATAGTGGTAGTAGTAGTAATAGTAGTAATAGTAGAAGTAGTAATAGTAGTAGTAATAGTAGTAATAGTAGTAGTAGTAGTAGTAGTAGAAGTAGTGATAGTAGTAGTAGTAGTAGTAATAGTAGTAATAGTAGTAGTAGTAGTAGTAATAGTAGTAGTAGTAGTAATAGTAGTAGTAGTAATAGTAGTAGTGATAGTAGTAGTAGTAGTAATAGTAGTAGTAGTAATAGTAGTAGTAATAGTAGAAGTAGTAGTAGTAATAGTAGTAGTAGTAATAGTAGTAATAGTAGTAGCAGTAATAGTAGTAGTAGTAATAGTAGTAATAGTAGTAGTAGTAATAGTAGAAGTAGTAATAGTAGTAATAGTAGTAGTAATAGTAGTAGTAATAGTAATAGTAGTAGTAATAGTAGTAGTAATAGTAATAGTAGTAATAGTAGTAGTAATAGTAATAGTAGTAGTAATAGTAGTAGTAGTAATAGTAGTAGTAATAGTAGTAGTAATAGTAATAGTAGTAGTAATAGTAGTAGTAATAGTAGTAGTAGTAATAGTAGTAGTAGTAGTAGTAGTAATAGTATTGCATTTATTTACAAAATATATGCATGAATGCTGGTATCTTAAGTGCTTTGCCAATACATTAGGAAATAAATGAAATTGTACTAACCAATATCTAACTCTTAAGAGGCTATATAACAAAATAAATAATAAATGGAAATATGTATGTATATATAATAGAATAATTTTAAATACCTAATTAAAATAAACAAAAGAAATCAGTATAAAAGTAAATAATTTACACTCCCTTACATATATGTACAAATAATTAAAAAAAAAAATATTGTGGCCCATGTTCCCCTACTCCCTGCCTCTTCCGATCTGAGCTGACTCGCTTGGTTTAGAAATGTACTTACTCCCTTCTCCTTCTTCCTATCTGCCAGCAAAGTCGTGAACAAGTAAGCACTAAGCATAGTTAGGATGCGTTACATCAGAAGGAAACAGATGGAGTAAGGGCGCATATGCATTCTTTCAATAATATTGTTCAATTGCGATTTGGAGTGAACGGTTTGATATTTGTATATAAATGCTATTATGTTATAATGAAAGATATATCTCGCGTTTCTATGTTGAATGTGCTTGTGGTCATTATATTGTGCCCTTATTAAATCATTTAATATTTGTAGGGTTGGTTAAAATTCACTTTTCGTATAGAAATGCCCACAATCGTAGTATAAACTCAGCTACGTTTTAATTGCATATATTATTTTTACTTTACATGTTACATGCAATGTGCAATGTTTGTGTTTTACCGAAGTATATTTGTGCTCACGCCTCATAATGCATTTTGTTTACTGCCCAATGATGAGGGCAATGCGCCCGCAGTTTATATACGGTCTACACATCTAAGCTAGCATAATATTCATTAAAATGTGCTTTTCAATCATATATGAAGGTAAAAGTCATACAATTTTTCTGCCGCACAGCAATTACTATAAGAATGGTAAATTAATTTTAAACTATAAGTGAAGTACAGAATTTAAATCTTAATTTATCAGGAACTTGAGAAATTTAGCAATTCTCTGATATTTAATTTGCAAAATCTCCAAATATTCAATCAGAGCATCAAAAACTTTCGGAATATATTACGAATTTCATTTTGTTACTGCTTCAATTATGTTTATAGTTGTAATGAAAGCACTACTTTACTTTAAACTCACAGGAATACATGGAATTGAAAAGATGAAAGTAGCGTGTCAGTAGAGAAATCTAACTATTTGCGGAAAGTTTGCGTGCACATTTGTGATGCATTTCGTAAAAGAAAAAGTTATTTGCCCTTTTAAAACCCTCCGGCAATGTGCATGAACCGTTAAAAAGCGATATAAAACATAAACATAGCCTGTGGAAGTATCTCAGTGATTAAGGCGGCAGACGACATCCAGAACGGTCCGATTAACTCAGTCTGCTATCTATATGAATATATAGGAATATCAGTTGTAAACATATGCGGGGCCTAGAAGCGGCCGAACTTAGTGCAGGTCCCGCTGCTTCCATCTACAGCAGATGCAAAATTTAATGTCATATGAAGGCCGTATAACTTCCTCCCCATTGTGTTTCCAGCTATAATGTATTCTTTTGAACGTCTAACACATTCTATTTACGCTTGAAATAGCTTCAAAATACAATTTGCGGGAATATCTACATCAGAAAAGGATTAAATTTTTGAGCACGTCTGTACCTACAAATCGTTGGTTCCTATGATATGAAGTTAGGGAGATACTTGTCATTGCTTCTCTCTTCTCTGCAGATAAGTAGAGAGAGTGATGTAACGCACTTTCAAAGTGCGCGTTTAAACAAAACATTCCCGTAGTGCTAAATTACGGCTGAGTTTAGATAAGTGTGCGTGTGTGTGTTTGTGTTCGCTTGTGCTTAAAATGCACAAGAAGCCAGTACAAGTGATTGGTCTATATTAAAGCGCGAGGTATAGTGTAGCCGTTGGAGGGAGGGGGGGGGGAAGAAAGAAAAGAAGAGGGTAGATCTACAAAGACCAGGTTATTTATTTGTTTGTTTATTTTATCGCGCACAGCAAAATGTAACATTGTTGAACAATGTTGCATGATGAAAAAGGATCGCCCCTGATTGGTGGACAAAACAGAAGTTCACTCGTGCATGCGTCTGTACACAGGGAACGAGCAAACTACACCAGTTCGCACTTGCCCTTAGACGTAGCAAATTCTCGGAGGTACTAGAGCTTCTGTTCCGAGCAACAGCAGTGAGAGCTGAACTCAGTCCCGAACGGGACTGGCCGGAGCGGAGCAGGTATCTTTCTCTGTTTGCGTGGCCGATTGTAAAAGTGTAAGTATTGCACATATTAATTGTTTGTTCAACGTAATGTAACCTATGCTTTGTTCTCCGTAATTTTCTAGCTGCAATATTTATTCCTCATTAAAAAACTGAGTTTTTCACTTTTTACCACGTTGTCTTATTGGAATTCGCAATTAATTTATATATGTATACATGCACTAACCTTAACGCTAATCTCCGATAAATCCTAGAAAACAGTGGACCCAGAGGCTTGCTGCGGCCGCTACGGCCTGACGGCCTACGCTCCGTTCCTTTTCGTAAAATACAAGTTGATAGGGGCAGGTAAATCAATGTAATTTTACCACGTGTTGTCTTATTGACATTTGCAATTAATTAATTAATTTACATACAGACACTAAATGCTAACCTCGGGTAAATCCTATAAACCGGTGGACCTAGGGGTTTGCTGCGGCTCGCTAGGGCCTAATGGCCTACGCTCGCTTCCTTTCTTTAAATATACATTGATAGAAGGGGTAAATCACTGTAATGGTGGCAAATATCTTATGAATGCACCGGAAAATAAATCATAAATATCAATTTACAGCGCATTGGGTATGTGGTACTATGTTAACGAGTAAAGCATTATAATAGTGGAAAATCTCCTTTAACTCCGGGAGAAAAATGCAGTATTTGAGGATTCCAAACCATCACCTTCACAATTATAGCATGAAGCTTTAGCTGTCTGAGCTATCATGCCGTTGTTCTTGAGAGTTTTATTATGTAGCCATATCTTGAAAGTTGAGCTACCTTCGGCTTTCTCCGCTATCGCTCGGTAGAGACTCAGGACTGGAGCTCTAGGAGCTCCGAGAATTGTGCTAGGGATAAGGAAAACTTCAGTTCTTCATCGCCTACATACAAAATGGAGTTGATTCGTAAAGAGCAATGTGCTGATTTGAAGTTTTGCTTTCGTTTGCAGAAATCCAGCATGGAAGCTTACAGATTGTTGCAGCAGGCATATGGTAATGATGTTCTGCCACAATCCACAGCACTTCCATGGTTCAAGGAATTGAAGGAGGGCCGTGTTTCAACAACAAAACAAGGCGATCCAGGTGCTCTGGCAACAGCAGAAAACGAAATCATGATTAACCAGCTGGCGTCATTGTTTGTGAAGACCGACGAATAACAATTGACAGACTTGCAGACATGCTGGACATTTCCCATGGCAGGGCATTTTCGATTCTGCATGACCACTTGAACATGAGACGCGTTTGTGCGAAGTGGGTTTTGAAGATGATGTCAACAGATGGCTCCCAGCATGTGTTCCAGGGCTGGTAGACGCGTCGTGCAAAGTAAATTCAACTGAACGGAGAATACTTTGAAAAAAATACAAAAAAAAAAAAAATCTCATCTCAAGTATTGGGCGAATGTCTTCTTCAACACTCAGGAACTGGTGATTGAGTCTCGCTATGATGTGCAGAGTTACGTTAATTTAACAACGCCGCTACACAGAGAAATTGACTGACCTTCATAGTTATGTCATTATCTTTTGTGTCTACTGTAGTGTAATATCTTACCGTCTCTCGTCCAAAGGGATCTAACTGACCTAGGTAACGTAAATTAAGGCTAAACGTAGCAATTATTTGGAGTTAACTACCATGAGCAAAATGTAAGTACGACACATAAAATATTTATTATTTTCATAAAAATTCTGCGAAATATGTACATTTAATTGCGCTTAAAAGCTTAAAACGCGCAAACGTTATTAATATGCAAAATTAACCATTGACTGATTTTCATCGCATTTTTTAAAGTCACACGCGTTAAAAATGGTTTTTCTCTCTTAAGCTTTAACAATTTTAATTAAAATTTTAGTCACACATATGCGTAATTTTATTTGAATATTTTACTGTACAGCGGAATTGATATTACAATTTCTTATATTTATATACTTCCATTATTAATTAATGTTTATATTCTCGCTCTAAATGCTGTTCTTGAAAAGTGTAAGCTTAGATTAATGTTATATTGCCACAAGATAAGATTAGGTAGAGTCGTTCAGGAAATTAACTATACCAATGAAACCTTTTTGACGGATATTGAAGTAATTCTTGACCAAGCAGATTTTGTAAACTTAAATTAATCTTGACTATCAGATAAAAGGATGTTTATGCCATTTATTGATTAATGGGTTTTATTTATATTTTTAGTTAATATTAACTGAAATATTGTGGATCAACACAGATATAGGAAAACAAAAAACAGGAACATTACTTTCATGTAGAAAGAAGGAGAAAGGAAGTTTGTTGAAGTACTTAGCTATGTGATAGTCATAACCTGCATTTTCACACCTTTAATGCAGGAATGTTTATATGTGTCAGCCTATTTTAAATAACGATGATAACGCGTAAGAAAACGAAATTTAGATTGATTATGCTGCTTGTAAGTTCAAAAGTATCCATTTGCTTTGCTTGCCACAATTACGATGTATGTTAATCGTTGTATAAAGCGTTCTAAACTCTAAGAACATTTAAAAATAAATATAACTAGCCTCTTAGTGTATCTAATGCACGTTTATAAACGCTCTTATCATTTGACACGGCATGAAATACAAATTGTCGACAGAGCCAAGGCACATAAAAAAATAAGCATGTGAGCTGTCTTTGGGTGATGGGTTGACATTTTTATTCGCGCTGAACAATTTATAAAGACGACTTTTACTTATTGCAAAACTAAATTTGTATGCCTTTCTGCTTCAGCTATGTGTCAAACAATCCACCGTTTTCCATTAAGTAATGGAAAGAGAAAAGTAATATGTTTGCTGCACAAATTTAAAGCTTCATAGCTTAAAATACGTCTAACGGTTTTCTGAAAGCATAATGCAGAGCGGATGGTAGCTTTAATCTACATTTTATGGAAAGTGGATATAATAAAAACAAAATTTTCATTTTTAATCAAAAAGACTATTTTAGTAACTGGAGTAAATAATTCATATTATAATTATGATAACAGAAGCAGTTTGAATCCTTAGCGAGTTTAAAAAAAAAAAAAAAAAAAAAAAAGGTGACCTCTACTGTACTACTTTTGTTTGTCTTTAAAACCCTAAATTATGTTTTTTTTTCTATTAGAGGAGATTAAAACTGTAATTTATAAGTATGTTTTCTGACTTTCTGAAAAAATGGGATTAATGTAAGTTTTTGAAAAGATAATCTAATGAACAACACATAAGTGAATATACAATAACTTATAAATCATAAATTTCGCCACGCTGGAACGTAAGAACATTTGGAATGAAAAAATGGAATTAGAATACATAAGAGAAATATTAATATTGCCGCTATCACAGAAAATTAAATGAAATTAAAAGGCACAAAAGAAATTAATTTTTATTTAATGAATTATATTAGTTGTAGCATAAAACTTGCAAACAAAAAAAAATCAGATTAGCAATTTTTATAACAAGAATTGAAAATAACACATTGAATTTTACTCTTATTTAAATAATAAGTTGATTACTGCAAGATTATAAATAATCAAAATACATTTAACAATTGTTCGCCTTTTTGCTCCGGAGAAGAACAAGAAAGAGTTTACCTAAATATTTTATCAGAAACTTTAAAACCATTGAGGACTTAAAACAGATTATTATATTGTAATAGGTAGAGCTTTTAATGCAAGGATGTGAAATATATCATCCCCAAAAGAAGTAAAAGATTTTGTAGACTAACACTTAAATTTCAATAAATAAGAACTTAACGCAGTTTGGTTCCACTGAAATCTAATAACTTTTTTTTTTTTTTTTTTTTAAGAAAACGAATTAGTGATAAAACCTCCGGAAGGCGACATATAATTATAATAAATTATAAGTACATAAAATCATTACGCCTAGTCTTGAGCATCTACTATTAAAAACACCCAAGTATCAAAAGTGGGGAAATAGCTGCAGAGATTTTGGATTGCCCAGTATTTCGGCTAACGGCACTAAATACTATGTTGATGTTGTTGTTGGTGATGATGATGAATACCACAGAGCCCTTTTCTGCCCTCAATTTGGGCAGATTCTCCAAATAAATCAACCGCTTCCACAACAAATAGCCCCGAGACACTTCATCCGCCGCAATGATCGATTTTATAATTCGCATTCTTTCATTTGGAAAGACTGAAGGGAAGGGCAATGCAAAACACTAATCAAGATCCAGAATCTGCACAGTAAAGGCGGCTTCAAAGGCAAAAGCAGAACATTTGTTCATGCACTAAACTAGAGCTAGAAAAAGTAGCCACGCATTTTAATTTATCGTGGTAATTGGTTACTATTTGTTTCATGTTTTTGGAGTTGTGCCACAAGGACCAATTTCTTTTACGAATAATTCCACAAGTTGTATTTTACCAGTACTGCATGCACTTTGCCTTCACAGTCGCTTCACTGTGCTGATAAACAAGTGTTCCAGTGCGTGTTGTATTGTGCAGGAAGCAAAGCAAATGTCGTAACGATCGGCATCCTGCAAACGTCTTATATACCTCTCTCTATACTTTCCTTCAATACTGTTTATCTCTTGATGGGTTATTCTGTTCTACAACTTATTTAACTATTTTTCCAGTTTTCTTCTTCAAAGTCTTATTAAGGGGAACCGGTATGCCCTGTGCTACCAATTTTAAATTATTAAAATTTAGGTTTCTTTCTCTTGGAATCTATTAGAACTAGGTCTTTAATTTTCTATGGTATATTGTTGTATATATTGGGTTCACTTTAACATGGGCTTTTTAGATAAACTAATTTTTACTTTTTCAAAAATAAAAAAGTATTTGCACTTTTTTTCATTTTTATACATACATTACAACCCATATATGTTGTGATCATATCATGTTAAACTTTGTAGAAATATGTGAAGAATAATTCCTGAAAATCTGAAAGCCCTATGTTAAATAGACGCTTAGGAAATCAAAAGTTTGTAAGAAAATTGTCTGAACTTAGAAGTCTCTTTTCAGTACTTTCCTGGGTTTATTTATTGCTTACAAACTTTTATTTTCCTCAGTTTCTACTTGGCCTAGAACTTTAAAATTTTCAGGAAATATTCTTCTGGCATGTCTTCATAGTTTTGACATGGCCACTCACAAAAAAAGAATAAAAATAATATTAATTTCGTAAAAAAAATATGGGTTGCAGTGTATGTACAAAAATGTAAAACATTTTGGGCCCAAAGAGTTTTTTTTTTCAAAAGGTAAAAATTGGTTTAACAAAAAAAAAAAACCTTGTTAAAGTGAACCAAATATATGCCATAACAAATGAAATACCTACTCCTAGTAAATCCTAAGAAAAAGAAAACGAAATTTTAACAATTTCACATTCCTAGGATAGGGCATCCGGATTCTCTTAAAATGCATTTTCCACGCTTATGATAGAACACAAACGACATACACATCTAAACAATTAAGCAACATATACTTAACAAAAACATTCCCATTTGAAGCACGAGATTTGAAAATGAAATAGATAAATGTTTGAAATTGGCAACTACAAGAAGGGCCACCCTTACCAAAAAATTATATACTTTTAAAATAAACAATTGCCATAATTAGAAATTTCATAGACACATAAATGATTAATCATTTTAAAGTGAAAGTCTGAATTATAATGAATGACCAGAATAATAAAAAACTGATTTTTTTCTCAGATTTGATTTCTCAGGGAATTTGTTGCCTTAAATAATGTCTAAAAGTAGTGTTTTTCTGATGTTTACTCTTACGATTATATAGGTATCTTCATCAATTCCTGTTGGTAGACCTAACGCACAATATCTCTGCACTCAGCCTACGTAACACGGCCGGAAAGACCGCCACGGGTGGCCGAGGTCGTTAAGGCATGGACTCGTGAGCGAGAGGTCTGCGGTTCGAATCCCGCCAGGATCGTCCTCCCTGACTGGGGTTTTTTCCAGGTTTTCCTTAGTCTTCATAACTGGCAAATGCCGGGGAGGTACCTAAACTTAGGCCTGGAACGCTTCCTTCCTTAAAAAAAAAATCATTTCCCAATATATCATTTCATCTCATGTAGCAGTAAAAACGGGCATTAAACACTACTCAAAAAAAAAAAAAAAAAAAAAAAACGGCCGGAAGGGGTTCTCTACTACCGCTTTGATGACATTGACCTTTCGAATAACTTCACTTCCACTTTCACTTTTACTTGTCTCGCTCAAGCACATAATTAATGTTTTCTTTAAAAAATATAACTGCGTCAGAAGCATGTTCAATGTATCCGAATACTATGGCACTTTTAAACAAGACGCAACTTTCATAAGCGTAGAGCAACAAACATCGATTGTGAGATATTATAAATGGCGTCGTCTTTTATATCAAGGCACTTCTGTAATGGTGTTCTCTTATTCATAATACAGTTTACTCATATATATTTGAGTAATGGTTAACGCCCGTTTTTACTACTGAGGCACCACAGGCGGTGGACACTGATGATACATGAAATGATAAATTGGGAAAGGATATTTTTTTAAGGAAAGAAACGTTCCAGGCCTAAGTTTATGGTACCTCTCCGGCATTTGCCATTTATGACGACTGAGGAAAACCTGGAAAAACCCCAGTCAGGGAGAGCGGTCCTGGTGGGATTAGAACCCCAGACCTCCCGCTCACGAATCCGCGCCTTATAAGGACCTCGGCCACCTTTGGCGGTACCTATATTTGAAGTGTAGACCTATAATCGTTGGTAACATTAGCATCCAAAATGTTCAATTTCAAACAATTGCATAAAAAAATAGAGCAACATTCAACATGTCAACCAACACGGCAAGATGATTAATTTCACACTTAATAAGCGGTTATTTATTATTATTATTATTATTATTATTATTATTATTATTATTCAGTTTTAGAGGCTGTCATTAAACGATTTTATTTCATGTTTTTTCTCCGTCCAATGTAACCCGACTAGTTAATAAAAAGGTAGCCGAGGCAGTCGATTAGATGGCTACCTTTGAACATGAGCATATCATTTACCTTAGCATCGTATGGCTTCTTCAGCCATTGTGCATTTAAATTTATTGCTGCCTTTATTTCTGTAGGTATATCAAAGTTAACCTACCAACTATCTCGTAAAACTCATTTCTCCGGCTTCTGTTCTGTTTTTATCTTTCCCTCTCAGGATACTGAGAGGGAAAGATAAAGGTCATTGGCTTTGACAAATATCGTGAAGTTGTAACATTATTTTTCCTTAAATACTGATTGATAAAAGGCTGAATATAGCCCTATTTTCACCGTAGTTATTTAATTAACTACTATGATAATGATTGCTTAGACACTGCTGTAAAATGGCACCAAAAACTACACAGATATTGGGAAGGGCGTCCTCTTACAAGTATAGTTCAGTTATGAAAGAATTGCAATACAGTTCCGGAACAATGGATTACATGTCGGAAAGATGCCTGTTCATGGCACTGTGACCCGTTACAGAGAACAAAGGCCCCTATGAAATATACACCGACCACAAATATCAGAAGTAAGATCCCAAAGAAAATGGCAAAATTGATATTCCGCAATATCATCAGTTGGTTATTCAGGAAAACCCCCAACACAATATGAGTTGCTTAGGAAGATCAATCGGCTGTCAACATTGCCATTCCTAAATGTTTGCGGCTGAAATGCAGTGGTAACAGAAAAAAAAAAAAAACAATAGAAACAGATTTACGTATCTTTAAAAAATAATCTGAGGAAAGAAAAAAGTGAAAAATTGAATGAACGAATGCCTTTCTGAGAGTAAATTAACAAACTTATTGTAAGAAATGATAGAATTAGCTGCTCTACCTTTATTGATAATTTAATTGTCTACTAATAACTACTATTCTACATAAGGTATTCCGCTTAGAGGTATCAAAAAATAACTGCTCAGTGCGTAAAAGCAGAGTAAGATATTATAATGATTTACATATTAAAATATGCACAAACTCTCCAAGTTTATGCAGCAGTAGTTGCCTGTAGGACGTGTACGTGTATGTACGTGCATGCTCATGCATATATGAGCCAATATTTAATACGAAAACAAGCCTGGCGCTACGTAACAGAAATGCTACGGTAAAAATTCAGTGCATGCTGTGATTATCAGAACAGAAATCTATACAACACTATGTCGCCATGATTGGAATAAGTGGTGACTAGATATCTTCAGGACAACAGCAGGAGCACACATCGAGGTCTACTGACATTGTCATAAATTTAGAGAGTTTCTAAATCAAGATATGTAAAATTAATATATTAATAAACATAGGTACTTCAATTTAGCACTTATTTCTCAATGCCTTTAAGCGGAACATTTTGTATCGATTGGCGATAGATATTCCCTCATGGAAATCTTTGAACAAAAAGTACTTGGATAATAATACTAAGTATGCAAAGACACACACAGTACTCTATAAACGTATGTTGCTCTTTCAACATGAATTCCAACTGGCAAGGAGAGAGACATTGTTTTGTGTTAAACTGATTTAGATACACGGTTAATGTTTCTCTGAACTAAACGAAGTTAGTAGACCACAGATTAATGCGCCTTCGAACTACTCCAGAATATTTTTTATCAGCAAGAGATACACGTTCGGATATCCGGATCAGCTATGAGAATACAGTTTAAATCGTTCATATATTTTTAAACGAATAAAAATAATTATATTCGCTTTATATTAGGCTTTTATAAAACTATTTAAACTCGCCTCTGTTAATGCAAAATAATATTCAGTGGTAAAACTATAAATGAGTCTTACAGGGTCGTGTCTGCCGCATCACGCTGCTTGTAAACTAGCCACAGCAGTAGCTCCTGGTGTAGTATATGTTTGGCACAGCAAACTTTTGAATCATGCAGCAGTAGTAGAGCTCGTTTGAACAATTATGATAGTGCTAAACTGTATAGTCTGGCGATCAGAAGAAGGCAAGCGAGAGGAATGTACTACGTAAACATAACAGTGTTGTCAGATACTCACCCATGATTGGAAGTCCAGCGGACGTGCAAGAACTGAGTCTGATTATTTATCATTTGACAACATGGGTATCCCACATGCACTCTAAACGGCTCAACCCCTACCCCTCGCACTTGCCTTCCTTTGATTACCAACTATAGATAGTTACAGCTGCTATCTGTATGTAGCTAATTTTTTCATAATTTGAATGAAATAAAGTCTACGAGCGTTAAAGCTACTGAATAAAGCCGTATGAAACCTGTATATCGTGTTAAAAACTGCAATACAGTCCTCGTCATTAACAAGTATTGAGTTCGCCCAAAATCACCGAATGTCTTTTCATTGTTTGAGAATGTTATCTATGAACATGAAACATACCAGCTAAGTACTGCGTGTTACTCATTCTATCCAGTATTTCTAAAAATAATTTTTATAAATTATTGTTTACCGTTTTATAAATGTCAGATGAGCACTCTGGTGAACGTTAAATTTGGATCAATCATCATGTGTGTTCCTTAAAAGGATAAAGGAAATAGTAATTAATCCTGCATCTAAGGCATATATGGAGCTTTAATGATATATTTTATAGTAGCAGAAGTGCATTTATTACAGTAGCACTATATAATACAAAACAACTTAAACAGGCGCACGGATCCAATGAACCGTACATGCTTTTATGATATGGTATGATTGATTTTCAGCACAAAATATTACATTAGATATTCCGATAAGATATAAAACACATACCCAGCATATATAAATAAAAATAGAATAATGCTTTTTAAAAGTTAAAATACTATGAAATATAGAGAAATCCCTTTATGAATGATACGCAGCTGGATTTAGACAATTTGTTTCCCCCTGGTTATCAGCCTTTTCAACTCTGAACTGTCTCATTTTCATCAGAAATTTATCTAATTTCCCCTCTCGTTCCTTTCTGCCAGTAAAGCCCAACATGAAGATCTCACTCTGTTCGATCCTGTAAAGAATGCGGTAGATACTTTTCCCATCATTCTTCCATACCTTTACATTCAGTCAGCGTATATATCCATGATTCCCCCTCCTCACAGATGGGATAAATTCTCCGCTAATATTCGTCAGTGATCTTAATAATTCTCCATGCCCCTAGCCTGAGTCCTGTCTAGTGAGTTTAGTTCATGTTTTGATGTACTGCTCCATCCCCCATTCCGATTTTAGCCCCGATTGTACTCAGCGAAATCATCTCTCTGCATTGCGCAATTGTCTGCTGTCTATCCATTTCCTTCAAGCGGTTCCTAACCTTCCTCCATAATAAGTAGGGTTTAATGCCCGATAGAATAAGTTAATTGCAAATCTATTATGTAGATGTTACTTGGCAAGGGACAAAGTAGAGGTTAGTAGAAAGGGGATAATATGTATGTTACAACAAATTTGTCTACAGATATAGGAAAGCTAGATAATAACATGTAATTCTTTTAGGCAGTTTACAAATTCGTACAATAACATAAGACTTCCTTCCTTCTTAATTTAGAAAGCGCTGTTTTTTTCATTTTCTGTATTTAAAACACAGATCAATGACACTGCTCAACTCCATTGTAGTGTCTGTATCACGCATTGTGAATGCATGGACGGAGTACGTGGTTGATAGATAATGGCCCTATCTCTACACCGAATCCCCTGATAACTGGATCGACTTAGCTCTACCGAAACGAACACTATGAATGCCTAAAAATAAGACAATGTTTTTATGAGCTCTTTACTTTGCAATGTCATCTCTTTGATAACTTTTGAATAGTATTGTTAGCTAACCTTGTACTCAGCAAAGAAAGAAACGATAGTGAGCTTAAGCTGCACATGTACTATCAACTTGTATATAGAAGCTGTGGGGTTTTCTTGGCAGAGTGTCCAACTCGGCTGGCACAAAATTACAGAGCCACTGAAATTAACTTTTGTGATCCTGATCGTGGGACAGCGGAGGACAGTAACCCCAAGCGGTTTTTCGGTATATCGGCAGTTCTATTCGCGTAAAAAGGCGAGAATACAGACATTCAAAGTAAGCTTATCAAACTACATTCCAAAGGTTTCTGATTCTAAGGTTGTATTTTTATATCCTAAAGAAGATTGCCCGGTATAATTGAAGCCTTCTGGACTTCGTAATATTTAAGTACTCCTCCCAAAGCTATCATATTTTAAAGGGAGTAAAGAAACAACAAACGTCCGCAATAAAATATGTTGTGGATGAATTATTTTCAGACATTGTCGTGCTGTATGTTGTACATAAGTCTATGTGTGAGCATTACACAAAGATAGACTTAATTATTTATTTGTTTATTTTACCTACAGACGCTCTTTAACATCTCAGGTCATCAGCGTCCCATTCAATTCAGGGTGTGAAACGGCCAATACATTTTTCTCATAGATCTCTTCTTTTAGGCTTGAGGTTTCTTTACGTGCCGTAAATCTACAACACAGGACCCACGGCTTTACTTCCCTTCCAAAGGAAGTCATCCCTAGAATTTAAGGCCTTGGCCGGGATTGAACCCGGAATTTTGGGCCTATGTGGAAAGTATGGATACCTCTAGACTACCAGGACCAACTACAAAGCGAAACTTTATTTGGGTGTTTCACTCATCTTTATTTTTTGATTGTACCTTTTCTTGGTTAACAAACAAAAAGCAACGTATGTGTTTTATGCTTTATATCATGGGTGTCGTCTGTCCAAAAACGCTTGATTTTTAAACCTAGATACAATCTTCTCCTTATATGTATTACTGCACATTGTTTCAGATATTTACCCACATCTTTTCTTTACATAAGTAACTGAAAGAATGCAATTGTTGGTACTTTTTTAATAACTGAAATGTGAAAGTACTGTTTCTTTCCCATTAGCTACATTTCTATTTTACTAGGGAAAGTAAAACATTTTATAGTTTTCTCCAAGTTATTTACAAAAAATAGGTTTGAACAAGTGTATTTCCCTTCGTTTTCTATGCACAGCGGTCCGCATATTTGCATATTCCATCTAAGAAGAAGATGTTGGTTGTTCACTCTTCCCTCACTTCTTCGGTCATAGACAATCGGCGTGCAGATACAGCATCTTTGATAATTAATTATTTGATTTATTTACGGACGCTCTTTAACTTCTCAGGTCATCAGCGTTCCATTCTATTCAGGGCGTGAAACGGCCGACAAATTTTGTTCAGAGGCCTCTTTTTTCAGGCTTGAGGTTCTTTTTCGTGCCGTAAATGTACGACACGGGATCCACGGCTTTACTTCCCTTCCGAAGGAAGCCATACTTAGGATTTTTACGCCCGAAAAAATCCATCGATCCTGGCCGGGTTTGAACCCGCAATCTTGGGTTTAGCAGGCAAGTATGGTAACCACTACACCACCAGGACCGACACAGCATCTTAGAGGTTCAAAGAAATGATAATTGGAAGGGACCAGGTTTGGGCTGTAGGTAGGTTGTTCCAAAATCTCAAAACTCAAATGGTTCATATTTTGGTGCGAATTGCTGGTTTCAGATTTTTGGCCAATAAAACACTTTATCCTGCACTGTTGATCGCACACCCCTTTTCCGGCTAGTCTTCCAGTACAGATCTTTTATAAGTTCCAAAAATCGGTTAGCATTATCTTTCCCATCTTTCTTCGTTGACGAATCCCAGATGATTCCACTCCATGCTCTGCTTAAAACTTCTGTGTTGTAACGGTGGAGTAATGGTTGATAAATCTTAACACGTTTGGGCTTGTTCTAAACAGTAAGCCATCTTTCACCCATTTCGTACAGACTTTATGCAGAACTATGACAATTGCACTGAGAACACGCTACTTCATCAATGACAACCAGTATAATCTCTCAAGCTTGCTGAATTCCTTCCTGCGTCACACTTTTATACTTCTCTATTCTCTTATATATACTTCTACTCGGCAGAGCGCTGCACTAGCATGGATTTCAGCTCCTTTAATTTTTCTATCAGATAGTGCGCTTTATTTCTCCCTGGTACACACTGCTAGCAGAGAGGCTACGTTTACACTATGATAGCAGTAAGTAAAATGACACGATCAAGGTGAAACTTTGATCACGTGATCATTGTAGTATCAACTCGAAGCATGCATAAGCAGAAATCAGTGTGCCAAACCTAAAGATGTGTTAAGGCGAAAGTGAGGATACTGTTTGACTTTCCTTCGAACTTTGTTCTTCTTTTATTGTTTTGCTGAACGATATTGTAGTTAATTTTCGCTCTTACTACTGTAGCTACCATAACATAATCCTTGGTAGCAGTCCCTTGAACTAGTGCCATTCTCATCTAATTGTTCACGCGTAAGCTAAGCTGGCAACATGGTGCCAATATCGACTCATGAGCAGTGTAGCTCTGCCAACTTCTCGCAATTTACACAACGACGAACAATGTGCGCATCGTTATGGCCGTGCGCCACAACACCGTTTTAGGTGATACGAGCGTCAGTAATGATGTTCTGTTGTTTATTCATCTATTTGGTTGATGAATTTGAACACAAATCCTTTTTAATGAGCTCTGGTCGAACAAGAGCTTGGAACATGTCAAAATTACACCAATATTTGAAACATTCTTCCATGTTATTGTCAATTTGAAATTATATATTGACCTATCTCGCTTATCTGTGTTAAACATTACATGCTGTACATCTTTAATTAAAGTACCAGCTGTTATTCAAAATCATCAAGAGAAGTACGAACGCAGCAAAATGCCATGTTAGAACATTTCATAAACATCTTCAAGCTGTTAAAATATAACTTGGCCTGTTTTTTTCTGGGTCTATTTGTTCAAATCAAATATAGGCGAGCCTGCTCTTTACAATGAAGAATTTTTATGTGTTTTTATTGTTGCTTTGACTGCATTGGCTTTGCAGATTAGATCTGTATACTGTAGATGTGAGTCTGTAGTTATGAATGGAATTAATTAATGATGGTATAAATGACGTCTTAAAACTATCTGGTATTCAACTTCTCAGGGGAAGAAAAACTCCGGGAAAAAAATAATATATACCACGTCAGCTTGACCTGATCGAGATCCAAGCCCAGGACCTCTGGATTTGTAGTCACAAACGCTACAGCTACAGTTTTTATATTACTGATTATAATTTATATCTTAAATTCTCAACTAATTGCAGTAAGATAACTTGAAAAATGATAAATAAGCTTATGCTATAGGCATGTGTTTGTTTTTGGCAGCAATATTAGTAGCTTCACACATTCTAATAGTATTCGTATGGACAGAAATTACATAATGCAATATTACATTGCTTTGATAAAAGTACACTGTAATGTATAATTTTAACGATTTTGTGTTTGGTTTTTGTTTAAAGAACAATCACACTCAACGCATCTACATTTGGCAACATTTGCATCATGAATTCAAATCCTTGGAGGTTATAGCATCGGAAGGGCACGCCAGCAAGCAAAGCGTTCACATAAAGAAGATAGCACGAACACAAGGACGCAAATGCGTAATGTGAACATTAGATATAAATGTCACTTCACAATGAACGTCAACTACAATAGGCGGTTCTGTTTATTGAAGGAATCCTGTGCTTTCCGATGCTTTAATGTTTTGAAGTTCCTTTAACGCAAACATGAAAGCTTGCTAACTTTCGCGTGCGCGCTAAAAACAGCAAATTCAGATTCTTCCGAGCTATCTGGGGCAAACCTGTATAATATAACCGGCACCAATTAAACAACATTCATTTTCCAAAAGAGTGGACACGGTTGTCCGGCGGAAATTGTCAAAAATCGATTTAATCGATATTTGGCAGAAGGGTATCGAAAACAGGTATGGCGTAATGACAAAAGTCAAAAGACGCCCATCTGACATAAACCGGCAGAAAACAGAGGCGCGATGCATGCATACGTCATCTCTGGACCTGCAGAGCAAAATTAAAATAGATGGGGTAAAGAGACCTATATCCCGGAGATAGGCCTGAAACAGAAGTTGGGAATATAATAGAGGATTTGCCCATTATACTCGGAACCGGAAGACTGGGTGCATATTTTGGCTAAGTGTACACAGATAGAAGATGCTAGAAAATTTTTTCTCTCGGATTCATTTTTGACTTTCAGTAGAAGTAGGCTGGCATGTTTCTAGTTAGTTATAAATAGACAAAACTGGCTAAATCTGTGCATTTTATCAAATGAAGTACGTAGTTTTGGAGACAAGAAATTTCTATAAATATTGTACATAAATAATACGAAATTTACATGAATATCAAAATTATTGCATGATATATGTTTCACGTGTGTGTGTGTGTGAATGCGTTTTCTTGTTAATGTTATCAAGTATTTTACAAGAGCATGAACGATCTTGCGACCCATGCACTAATATATCTATAACTAGTTTAACTTGAATAATTAATACTACTACTATAAATATTTTTTTAATTCTGATTGATATAGTATTGAATTTCATGTCCTTAGATTATGCTTGAATTCCCCTAAATATATTTTCCTCTTATATGTTGAGAATAGTATCCTGTGTTGAATTAATCGTAAACGATTTCGATTGTCTGCAGAATGTTCACAGTTATTGTTTTTTATCCCTTGGATTGCAGATTTTATCATTAAAGAAGCTCTGAATGCATACACTATATGTATTAATTTAAATCCTAAATTTAGACTGTAAGTGTATGTGTGTCCATTATCTATTAAGATACGAACTGCTCACAGCAATGAGCATTCATTCTCGTTTTTGTATTGAGCTTATATGTATTTCAGACCTGCGGTACCGGAAAATCAGTTTTACAGCTTTATTCACGACAGCCATTTTGCATGACCTGATCTGAGAATTTACGAGCCTTCAAAGCTGAACTTGCAGAGACCGACTATATTTCACGCCTGAAAAATACGGATGAGGGAACAGACAGCATTTTCGTCCTCTCGGAAAACGTTCATTGGTAGTAGATCACCTTCCAGGTACATTGCTGTATCGTAATAAAATTCTATAAATCATTAACGTAGGTGTGTGTCCACTCAGCCAATTGTATTAAGCTGTGCATTCACGTTGCACTGGAATAGCAGTTTAAAACTGGAGTAGCTAAAACTTGGGCAACACACTCGATTCTCAAATCTGAGCAGTTTAATACCAACCATATTTTTAGGTTATGTCCTTCACGATGGAGTTTGATCCCAGACTTGCTAAATTGCAGTAGAAATTGAAACATATTAAACTATTCATACTTGTCAGTAAATATTAAATTCTGAATAGCCATATATGATTAATTCCACTCTAACCAGTGCCATTCAGGAAGATTGGAGAGTGTAGAAGTCATGTGCTTTATAGTCACTTTAGCATGTGACTTGGATTGATTAATCGAATCAATGCAAGACTTTCAACCTGAAAAGTTAGTAATATAGTGTTTTGCTTTGGACACATAAAAGTAGCTACGTAGCTACATACGTAGCTTAACGGAATTTGCTAAAGTCTGCGAATACTTCCTGGATTACTATTACTGCTTCGGGTGCTGTTGAGTGCTCTGGCATCATCGCCACTACACTAAAGAGCGTTCAGCGTCGGATTGGCGTACGCACGTTTCCAACTAACAGTGATGATAAAGGCCATTAGAAAAAAAAAAAAAACAGAATTAAACTCTCTGGGTTGGTTTTGTCCACTTTTTAAAATAATATCAAATTATATGTCACAGACCTTATGATTAACACAAAAATATTCAAATGCATTTTCAAGTGTAATTTCAGTTGCGTTTCAGTATTTCAGAATATATATTTAGTTGCATAAAACAATATCCCTAACCTTTTCAACAAGATTACAGAAAATGTCTATATAAAGTAAGAATAAATTAAATAAGATTGTTTCTTTACATGAGATAGTACCCTTTGTTCCGTCCCGGAACATCGACGCATCCCTTGAGGAAGGTTTCTTATCAAGAAGTTTTTCAAGCATTCTTATTTCCCGAGAGAGGGTATAGGGAAAGGTGATAAGCACATGTCCTCCAATACATCTGACAGAATTAAGGTATTTTTGTATGCGGAATGCCAGTACTTATCTCCAAGGAATTCTTTTTTTTCAGGTATGGAGTTCTTTAACGTGTCGTAAATCTGTGACATGGGACCCATGACTGAAAGTTCCTCCCGGAGGACTTAAACCCGCGAATCTTGGGCCCAGAGGAGAGCGCGCTACGCGAAAATAACACAAGAAACCGTACAAGTTTTGAAAATGTTATTTAAAATTGGCAACTCTAAATGGAATGAACCAATTCTGTATATCAAGCACTGAGAAATGGGTTGAACAAAAGTACATACACACCGCCCACACACACATAAATATTTGATTCAGTAGTATGTATCTAATTGGCAAAAGTATTAAATGTTTTATAAAATATATCTATGATAAATCGATATTTTTACGTGCTTATAGTGTACAAATAGGAACAGCAAAAGATGAAAAAGAAACAAAGTGCCTGAAGGGTAGCCTGCCATATTTCGATCCTCATTGCTAACCTGGCTGATGAGGGCTATATATCTATTATTTTATTCGGACACGAAAGTAAGCCCTCCCATCATGCACTTTCAAAACAGTAGTTTACATTCAAAGGAATTAAAAAGAGATAAGGCGTGCGATTGCGCCACCCAAGGTCTTCTGTTAGACAACTAGTAAAATATATTAAGTATCTGTCCAAGAATTAACTTTGCGTGCATCACATGATTAGCGTTAAGGGGAGAGAAAAATGAAAATTGTGTTTGTATTTACTCTTTCTGGTCAAGTATAGTAAAGTAAAATAAGCCATTTCCAGTTTTGAAGGCTTGACTTTGTTTCCCTCATGCCAACTCTCACGGTTTTCATTTTCAGCTGTTTTAACTATCGAAAAAAGCAGGCTACCCTTTACACCTTGAAGTAGATTATTAAGAAGCAGAAATGCAGAGCTTGTTATTTTTGTCTCATATTCTCGAGTTTCCCTCCTTTTTATGGCTCATTTATCACCCTTGGAGTGGTACTTTAATAAGCCACTGTGCTTCTTAAATCCATACCGGCACTTGAAAAACTGGAGCGAAATCTGCCCCTTACAATAGCTCTTAGTCAAAATGACAAAGCACGTTTCCTTACCCCGTAGTCACAGACAGATGGGCAGCCAGAGCAAAATTAATAAGTGTTACCACATGAGCAGGGAGCATCAAAATCCAGCCGGTGCTCCCTTAATATGCCACCAAAGAAATATGATTGATTATGAATGTATGTGAAAAATAAACATATTTAATTTAGCGTTATACTGAAGCACGCACAGTTATCAAGAATGCATTTAAATGAACACTTTTAATATCTCAGAACAGTTAATGATTAAGCACTGGAGTAACCAGACTAGCTAGGTTGTTGGGTTCGAGTCCTAGCAGTGGGAGAGAAATTCTTTCTAAACTAGTGTGTTCAAAACGGCCCTTTCTCGGATCAAGACACTCGCTATCAAGCGGCAGTACCATTCTAATTGTTCGTTGCTCAACATGTCCTCGAAAGGTCCATATTTACTTACATGTTGTAGTTTACCAATTTTTCTATCCCTATTTCTGTTTAAGCAGCATGATCTAGATTCAACATAAGCTTTTAAATACATGAATATCGGTAAGTTCCTTTCTTAAGAGCAGCCTACAGTCAGTTGACTATTGCAATTTTTACACGAACACTTTAAGTTTGCGTGCAGCACGGTCATACAACCTTCGTCATTCAGAGGGATATAATTTGCTCAAGTAAAGAGCACAGGCTTTGTGGTTACTAGAAAACCGACACGCACAGGTTAAGGGGTATGATAATGTGTTGATTTATATTAGCGCTGCCAAGGATTGAATCCTTTAACTATCCATATCGATAATAACATTTATTTATCATGTTTTATCAAGTTTTGGTAACTAAAAACACACTTAATGATTGAGATGAATGAGTGTTTAATTAATCAGATTCAGCTCAGCAACTCTGGAGCGAGAGCTATTTTGTCGGAGTGAATAGAGTACAACCACTTCCATTCACGTACTGTGGGGTCATGCTGACTATTTTGTGACTTTCCTTCAAACCAAAATGGGAAGATAGGGCAGATTTAATTTTTACATTTCCAGAGCTAATTGGAACCTATTTGTTGTTAATAACGCTTAGAACTTATCATAGATTAATATATTGAATTTGTTTTTTATTATTAATATTATAGTTGTCGTAGTATGTTGTATAGTATTAAAACTTTTGCGGAATGTGGCTCTTTCCAGCATTTATTCTTTTTCCCCACATAACCTACTCAGCATTTCATGTTTAAATCTCGATAGGTTCTTTAGGAACTCATCCACTGCTATCCCTTTAACATGCCCATATTATTTAGCTGTTTATTTGAAATAAAATGTAATAACGGGGTTGCCCCAGTTAAACTCGGACAGTCTTGAATCGCTCTCCCACTCCTTTCTGTGGAGCTTGCGCACGTGTGGTATCGCTTGAGATCATCAGAATGTGCCTGTGTCTGCTGGACAGTATTACTACCTAATGATTTCAAAACTCGCTGATTTGTGACGGGTACATTGTTGGGCTTTCAGAATCAGCTTACAGCCTTTCAGTAGTGGTAAAAAGCGAAAAGAGAAAGGTCATACCATCGTAAGCAATGTGTGGTCTGTATAACACAACTAAATTGATTCCCATCTGAGGCCCTATCTGTTCCTTCCCCAAATAAAGATAAAAAAAGAGAGAAAAAGAAAAAGCGCTACCAGTACGGCCTAAAAGGTGACGGTAGCAGTGACACAAGAAAACTCTCCAACACAAAGAAGCATAGCCGGTCTCATTGGAAAATCTAAGAATCTTTATAGGAGAATCTACCAACATTTGCGCCTAGAACAGCAGCATAAAGCACGCGGGCACGACTTGAAAGAATAGCAACAAAGAACGCTTTACCAATGCAAGAAAACGGCATGAACACTACCTGGCATTTTAGGGGGGGGGGGTGAATAATAGATTTATCTAGCTGACACAAACATACCCATTGCTCTTTATTCCATCGAATCAGCCGGGAAAAACAAGGAAATGTTTTCCAAGGAGTTCATGGTGGTAGCAGATTTCTGAGCTCGGGAAAAACTTAATCACTCACTAAGTTGCCAAGAATGTAAAAATTAATGCACCATACTGCCAAAGCAATATCATGGAGCCAATTTTTGATGAAGATATTGCCCAAATGTTTGGTGAGGATGCCCCATGGATCCCACTATAATTCTCGATTATTCCAGGACCACTACTCCGGAGAGCCGTGGAAACGGGAGTCAACGTGATACCCATTTAAAAGGGTCCCTGGGAAGTCATTAAATGCCTCACCAATGGATTTTTTGGGGATTTGGTCTGCGAAAGAGCGCCTTGCTTCTCGACGTCCCAACGCGATTGACATAGTCTTCTACAATGGAAATTGCGTTGCAGAGCCATAGTTGAAGCTCGTGGACATCAAACTAAATGCAACTGGTAGGGTAGAAAAGGAATACCCCATGAAAGAATTAAGTAAAAACGTCCGAGCTTAACTGGGACAACCCTCCGTATTGAATTTTGAGCACACGTGTTCTGTTTTTGATAAGATGGGCCGAGTCCGCAATCCTGGCTCGTGAATGAAGGTTGGCGGTTCGAAGGATTGTTTGGGTCGAAGGAAGATATTTCGATACTTCAGACTTGTTTAATGGCCTGGCATTTGTGCCTAATCCCCTGATTGGAGCACCCCCGGAAGGATGAGGTATAAAGACACTGGGCAGCCAAAGTGCACGGTCGGTGGAGGCAATCATTAGACTGAATCATTAGCATTGTTTCCAGATAGGCCGAGCCCCCCCCCCCCTCCTTCTGCAAGGAGTGTGAATCGTTCAGAAGGGTTGATTTCATACCAGATCCTGAGGCAGAAACCTTTCCACTGTACTGTAACAGATACAACGGAATAAAATGATATGAAATGGAAGAGCAAAAAAAAAAAAAAAAAAAAAAAAATCGATAAAAGGGAAATATCCGTCTCAGCATTCGGCTAAGCGATGCAGTAAACCATAGGATGGCCTGCGAATCCAAGAATGACCTCCTGAACTACTTTGCTAGGTATCCCAGCTTAGACTTTTGGCAGGTTATTTCAACTTCTTATCAATGGCCTGGAACACTTTCTTCCCAAAATTTCACCTCATCACCTCATGTATTGTCAGCCTCATTATAAAAATGGCCACTAGTTAGCTATTTATATTAAAATGCGAGGCAGACCATAATAACCTCGCCCATCTCACAGTGTTTTGAGCGTATAGTGTGCCAGTGTTAATTTTCTTACATAAATGCTTGACATAAACTAGGAGCATTTTTATTGTATCTCGTGGTATAAAGAATGAATAAATAAAAATTTTACTTACACTTTCCTTCCCAGTGTTTGCTAACGTTCAAAATGTATTTAAAGAGATTGCAGAGATGTGACAACGTTGTTATCCTGGGTGAACTCAGATGCAGCACATTACTCGTGTTGTGTCATATCAACGTAACGTTAAAAGAAAAAGTTGGATTGTTGTACTTTAAGTTACAGGAAAAAGGGAAATTAAAGGCTTGTCCTTTACTATATACGGGAGGTAAATAGGCTGAAGATGTCTACCATAGATATAGACGAAACGTCTGGGAAGGAGCCCAAAAGACCACTACCTACAAGCCAGGAAAACATTGTCCCTAGTGGCGACGGCGACACCGGCAGTAATAGCATAAGAACATTGATTTTGTGTATTTATTAACTAATAATAAGTAAGATATTCTTGGAGCTTTGTTGCTATATATAGCTCTTTTTTGTTTCAGGTATGCCCCCAACATCTACAGATTGAACTAGTAAATAATCGTAAGTAATAATCATTGTGAATATTTCATATTTAAGCTTTCAGTTCACTAACCTACTTTTGGTATTAAATTATATTAGTTATTTTAAATTTATATTTAAATAAATTATTTTACTTTTTATATATTTTATTTTTTCATTGTGTTCGTAACTTCCTTCATTTATCGTCCGATTATTCTGCACTGTTATTTTTTTTCTTGGTCCTTCCTAAGGTATTGAAACAAGCTTTCTTGCACCAAATTGGTTAGCCTTTGACTTGCTCGTATATCACCTTCTTTCGTTCGTATTTTAGGTTTAAATAACAGAAAAATAATTAATGCTTGACATACACCGCAAATTTACAATGTAGGGTCAAAGCTTCATTTCCGGCCAACTGCAGTTAACTGCACTGGATAGCGAATTGTTTGCAGACCTTCAGAGAGAGGATTACTATGTCAGATTTCATTGTATCAGTCGAGTTCTTATTGTTTACTAGCTTCGTAAGCCACACTGCACAATACTCATTGCAAGGTGTAGGCGTTGTTTTAGCTTGTCTCACTGGATTTCATTCTCTATTGTTAGCATTAGCTTGGCTTCGCTGTAATGAAGTTCACGGATCACTGTTCCCTGTTTAACGAAAGCTGAGATGCGATGTCAACAGACACACCAGAGAACACACATATTACTCCTCCTTCGTAAATAGTTCACAAAATACCTGCTCAGTTCAGCCTGCTATTTCGAATATTAATATTTTTTTTTATTAATTTATTGGACACTCTTAAACATCTCAGGTCATCAGCGTCCCATTCAACTCAGGGCGTGAAACGGCCGACAAATTTTGCTCAGAGGCCTCTCTTTCAGGCTTGAGGTTCTTTTTCGTGCCGTAAATGTACGACACGGGACCCACGGCTTTACTTCCCTTCCGAAGGAAGCCATACTTAGGATTTTTACGCCCCGAAAAAAGTCCATCCGTCCTGGCCGGGTTCGAACCCGCGATCTTGTGTGTAGGAGGCAAGTATGGTAACCACTATATCACCGGGACCAACAGTAATAAATATAATGACCAATAAATAGATGTAGGAAGGTTTTTCAAGGAATAATAATTTTAATTGTATATGAAACTGTTGCACTGATAATAGTACTGTGGCTATATTGGGAGTAATATAAAAATGTTTGCTTAGAGAACGATTTTTTTCCCTTTGTGGCCTCTCACCTGCGCCTATTGAAAAAGTGGTGGGGGGGTCATGCATACACACGCGCGCGCTTGGAGAGAGATGAGAGGTGAACATAGCCGCGCTAGGGTATATAACAGCTACAATGGTAAACACTATCTTACCTGCAGAGCTAATGAGCAGCAACTAACCCATGCACCCCCTACGTTTCGTTTATCTGAATGAGATAGACTCATCGAGACCACTGCGCAACTTGTTGACACCGGCCACGAAGAAAAAATTTAACTGCACAACTTTAATCCCTCCACCTCTGTCCATGTCCAGTGATAATGCCTTATCTCCGTCGTTCCGCCCCAACATAAGCTTATAAGGATATTATGTTTGTCGACAGCGTATATCAGCTTTCGTTAGACAGGCTTAGGGAAAATGTTTTGCACTGATACTAATGACGTCGGCTGGTGGCTGTTGTTTGTTTCTTTACCCGTGTTTGACTACTGGTAAATTCTGTCAAGTTCAAACAGTAACTTCACTACGCTCTATGCTAAGAAAGTTAAATTAGACCCGCTTATGCGTTTTGCTAACGTCTGTCATAATAATGAAGGTCTAAAGAGACGATAAATGAATGTTTATTAAAATTAATGCGTAAATCAGCCCGAAGTCCACAACACTTCAAGTTATTTTCAGGCTAAGAAAAAAAAAACTCCGGAAGAAACTTGACCCAGGCAACTGATCTTACGAACCCGGAATCTCCGGATTTGCAGGAAGATGTATATTGACCACAAGACCAAGGAGGCGGCTGGTGTTGCTGATGTTATATTAAACTGAAACCAGAAAGATTCAAGCCGTAAATCTGTTGATCGGCAACTTTGTCTTGATAGTCACATTGCAATTTAATTATTTTACACTTTAGTCACGCTTTTTATCATATTTCTTTTACACATAAGAAGGTTGATTTATATGAAAATTAAATTTGTTTTAAAGGAAACTCGGTATATGCCATTGAAAAAAATTATAAAAATAGTTCCTGAAAATAAGTATAATCGTATTATTAGGAGGAGGCTAATATAAATATCGCTCAAATGACACTAATATATGTTTTTTTTTTCGCAACGAAACTCCTTAAATACCATGTAAATAAAACAAAACAAATAGTTCCTGAAATCAGGGAAATCGGATCATTAGGAGTGAGGGTTTGCCTGAAACCCAAGCTTTTAAAATCGCTCTAGTCACACCAATATTTGTTTCTTCACAACAAAATTCGGTATATACTCGTACCATTTAAATAAAATAAGAAAAATTAGTTTCTGAAAATTACGGAATTGGACTATTAAAAGTAGCGGTATATTTGAACATTTAAAAACATGTATTACGTTTAATTTTCTGTATATTATTTTAAAATAAAAGCAGGAATTAATTCAGCATATAAACTGTATTTATATTTAACTGTTTTATATTTTACAAAAGTATCGTAGTGAAGATAGCAAAAGTGAATCTAGTAATCTATTTGTGTTGTGTTTGTATGTAAGAGCGCTCTGTAATAAACTTCAGAAAACGTTTACGTTGCATGTTTTTATTCAATAACATTTAAATTAAATTTCAAAGAAAATGAAAATCGATAAAACGTTCAATAGTTTATTGTTCATGGTATATATTTGCTTGGTACATTGTAGTGGTGCATTTTTAAGTAGTAACATGTTTTTGTTTTATTGAAACATATGGATACCATGTTAAATACACAATGTAAATCGAAACGTTCTGTTATTTTTCTCTATTTTAGTGAGTTTAAAGATGATATCAAGGTCTCAGTTCATAAACATGACTATATTAAAAATGTTTAAAAGTACTCTCACAGTATCGATTTGTCTAGCAGTGATCACATATTTCATTTAATTAATAGCATACCATTAATTTTTGTGGTTTAATATCAGTAATAATAATAATAATAATAATAATAATAATAATAATAGTAATAGTAATTCTAAAATTAGTCTCTATTATAATGCAGGAATTCTAATTTTGTTCCCCCCAATACCACACAGTAATACCATGATTTATTTTATTTTGTTAATTAATAAGGTCATAATTTGGATTTTATATTCTTTTTTAAAGTTACATTACTAGTTGAGGAATGTGCTTAGTTTACGCGGCTCCTTAGTGACGGACTTTTAGATACTGTGTAAATTCTTGACAGTAATGTAATATAAATAAGCTAAAACCTTTTAATCAGAATCTTTGTACTAACAAAATAAGTATGTTTAATTATAGATGTTCCAAAAGATACCTGTGCTGGTAAAATTTTATGTAATTTAAGCATTTATGCACCTTTTTAAAACTATGTACAAAACTGATCTATTTGTTTTCCTCATTCCTTTCATTATTTGCGTGCGTAATGACTACATAAACATACTGGTCTTGGACGAGAAGCATACCTAACTTAATATATAGCAAGTCTAAGCAGGGGAGTTAACGTCATTGGACGTCAGAGCTTTCGTTATGTCACTGTTTGTGGAGCTCAGTTGTTGACCCCTGGCACACAATATAAATATCTCTGACTCCTACCAATCTCTCGCAATGTTACCCTCTTCATTCTCTCACTCTGTTTCGCTCCTCTTTTAGCTTTTATTGTTCCATGTCAGCATAAAATTAGCCAAAATGTGAATGAAATACGGTTCAGATGGACTTATAATATCAGAAGTAAAACAATGCTCAATTTCATAACAATGTAAATTGAAGCCAGCAATGTGAGGCTTTTGAGTACCTTATCGTGTTCGGTCAGTCAGATTTTCAGGAAGCCATATTTACGAATTTAGAAGTGCAGAAAGGCTGCTAGCAAGGGAAACTTGTAGAGCTGAAAGTTTTGTCGACACATACGACTATTTTGTGCCATATTCGAAATGCATATGGTAAGCATGATGATACAATGTTACAGCAACAAATGTATTGACAAATGCATGTACTACCTGAAATTATTTCAGATTACAATAACGCATGATAAACGTGTAATGAAATTACACAATTGTTGCTATCTGTCCTTTCTTTTCTACTGGCGATTCTTTCTTTATACATTTTTAATGCGATACCCTACCACTGATGCTCTACAAGTGTTAAAATAGGTAGTATGCTAGATTACCTCCAAGTTATCACCTGGAAAATGTAACTTTGAATTAGGGAAGATGATATGATCAATTATTGAATTTAATTTCATGAACTTAATTTAATTAACATGTAAATATATACTGAAGAAACTTCAAAAATTTTAAACAGCAATCAATTATGTGGCTAAACACCTAACAAAACCTTTAAGGCTTGAGGTTCTTTTACATGCCACAAATCTACGACATAGGACCCATGACTTTATTTCCCTTCAGAAGTTAGCCAATTTAGGTTTTTTTCTCAAGTAAATAAATTCATCGACTCTGACAGGTTTCACCTCGTGAGCTTGGATCTTTGAAGTAACTAACAAGTATAGAAATAGTCTAGTTAAACGTAAAATGTATGACTACTGTCTTTAAGTTTTTTCATAGTTACACAACAAACAGTTACATATTTAGGGTGTCTGCTGCTCTTGCATTGCATAACTGAAGTTGCTGTTGTTAAACGGTCATTAGATTCTTGACCAATGTACTTATTTTAATGTAGAATTTTGTTTTTGAAAACAATGTAGTTTACGAAAGTGTCAAATACTCCAATAGGAAAAATAACGATGAAAGTGCCTAAATCAGGTGATTTTTTTTTTTTTGAGTAGTGTTTAACGCCCGTTTTTACTACTGAGGCACCACAGGCGGTGGACACTGATGATACATGAAATGAAATGATAATTTGGGAAAGGATTTTTTTTTTTTAAGGAAGGAAGCGTTCCAGGCCTAAGTTTAGGTACCTCCCCGGCATTTGCCAGTTATGAAGACTGAGGAAAACCTGGAAAAAACCCCAGTCAGGGAGGACGGTCCTGGCGGGATTCGAACCGCAGACCTCCCGCTCACGAGTCCGTGCCTTAACGACCTCGGCCACCCGTGGCGGTCTAAATCAGGTGATGTAAATGCTTTAACATGTCTTCAAATACCTTCGTTAACAAGTATCAAAGCCGTGTATATGTCGCCTTTTCTTTTAACTTTCTTTATATTAATTATATTTATATTAATAAAGATTTAATATGAATGTATGAGAAAATACAGATAATTCTAGGCACTAAAATAATTGTGGGTTTCGCTTTGCATTGGTGGATCTCATTTTTTCTAGAAATTTCAAAATCGTTCTTGAAAGAAACGCATGTATCAATCAGACTCTAGTCTGATGGTATAGACCTAGCTCCCGTATTGGCTGCATGCCACTTAATCCTTTTACCTAATTCCAAGAATTCTCAGTTTGTGGGTAAAATCTGTAGTTTTGTCTTGACTAAATGACATGAAAACATTTCTAGCCCCAGCGTTTTTGTTGTATGAAGATGTAATATTTAAAATGCCATTCACCTGCATAGTAGCTCCAATGTGTTGATTAGTATTTTTCAATGTTAAACAAATAAATCAATAATTGATACATTCACGTTAATTACAGATAGTTTACTGACAACTGCAATACGAATTTCGTTTGCTTAGTGCCTGCTTCTCTTCTAGTGTTTTGTTAGTTATTTTCAGTATTATTGCTATTATTATTTTTGTAAACACTTTTATAAGCTGGATATCGGATGGCCGAGGTCCTTAAGGCACATCTGAGGTTTCATTCCTCTGAGTGAAGTTTTGTCCTACTTTTCCTCGGTCATCATTGGTACATACCGATGTGTATCTCTAATTTTAGACCTGGAACATTCCTTTCATTAAAATAAGTTCTTTCCAAATTTATAGTTTCATCTCGTGTAACATCTACCGCTCGATGCCTCAATAGTAAAAACGGCGTTTAAACACATTAAAACAAACAAACAAGCTTGTGAGCTTGTAATTATTCAATGTATCACTGCTACTCTCATTCATGTAACAGTTTTCTATTTTGTGGTACTTCACTATAGAGCAAACTTGGAACTATTAAGCAGATTCGTTTCTCGACTATTATGACAAAGAAGTTTCAAGTGGAAAGTTCTGTTAGATATTGTTACAGAAGTAGTTGGATGAGGAGCCAGTGCGACACTGACTGCTCTAGTCTTGTCTGGTTGCCTGCCTGCCACATGCATTACGGATGGACCCAAACTGGGACCGACGTCAATTTTAGCAGCGGCAGAGGAGATGTGTGCCAAGTCGGTCCTTTCTCAGCCACTCTACCAGAATACCACGCCTTGGTCTGTTTCTATCTCCTTCTACACTCCCACACCCAATAGGTACTTGTACGCCTTGCGTCATATTGCGCTGCACCATTCACTGGCAAATCATTTTACGCAACCCAGTTCCATTTATATTTTTAACCGTGGTTCAAATGTGCTGAGATCAACTCCGTTTTGAGAGTATTGCAAGCTCAGGGCGTGCCGTGACAATTGCATGCTGTCACGTCGCAGAAAATTTCCATCATCCAGGAAGAAATTGTATATTCATATTTGATATCGTTACACGTATGTTGGAATTAATAGCTAATTTTTCTCCGTCAATACATATTTCGATGGAAGTTTGGCATAGTGTTAAAGATCTTGATTAATTATAAATAAAACATATTTATCATAATTTTAATTTTCATATATTTCTAAATTTTAGTGTATAAGGATAAATAAATTGAAAGTATTTAGTTAATAAAACGAGTTATATAATGTCATATACTATTAAATGTTGCAATTGTAGAAAGAAAATCTTTTAGATGCGACGGAAACTACGCGAGTTATTTAGAAGTTATAATAATATAAATATTAGAGCTATAGACATCATTTCAAAAGTAAATTTCAATAATTATGTCAATACAGGTTGAAACACTAATACGATCACTGAAAATATCTCCTATAATGGACTTTTATTGTAGTAATTTTAAAGTACATACAAGTGAATATAACAATCAAAATATACATATATATACAAACACACGGAAATACTTACATCACACGTTTTCTATGAATAATTTCATATACAGATATACAAACATTAGTATAATTCTTATCCCTGAGCAACTCCCCAACTCCGCTCTCTTCTCTATAGTCATTAACCTTCTTTATCGGGTCTTCGCTAGAAATATTCCCGATCTGTGTGTGCATCAACACTTCCCGGTAGGAGTTCAAACTTTTGTTAGAATTCAGAAATTGTGGTAGTAAATGCTCATTTTAAAATTTTTCTGTTTTCCTGCCTTCTGCAAGGTATCGCTTTCTCCGTACCGTGCAGAGGGCGTATCTTTCCCCTAGAGCATTAACTGTTTTATTTCCTTTCCAAGCCTCTAATCAGAGCCATGCGAGGCCACTTCTTTATTCTTTCCTACAGATGTCTAGATAATCCTCTGCCACACCTGTTCTATGACTTCTATATTATTACTGATATAGACAAGCTGTTTTCAGTAGATTGAAGGGCACAAAACGGTTCACAAAAGTATCCCATAGAGAATATTAGTAATAGCAACAGTATTTTCAGCATAAAGTTTAAATGGAACAATAACTGACTACGCCAGAAATTAAATAACTGAAATTAGAATAATAATGGCGTGTTCCTCGTATTCTAATGCAAGTAGTTAACAAGTAATGGAATTTTTGAAGTTTCACCCACTAAAAGCAAGTGAACAGTAATACGATAATTATTAAATAAGATTTTCCATACGTTTCCTTGAAGCTAGTTTATCGTGTTACCTTAAGTCTAAGAAATACGCCCGGCACATAGATGTTCAAAATTCGCTGCTAAACTAGTCTTTAATGCAGGGATTGTTGAACATTTAGATTTTAGAAGAAATAGCATTAACAGCGTTGCTACATGACGTGGTGTAATCGGCACATCCTTGTACACTGTTCTTCAGTGTTCTCCATAGAAATAAATCTAGGGGTGATAAATCAGGAGATTGGGTCAGCTTAGATAATCTGGAAGAAAGTCTGGGTACTCGAGGAATGTCATAAATCACTATGTTCAAGTCGGTAGTGCCCGAAAATTTAGTGTCCCTCAATGGGAAATCTTGCGCAGTTAATTATTAAAACTCATTGTCTTAATGTGTTTAACCAGTGTTAGAGATGTACTTCATAACTGAGGTGCTTCTGAACGGATCTCTGTCAACTCTTCTTGAGAGGCTTGCGGTGATGTGATACACGGCGCTCGCCATACTTCCAAGGAAAACTATTACCTAAGTCTTGGTAAGAATACCGTAAAGAGGGCGGGATAAAACAGAAAGGAAATAAGGGTTTTGAGATTTTATTTCCTTCTAAACCCTCCGGCAGTTTACGCCCCTTTGTCGCCTTAATTTCAGCGCGTTTTAGTGGTAGCTCGGAACGGAAAGCTTAGGGGAAAAGACCTTCATAAAGAGGTAGCTAGGAGTTCTTTATACAATCCAGTTAACGCCAACTTTATGGCTGCGCGGATATTCATGTCTTGAGTTCGAATCTCCCGTGGCTTTAGGGTTGTGTTAGCTCATCAAGGCAGTATCAACTTTTCGCTGATGATAACAAATCATTCGGTTGTCTTTGCTGCTTCGTGCTCTCTCATGAATTTCCGGAAGTAACAATCTAAATCAACTGAAGACCAAATCCGAAAGCTCAGGTGTTTATTTTGGTTAAAATAGGGAGGCAAAAGGCACTTAAAATACTAAAAAGAGGCAGCAATATAATTAGAATATGCATTTAATAAAAATGAAAATAGTAATATCACTCATTATTAAATAAAATAGGTATTTAAAATACTTAATCATTTATTTATCACATAAATAAAGTACTTAAGCTCACTTTTCGAACTACAGGCAACAGCAAGTTGTTTTCTTAAACTGCTGCTTGTCAAAGAGAAAAATAGTCATCATGGAATAAGAAGTGATTGGCTCATATTTAAAACCAACTATTTCGGAAGGATTCATACCAATTACAACGGAATATTCACCTTTCAGGACATCATGAAAATGTTGATCAAGGCAAGATAAAGTAGTGCTGAATAGTTCTGGTGAGTGAACAAAAGATGCGCAATGGTTTCTGGTGGAGTTTTTTTTTTTTTTTTTTCTCTCTTTATGAATTTATAGGGGAATCAGGCTGATATCTCTCTTACTTCCGTACTGAACACATTATAGGGACGGTTTATTGCACAGCTGTACATTTCTCATCTTTCTCGCTTGCAAATTGTTTGTTAAATTCCTGCAGTCTGAGAAATTACTCCCACCACAAATTTCCTAGAATTGTCTCGCGCCTATCAATACAAGGTCACTCACTAGGACTATTCGAAACTACAGTACTTCCTCCTTTCTCTATTTCCTGGTGTTCATATGCCCAAGGGAACCGTGCGTTCCTTTCATTTATGTAGGTTCTGCCATTTAAAGAGCTTAAGTGAATGGTTTGAGGAGAAAGTTTTTGACTGCTTGAAAAGAAATAAATGTATAACAAGATTCTCAATAGATATTTTTGCGAGATGAACATGGCATTTAATTTTTATAGCTGTATTCATTTCTATACATTAAACTTTCTTGTGTGCTTTTTAAAATGCACAAATAATCGCAGAAAAAAATCGAAGAGGAGGGGCAGAGAGAGAGAGAGACCTTTAAATAGGCAATGGAAGTCAAAATAGATAAAAAAAAAAAACTCTAAATGAAAACTGGTCGTACCGACCCGAAATGTACGGCGTGTTCATTTCCATCTGACTCTTTAAATATATGCACTCAAATATAAAAGGCTTTTTGCTAAACTCCCGGGCTTTGCTGATTATGCTTTGTTGTTTCATTGTTTTCTGATGGCATTCTTAAGGTATTAAATCTGCAGCTCTTCTTTCCTAATTTTATTCTTGCGGTTTGCCGTGTTGTTCTCAAGAATCACATTATAAAGGCCTAACTTTGTATTATTTGCTATTTGTGTACAATCAAGTGCTACATTCAAGCAATATCCGTATTTTGGAGCGCACGGAGGCCAACAAAAGTATTTCTGGGAACATGTAACATTTTATATATTGCATTTTCCAACTCGATGTACAGTGTTTACCATGTTTAAGAGTAAGGATTTAGCTTTCTGTGATTTTTAATGAAAATAAACACATCATTTTTAGACAACTCGTTTTGAAAGTAATATGGATACAAATTTAATATTTTATAAAGCAGCATTATATATATATTGTTTCTAAGCTTTATTTGCTTATGTTGGCAATCAGAGAATAAAATTAATAGCATCTATTGTCATCACTGCGCATATCCTAATACTTACTACACCTTTTTTCAGCGTATGAATATTATTACATTTTTAAATAGAAATTTGTATTAACATAAGGAAAATGTAACATAAATAAAATAATGAACACTTCATTTGTAATTTACGCCGCCAAAATACGTTTTAAAACTACTAATTAACATCGGTGCGATATTAGGGATATTTTCCAGAGATTTAGCTAACGTTTCTTCCATGTTTCCCCTAGTGAGAAATACGTGAACTATTTATTTGCAACTAGGAATGTTTCGGGATGAAAGGAATAAATGTAATTTATAATTACTAATATTAAAGTATCTCAGAAATAGTGCGTGATATACATGATACAATGCTACTTTTAACACTTTTATCATAAATCACTAATTTTTTCATTAACTTTAGGTATGTGTTTTACCAAGTTGCATAGACTTTTATGCTTTCACTATAGAAGGTGCAGAATATTCTCAAACGAATTCATCTTGGTATAAATGTCGAGGGTGCCAAAAATATACTCACAGTAGATATCTATTTAATATATTTCAAAGTTGGACCGAAAAATAACAGTAATGTGTAGTATGACGTTCTGTAAACAGAAGTGACTCACATACATTATTATAACATTGCTACGTGACAGGTAAATCAACAATGAACCAATGAAGCCAAGATTATCGTATGGTGTTCTGTAAACAGATATGATTCACATTATGTTACTAGCGTTGCTGGAACAAAATGGAGCCAAGATTATCGTTTGAATAGCGGAAAGCAATTTGAGGTGGTATTGGAAAACCGAGAATGTTGTTGAAGTTCAAAGGCAATGCAGACAGAGCAGAACTGCCAACGTAAATAACAATTGCACGCATTCGAGACAAATTTGAGACTAATGGTAACGTATGCGCACTGGATCTAAGGCACTATCCGAGGCACTGGATAGGACAAAGAGGTCCGAATGAGTTTCCACCGCTTTCTCCGGATCTAACTCCGTTGGACTGCTACCTATGGGGAACTCTTAAGGATGTTGTTTGCCATAGAAAATCAGTTACACTGGCAGCACTTCGGAAGCACAGCAGAAATTGAAACGGCGTGTGCTGCAATCGCTGGGGACACTTTCGCAAACGTTGCTCAATCAGTAGTTCAACGTACTCAGAAATGTATCGACGCCGATGGTGGGCATTAGAGCAACGGTTGTAATGTAAAAGTCTAAGATGATTAGTGTTCCTCATTTTCTGTTTGTGTGAATTCAGTTTTGTATGTTAACACAGTTTTTTCTTTGCTTGAAGGGTGTATACATTTTTGGCATCCTCTGTTTATGTGTCAACCGCCGCATACCTAACAGTAACCGGCGTTATAGATTCGCTGGAAGATTTGTGAACGGGATTCATGGTACTATATGTTCATACATTACGATAAGTCATAATTTAATTTTATGTAATATAATAAATGATAGTAATAATTTAATTATGCTTTGTTTGATTCTTTCATTACATTAAGTATGAAAATTGAAGTATACGGTTTGTTACTTTCATAGTTATTATGTTTGAAACTGTATACTTATAGTCTAATTACCGTACTGACATCCTGAGATATCCCTTTTATGAGTTTTTTGTTTGTTTACTTATCTCTTTCTTACTTCCAAGAAAACTCATACCTTCTAGAAGACGCTTATCTGCAAAATGTTCTACGTTTGCCAGCCAATTCAGTTAGTAAAATTATTCACATCGGATTAGCCTTCCAGACTTTTAAGAATTTCTTTATAACGTAAATGTAAAGGTGAACCGCAGCATATTCATTAAAAATGGAAGAAAAGTTTCTTTACTGAAATCATTTTCTCCCATTTTAATATTTTTACTTTTTTTCCTGTGTAACCAAAAGTACAGATGGAGAAAAAAGTTCATGTTGTTGATCTTAAATATCTTGAAAACGGTGTAAACAGCTTAGAAAAAACAAATCGCTAGCAAAGAAACTTACAGAATTATGTAAAAACAATTGCAGTTCTAATATGCAGTTCTCAGTTGTTATTTCAGCAGCACTTTCGCTATGTTATCTTTAAATTCAAAATTTTCTTTCAACATTGCATTTTTTTAACCCAAGTTTGGTTGTGCTTCACCAAAATAACAATTAAAAAGTACAATATTGAAAGAAAATTTGCAGCACGTCTTTTCACATTCAAAATTTAACAACAAATAGAACTTTTAAGGTTTACCGAGCTGCTAACAGGTTTGGCACACTATTACAACGACCGGCCAATTTTAAAGATTTTGGCATTTTCTTTCACGAATATGAATCTGAAAGTTTCAAAGTTTCAAATTAATATGTAACTAAACATTTAAGTCTTTCAATAAAATTTAAAATTACTTAAAATAGTTTCGTTATAAGTTATTTAAACATGTAGTAATAGTAGTGTATTTATTTACAAAATTTATATGTTACAAATCTAGCTCATCCATGTCGCACGTGTTCTGGGATCGAACATTCTTTCCTAATACACTAGGAAATACATGAATATGCATAAACTAATATTTAGCTCTTACGAGACAAAGAATGTATATAATAAATAAATAAATAAACGGAAAATATATAATGACATTTTTGAAATAAAAATACAGTAAAAAAATAAATGGCTTGTACTCCTACACATATAAGTACAAATAACTTCAAAAATATTATGATTCGTTTTACCCTAGCCTCCTTCCCGATTTCTGCATCTTCCATCCTAAGCTGTATCACTTTGTTAAAAAAAGCTCCTACTCCCTCCTCTGCCTTCCTTTCTGCCATCAGAGTCCAGCACTGCCACTGGCCATCTTCCCCCTTTAACAAACGGGGCCGGTAGATATCTTTTTTTACATTCTTCTGTTTCGTTCTGGCTATATGCCAGAATGTGTCTCAGAATTCTTTCTTGGCACATATATGGTAGATTCTCGTAGCCTCTCTGTCTGTTACTTTATTCATCCGACACGCGCCTAAACCAAAACAAGTGAACCGCTAATTATGGAGTTTGGTCTCTGTTTGAATGTAACATTCCATCCCCCTTTCGATTTTCATCTCCGATTGTATCTTCTGCAAATTTTTTCTGTACTCTACGAAAGAGTAAACTGCCTATTAATGTTCCCCAAGCGTTTCTTAATTTTCTTCCACATCCCTCTTCTGTTTCCCCTCTCTGGATCCAAACGTTGTCCATTTCTATATTTTCCAAACCTCCCTCTTAATTTTGAAATCCAGGTCCTATTTCGTCCCATTCTCAGGTGCTCCGGGTAGCAGTTCGCCCTAATATGAATTATTATTTAGAACGTGTATTTTCGTCCTCGGTTTTTTTTATGTTTAACGCTTGTTTTTATTACTGAGGCACCACAGACGGTGGACACTGAAGATAAATGAAATGAAATATTGGGAAACTATTTTTAAATGAAGGAAGAGTTCCAGGCCTAAGTTTAGGGCACCTACCGGCATTTGCTTCTTATGAGGATTGAGGAAAACCTGGAAAAACCTCAGTCAGGGAGGACGGTCCTGGTGGAGTCGCATCCCAGATCTTTCGCTCACGAGTTCGCCTTAGTCTTCATGGTTTAGTGTTTTGTTTGTCTGTCTGCTGATTTTGAGGTCTCGTATTCAGTATTTTTCTGGAAGGCATGGGTCCATCTAGTCTCGTGAGAACTAGTGAATCCAGCCTGAAAAGCTGAAATCAAGAGCTGAGGTGCAGAAGCATCCTCTATAGCAGCAAAAAGCTCCGTGGGAGTTGACCTTTTGTTCCTTCTCCTATTTATCTGTCTATATGGAATCCCAGAGCTATGAGAAATTATACAAATTCTCGTGTCTGAGGCGATCTCAGTAATCCCGAATCCAACGAAATCCCACCAAGTAAGTTTTCATGCCTAAAGTTTGCGAACTGAGTCCCACTACTTTATCCATTAAGCCACAAGAAGCAATTCCGTTCAGTAACAGCATATCTCCAGTAAATAAACTCAGCCTGAAAGAATAGGCTTCTTTCGAGTTGTGTTTCAGATTATTGCAATTTGATGTTAAAACGTCTTGTCTAGCACATTCGTGTACTTTAAAGGTGTTCATGATTTACTAAAACATTGTGTAACAAAATAATTTCTCTTTTAAGTTGCAAGATGAAGGATGGGTAAGTATGATTTTAGTGCCAGTAGTGACGATGATAAAATGCTGCTCTCTGAATTATATTTCCGGTCACTTGCTCCACTAAATTCTGTGTGGCATGTGGCAGGCTTTAGCACTGAATCTGCAATTTATCGCTCATTTGCTCGAGCCTAAAGCTTGCCATGCAGAGTCAACTACCGTGGCTATATACAGAATTAACAGAGGTATGCTCTCCAGGAACTTTGGGACAGGAAAACAAATTCCCTTTGTTACTCCAGTTCCATGTTTCAGAACTGGCGTAATGTCATTTCTCCGTTATCAAACACCAAATGAGTCAAATGGTTGCTATATGTTCAGGGTCTACTCCGAATGGAGCGGTCCAATAAACCATGAACCAGCTTGCGGTGTTTTTCCACTGGGCGTGTACACACGTGTTTCCCACCTGTGACTGGAACAAGGTCACGGTAAATTGTGTCAGTGCGGATCGGTATTTAATCGCAAAGTGAATAATGGTTCATTATATTTTCTACTGTACAACATGTAGATATTCATATGTCTGCATGTCAAAGCTATAAACGATGAAGAAAAATTCCAGGATTTAAACTTTCAGGCCACACGACAATTCATTATCTTTATAACACATGTCAGACCATGGAGAAATCTAACTAAATCTATTTCTCATCTGAGAAATCTAACAGACAGCTTAGGGTGACATCGATAGCCGTTGTGGAAAATTCTCTCAAAAATCACTTTAACATCTTTCACAACAAACATTGCAAAGAGCTACTATATCGTTAAAGTTAAAACCATATATAATAACTGCCCCTCCATTTTTATAGATAATTTAGAGTGTTTCAAAATAACGAAGCTATAAGTTTGTAGCACTCCCCCCCCCCACCAGTCCCCAAAACTTAATCCCTTGCGACTTCTCTCTCTGGGATAGATTAAAACATGCCGTATACAGGACAAACCCTACATACTGTGGAAGAATTGAAATATCCGCCAGGAAATAGCCAGTATTATTCAATTAGTAATAGTATTATGGGTGTATTTATTGTAGTGGCGCCAACACAACAAAACAAAGCCACTTAAACAGATACATGGGTCCAACGTGCTTTCATAATACACTAGAAAACATACCAAAAGAATAATCTTTAAAAAATATTAAAATTATATTATATGTTTACATCTTTCAAAAGGAAACCACAGCATCGATTTTCAAAAGATTTTGTAATTAAAATTGTCGTTTAAAGGTATTCCAGAAAATATTACGTTGCTATACAATGCGCGGCATGAAATTAGATGGGCTAATTACTTGCTGGTAACCTTTTTTTAATTCATTTATCAGTCTGATAGATTGTCACATCTTAGCGCATAATTAAACTGCATACAAAATGCCCTTAAACCGTAAATATTGTGTCTGAACCGCTAGATGTTTTAATCATCTTTTTCAATTTACGTCACTGAAATTTCCTTAGAATCTCCCCTATGTGTTAATGCTTGTTATATCTTGCATGCATTTTTCAATATTTCTGCTCAGCAGCTTTCTTCTCTTGCATTTCTAAAGATGGTTTTCGTGATATAAGGAGGTGGTTCAAAAACAAATTTGTAAACAAACTGTGCTCATAAAACGCCAATGCAGGGATTTTCTATGAACTTTGTCCGGAAGCTATCATCAAGTGAAAGAGAGAGAAGGTTATAGAAGAAATTGAACAGACATGTGGGACGAATGAGTTCCACCCGCGGCGAGAGTTGAATTACAAACCCAGAGGAGGAAGATGTTTTACTAAAGGTAATAGAGGTCAAAGCTACTGTTCAAAACAACGAAAATTTGAAGAAAATATTTTAAAAGGGAGTTTTAAACAATAATAAGTAACCTCCTTGATGGTGTCAGCGCTGCTTTACTTTATAAAGTATATAATTAAAGAGTTTTAAACTTAAGAGTGCGGATTTTAGTCCTTTGATAACTGAGAATCCTCAGCATATTTAGCTGGGGGGGGGGACGTAAATGCCCCAACCAAGTTATTTGATGGAAAATTAAACGAAGTGTATCTAGGAAATAGATACTCCGCCTTAAGCTGTACACACAAGCCTGTCACGATTTTTGTATTGATCACAGGGTACTTAAACTTTTCTCTTTGTATTGCAGTAATGTCACAATGTTCGAATAAACCTAATTTGTTTACAACATTTCTTAAAAATAGTTTATGTTTAGCTATTACACATACATTGAAATAAGTATTTGATTTTTTAATCCAACACCCTTAATGAGGTAATAGTTTTGAACGATTAAGGATTGGGACATATTTGCATTGTGTTTTGTTTTTGTTTTTTTGATTTATTTATGGACGCTCTTTAACATCTCAGGTCATCAGCGTCCCATTCAACTCAGGGCGTGAAACGGCCGACAAATTTTGCTCAGAGGCCTCTCTTTCAGGCTTGAGGTTCTTTTTCGTGCCGTAAATATACGACACGGGACCCACGGCTTTACTTCCCGTCCGAAGAAAGCCATACTTAGGATTTTTACGCCCGAAAAAAGCCATCGGTCCTGGCCGGGTTCGAACCCGCGTTTTGGGTGTAGGAGGGTTTTGTTTTTCGCCACTGTTGGGTTGTCATCATACAAATGGCGGCGGAAGTGTATGAGTGTGTAGCTCGCGGTATGTTTTTTCTCCATTGTAAGGGATTAACATAATCGACCTAAAGGTGGTTATGTTTTTTTTTTGTATAGCGGTTAGTTGATTTGTTTTATTTACGGACGCTCTTTAACATCTCCGGTCATCAGCGTCCCATTCATTTCAGGGCGTGAAACGGCGAAACTTCAAAAATCTATTACTTGTTAATTACTTGCATTAGAATATAAATAAACGCCATTATCATTCTAATTTCATTATTTAATTTCTCGTGTAGTCAGTGATACTTACGGCTCTCTTTCCTGCCGTAAATCTACAACATGGGACCCATGTCCCTACTCCCCTTCCGAAGGAAGCTATATTTAGGATTTTATGCCCGAAAAAAACCATCGACTCTGGCCGGGATTGAACCCGTGATCTTGGGTAACGAGGCAAGTATGGTTAGCACTAGGCCACCAGGGCCAACAATATATAGCCGTTAGAAATCGAAAATGCTTCTTAGTCTAATAGATCTATAGCCAAAAAGGAGGAGGGAATAGAAAACGAAAGAAAGTGTTCAGCTTCTGTAATATATTTTAAATAATCAAAGTTTCCTTATTCAGTTAGTTATTTTCAAACTGGAGATTAACTCTTTGAATACCCTGTAAACATGTTTTCTTGCAATACCTTAAGAAATAAGATGCCGTTTTTGCGCCTAACAAGCAATTCGTTTAAATTATGTTATAATTCGTTATTGTAATGAGTGATATTTTTATGTCTATAGACTATGCTCTTTCGAACCTATGTATATGCATGAATACCTGAATTTCCTCGAATATCTGATATGGGATATAATATGATGATCTATATAGCTACCTTTTTTCCCAATTGTACCACCTTGATTGTTACGCTCAGGAAAGTAAGGAAGAGACCGGTCGAGTTTCAAATGATCAAACCTTAATTTTAAAAATAATTTCTAGCAAAGTATTTTGAAAAGAATGTTATTATCATATTGCACATCCTTATTGAATGTAAATATTACGTCAGAATGAGATCGGACATTTTATTTTATATTAAGCCATAAGTTACCATAGGCTATGTTACGTAAAATAAATTATTATGTAAACTGAGGTTGTCCCCTCTCTAAAAGAACGAAAAGCACTCTAGCATTTTACAACGTTAGAGCGCGTTCTATAATAATACGTTTTCAAGAATATCAATAATGCTAATTTTTTAAATACATGTGTCCTGCATTTAAGAAGCATTTTTGCCTCTTAAATATAAAAACAAAATAATTAATACGATCTCTCAATCTTCTTTTGTGTATCAATAAATACTTTCAGATCTAGAGATAAAAGTACAATGTTTGCAAGAAACGTGTCTGGATGGCTGTGCACTTACAACCTTTGAGGTTCCTGCGAACCCCCAAAAGCCGAGAACATCAAAACACATTGTTCGTGGATTTTAAAAGCTCTGGAACATCCCAGGTTGAAAGTACTACAAAGAAATTGCAGACGGTATCTTTCTGGAACGTTTTGGAGGTAACGTAATCTGCCATCCGCAATCTCTCTGCTTTGTGGGCTGTTCTAACTCGATCCCATTAGACTTAATGTCTTTGCTTCGAGGTCTTGGCTTGCTTTGTGCCTGCCGTTAAGTTGATTTCTGGCACGCAGGCGGAATAAAACAGGCGGTATCAATTGGAGACGGACTTGAACCCTCTCTGTAGCAACAAAATGCACCAGAGAGCGACCTTATCCAGCGTAATTTCCCACCTGTTAACGTGCTCGCCGGTCTATTCCCTAAGTGCTCGTTTTTCTAATCCTTTTCGCCTTTTAGACGAGATTTAAAGTCAATCTTCGTGTCAGTGCACGTAGGTTTCCACGTCCATGTTTGGATACATTAGGCAATTGAGTAGATTTATTTGGCGAAATCATTGTATAGCTTTCGACTTTACAATGAAAAAAAAAAAAAAAAAAAAAATCAGCCTATTCGTGCTTAAGTCCTAATTGAAAAATACTGGTCTTTCTTCTGCATTAAATTTTTTATTATAGAAAGATTTTTGGAATATTTTTAAAGTCTGAAAAGGCAGCGTACAAAAGTAAATGAAAATATTTAAAATATTTGAAATTAAAAAGACCATAATAAAGAGTTAATGTATTAAATAAATTCAGAATAAATAAACCTAAAATTAATTTAAAAACATCACTTTATTGTAAGATTTATGTTACATATCAATTTCTATATAAAGCAAATTAATGGACAAAAGTGATAGCTAATAAAAATAACAGATAAATAGTCGTCCGTTAAAATAAGAAAATTTCTTACAAATTCTTTTCACATCCGTCACATTTTATCACATTTTTATAAGAGAAAGGATCATATACCAATTCGTATTTAAAGAAAAAATCACTTTCATGTGATTGAGTTTTTTTGGGCTGTTTCTTTTTGGTATTTTAAAATTCTCAGACTTAGACAGTTTCAATTTCTTAGCATTGTAATAAATTGTAAGAAACAGCAATTAAAAGCACAAATAACAATAGATACAAACTCTTACCCTACTTGCGAAATTTGTATTTTGAATTATACTTTCATCGGACGAGCTCTATACAAGAATTAACCATTACAGCATGTAGTTTATAAATTATATTTTGTACGCTAAATAACAGATGTCACATACATAGTGAATGAAAACGGTATTTCTTAAAATTTTTCAAATTACTCAAATGCAAGAAAATTGAAACGTATCTCATTGTTCTCGGAGTTTGTAAATGCAAGCATACAACGACAACTATGCTATCTCCAAATTCACATCAAGTTAGTGTCAACTTAACAACTGCAACACAGAAATTAGCAACCTTTTCCCCAATTATGATTTTTGCTCCGTCCGTAAGGTAACTTTAACTTACGGCAGGATTCGAATGGTTCATTAGAATCTATGCTATGAACATAAAATACATTTCAAGAGGAAAGCATTTATGTGTCTAATATAAAATATCGTCTTGCACAGATCAGATTAAAACAGAAAAACTTTTGCAGTAATTGAGCACTGTTTGTATTGCAAAGTGGTAGCTTAAAAAAAAAAAAAATAGAGCACAGAAATAAACAAAACATTGAAATAGTCGCACAAATAGCGTGAAAGTGAAGGAAAAAATAACACAGTAAGAGAAAAGCAAAATTGTCAATAAAACTCAAAAGTAAACAAATTAATAATTTACGGGAAAAAGCAAGAAAAAAGTGACACTAAAGATGAATGAGCTAAAAATGAAAAATGTGGAAAACAGTGTTTTATTCGTTATGTTTCTTTAGTGCTTGTTGTTTTAGATATATTGTTCTGTGCTACTCACTCTTCTATTTTTTTAGTATATACATTATATATACTATATGTTTTTTATTCCTTCCTCTTGGCACTATAATCCTCACAGGCCTGGGCGAATGCAGCAACTGCTTGTACTCTATCTCCGTCTTGCAACATCATTGAGGGCACAGTTGCAGGGGAGCATCTGGCCGGCATACCGACATCCTACCGATCGCCGTCACACGGCTTTCGAGGTCAAAGGACTATATCTCTATATCAGGTAGCTCCCCAATTGTCCTCACGAAGCTGACTGTATCCCATTCCAGACCTAAATAACTAGACAATTTCTAAGTAAGATCGAAACTGGGACCTCCTAGTTTGCAGCAAGCCATGCTGATTATTACATCAAGGAGGTTTCATATAATTATATATAATACCTTCATAAAATATGCTAGTAGTGTTTGAATCGCAGTATATCTACGAGTACGTACAAGTGTATCCTTCAGTAATCAAAAATAGGCTAGCACTGGTACTAAAGTGAGTCCTGGTGGTCTAGTGGTAATCATACTTGCTTCCTAGACCCAAGATCCCGGTCAGGATTGATGGATATTTTGGCATAAAAATTCTTATGACTTCCTTCGGAAGGGAAATAAACCCGTTGTCCCGTGTTGTAGATTTACGGCATGTAAAAAACCTCAAGCCTGAAAGAAAAGACCTATGAGCAAAATTTATCTACCGTTTAACGCCATGATTTGAATGGGACGGTAATCTGAGACATTAAAGAGCGTCCGAAAATAAACCAAATCAACAACTACTACTAGTGACAGCAGAAGCTTTCTTGATTCCTTCTGGAACTCTATTGAATATTAACAGTTGTAATTGCCTTTACTTTCTACTTCCAGTATGTACAAAGCATCACCTTCTGAACTAGGAAACCTATTACTGGTATTTCAGTAGTTTGTTCATGAATATCAGCGTTTTGAGTGACATTGTATTTCTAGCGATTTTGCAGATGAACATGAAATACGCTCATACATGAAGTAAATATCACTGTGCCTGTCTGAAAAAGTGTTTGGATTCCGATAATGATTGCTTAAGACTGCATTTAGCTCTTCTCAGTGGCATGACGAAATTTAATGTAGTGCCTTATACATTTCGAAATCTCTCATTCTGTTATCAGCAGGTAGTATTACAGGCTTGTCAATATATTTGGCAGTTACATAGTTAGACATGAATGTGAAATGCCAGTATACTGAATGTAACATCATATCCTGTGGTGCTGTCAAAATATAAATGACAGCTTGCGCTCATATAGCATTGATAGGTTAATTAAAACCGATTCACTTACTTGAATGTGAATAGCTCAGTTTGTTGGACATCCACATAATCACCTCTTATGTTTATTGTTCCCATTGAACATTTAGAACATTTTCAATCTGCAATGACGTATTTATTAATGGTTCAATTTAGTTCCATATAAGGTTTCATAACAGCTCACATTTTTCAATGTTTACAATTATTTTTTCATAAAAACCTTCACTATACCTTTCTGGCAGATAAATATATTTAAATTTGTTGCATTGTTGATGCATTGTAGAATTGCAGATAATTCCTCATTGATGATGAGCGCTCTTATGCGTGTTTCTTGCTAATGAGTTCTGAAGGCAGTTTTGGCTTCATGCTCCTCATCATAGAGAAACACAACGTAACTTAAGTCCAGAGAGAGCCAGAAAATATTCTGCTGGCATTAAGATACCAAAAGAGACATCTTAAAGGTCATTCTGATGAGCTTAAAGGTCATCAGACCCATCTAACCTGTAGAACAAAATATTTTCTGGTTATATCCAGTTTGTATCATTGATGTCTGCATTGGTAATAATTAATCTAAGAAAACTGCGGTAAAGCGAAGAACGTATACTGCATTATTACTGGAAATTAAAGATATTCCGTAAATTAACAAATTTATAGCCCTGGCCTCTGAAGAAGGGTAGGCCAAAGGCATAACTACATGACACCCAAATGCTTATCAAAATTTTTATTTTCCCCCGACATTCATAACTGCAGCGCCATTATACGCTTGTGCTATGAACTTGTGGTTTGTATAGAACTTTCTAATTCAGCTGCTAAAGTATGCCTTAAGCCTTCTGCAACCAATTCAGAAACAGCAATGAATTTTATGACTTTTTCAACCGGTTTACCCTCACTGGTGTATGATATCACAACAAATTGCGACATGCATGTAATGTCTGTGGTTTCGTCGGTCTGTACAGAAGCGAACTTTGCTCTTTCTATTTCTTTTCTAATATCATTCTTATTGACAACAAATGTTTCTCACTTCACTCACTGTCAGCCAAGATTTTTTTTTCAAAAAAAAAACTTAATATTTTGCCATATTGCTGAGTAAGCTCTTATAACTTTCGGTTAATGAGGTCCAAATCGTTTCACTTCCAACTTAATAATTATACTTAGGTGCGAAAATGGAGTCTTCATTAAAACGTCCACTTTATTCTTTGCCATAAAACAGATACACTTTTTTATAACTTAAAATTTATCGCAATGAAAGTCAACTTTTCACTGACAAACAGCGAGGAAGTCACCCAATTTCAAACAAAGTGCGAAAACAACCCCTAAACAACTATGTGTTGTTCAGTAACCCGTCAACATCTGGTTCCTAAGGAAAGAAAGAATACAGAGCTCTTACCATGGACCGTCTTCTTGCTGGCCCAAGAGAACGCAGAAATAAACAGGAGAAAGTCTAACCCACCTTGGAGAAAGACAAATGTAAGTCCTTGTACACCTTTGCTGGCCTATGAGTTTCGCTCGCTAACGGAGGACCCCGTGAGCTATCGTCAGTACAGTAGAGAGGAAATGCATTTATTGCGTAAGATACAATTGAGAACTAGTCAGTTATTCTTAGTTTTTTTCATGCACTTTTTATTTTAAAAGTTGATCGGGAGAATAGAAAATGCCAAACAATTATGCATTTTTCTTTTGAGGGAACATCTTGTCTTTATTGACGGGCCGCCCCTGAGAGCGTTATATACACGATGGAGAAAAAATATGCAGTATAAAACCGTGTCGAAAAATAGACACCTAAAGAATTGGAACTATTTAGAGGATTTTTTTGTAATGCTGTAGGCGTTAACTCAAAGATACAAATATGTTTATGGATGTCTAAGAGGACAGAAAAGATAACTGCTTTATTTCTTCTTGCTTGATTTTCTATATAGTCCAGTTTTTTGTCCAATTGTGCCTTGAGTTCGTTTATTTAAGAAGCTGCCTGATCAATATGTATCACCACTCTCTGTAAGACCGCCAAAACCTCAATGTTCGCCCCTTAACTCTTTCAACATTCAATGTTTTACTGCCATTTCAAAGACAGCATACAAAGCATGTCCGCATGCCGTTATCAGGTAGCAAGAGTACCTAAAACAAATAGCTCATTCTGTCAGATACAGAAAATTACTTCAGTGGGTCACATATTCAATCTCAACATAGCAGTCTTTCATAAAAGTTACCTACTGTAGTTCTCAAAACGCCTCATTACTTCACAACACTTTTTATATTTATTCTCAGTTGATAGCTTGAGGTTGGATTGAGTTGCAGCCTGCTTATGATAATTATTATTGACTGGCTAGAAACCACGTCACATCGCAATGTAGCTGTGACGTTGATTCGTATCGATGTCTGTAGCTCCGATCTGAGACCATTTGTTCCCGCTTCCAAAATACTTCCTGTCCAGTTGTGTTTATATCCATAATTCTTTTTGCCGCACTCTATTTATACCATAGAAATAAGCTACTTGTAAATAATTATAGCATTGTTTGTTCATATTTTAATTAAACCTTCACTATCGTAACGAACGATGTTTTTAAGAATGATCGGGGAGGAGATAATCGTTTAACCTTATACACTTACTTTATAATTAGCATTAATATATTGATTAATAAATTATAATTTGCATCTTTCTGGTCTTTAGCATATGTTTATCCAAATACACAACAGAACATCGATTATTACCCAAACGCAAGTCATCCGAACCCAATTCACAGGAACCAAGACTTCGTTTAAATCTATGTACTATGACTCTTTTCGAAAAGTCCAGTGCAAATTCTCTGTCACTGTCAATAAATATTATTAATTATCTCTCTGTCTTATAGCTATAATAATCTCATTTTTGCAAACGGTTTCTGGGGGTTTGATTTCCTTAGAAAAACATTTAAATTCTATAAACTATTATTTCTATACACGAACAATTGAATATATGCAGCATAACTAGTCGCTATTAGTTGCAGTAATAGACGCTCTACTGTATTAGCAGTATTCTATAGACATAGAATATATATTGGCATAAATTCTTTGCAACATGGGAACATGTCACTTTGATTATGTAATGCTTGTTCCCTATCTTCCCCTAAATGTAAGTTTACTCCAACATTCTAAAGGAAGCCTCCGAATCTAAGGAGAAGGGTTGGTAGTGGCCTGTTCTCGATAGCGAGGCCAGTCAGTCAAGTCTCGAGCGTGGAGCAGTAAACGACGTTTGTATTTTCGCGCTACGGTCTAAGCAGCGGTTTGGTATGACAATGAATTTTCTTTTCTTTTTTCTGAACGCCCGGGTTTTCATTCACCGTGTACTACCCCATAAATGTGCATTGTATCCTTTAATGCTTTTAATGCTGTGTAATTTTTTTAATAACATTTCTTTTGGTAACTATGCTGACTTAAATTCCACCAATGGTAATTGTTAGAAGAGTAAACAGTATATATAATGCAATAATAACCTTTTTCTGGGAACTGTTTAAACATTATGAACGTTTTTTTAAAGATTTATCATGATGATGTATATTTTTCTAACATTTGTTTTGTTTTGTATTTTTGCTAGTTTATTATAATACAAAAGTGCAGCTAAATATTCTATTGTTCAAGGGGACGTTTGCTTATTATTTGTTAAATCCCTGATTGCACAGTTATTTTTGGAATCATTTCTTTTAAAAATTGCATTACTTAAAATATTATATTAATCTGTGTTGCTAATTTAATGTATACCCTTCCTTTATATTCGTAGGCATATACCTTTGGAACTTTATTTAGGACAGTTTTCTTACCTTTCCTTAACCTAATACACCTAATTTGAATTGTTAGCACATTTAATTATTTAATGACAGCAAAGAGCCTGATTGTTATTAGCAACGTTGCAATAATAAAAATCCTACCGAATTGAATATACATGTACATATTATCAAGATAAGAAATGTAACTTTTACAACCTATAGGGTAAGGTAAGGTAAGGTATTTTCGTGGTATAGGCAATTTCGTGATACATTTGTATAGTGTAATCACAAAATTACCTATGTTTGTTGTATTATTTATTAGAGGTTGTGCACGGATAAAAGGGTGGCTTAAAATTCAGCAAATAGTCTATACTGTATTACAGAAGGTCAGTAAATGGTGCTATTTACTTTTACATATATTTGTACTATTTTACAGACATGAAATACGATATTTAATGAAAGTATCACAAAATTACCTTACCTTACCCTATATACTTAACATTTCGTTTCTAAATGCTTACAGCACGTGTCTTACTAAAACATATTCTAAACGCACATACTAAATCGCACCCATCAAAATGTAGATACTACAATATATCTTATATTTAAAATGTAGACTCCTATATTGGTCTCAATATTTAAAAGATCCAACTTGTGAGAGAAAAGGATAATGCGCAGCTATATGGTACAAAACAGTAAGCACAAAATGGTTTGATGAATAGTTTTTAGACTAACACCACCCTTACTTGGCAATGCGGAAGCGTCGAGGGTTGTAAAAGTTAAAACTAGCTGGAACCATGTTACACATACTGTAATAAGATTTAGTGCAAGGTTCAGGGAAGCGAAAAGCACCCGGCCAGAGAGTTATCCCCTCTCTAAGTCTCAGCGGAGCACTTTTAACTTTCACCTTAGACCCATTCATCTTTACTCACCTTGAGCTTGAACTACAAGACCCGTATCGCTGATCTTTTCCCCTTCCAGCCCCGCGTACTTAAACTTTAAGCCAGGAGGGGCACATCAGCCCTCGTCTGTTTGTGAGTATGGAATAAAGTCGATATGAGCGTTTGCGACCAGAAAAAAAGAAGAAGAAGAAAAGGAGCGGAGTCGCTCAGCTGTATCTAGGGCAAGTACTTCCAGGCTCAGCAATGTCTCCATCCTAGGCCCTGTGCGAGCATCTCCTTCTTCACCGGCAGTTAAACAACAGCCAGATACAACAAACGGCTGGTTCCCGTGAGCTGCACTGTCTTTTGTTTCTCATTGCAAAAATCCGTACAATAATTCCAGTAGGGGCTATACATATTTACATTATGCTTTTAATACTAGTTTATCTTGTTAAACATCAGCGTCTCTTTTGATTTGCATGCCAACTGTATCCGAAGTGTTCTAAAAGTTTTTGGGTCTGACCACAAAAGCACAAGATTAAAGAGATATTATTTTTTCAACATGGTCATCTTGTATATCAACATATTTAGTCTAACGACCTGCCAATGTTTTAATACCCTCAGAAAAATAAGATTTATCCAAATGTGAAAAATAAGCGTCTGTCTAAGCTTATCATTTGATTTGAATCTTCGTCCATCCAGGCATTTCTTTAGGTGTGGGAACAAAAAAGAATCGCTGGGGGCCAAATCCGGAAGCGAAGGTCATGCGTTAGACAGTAACGTGAATGCCCATTATTGTGATAAAAGAGAACTTTCTTTTTCGGAAGGTAGGGACGTTAAACCTCATTTACATCCTTCAGTTGTGAAGAGTAATACATCCCGGTGATGGTTTTGCCCTTCTGGAGGTAGTCTACGAGCACAACACCACGAGAACCCCAGAAAACCATAGTCATGACTTTTCCTGCAGATGGAACCGCTTTTGCTTTCTTTGGTGCACTTTCACCTGTTGCTATCCACCGTTTGGTGGATATGTTCATTCAAATGTGTTTTTGATCCATTGTTAACAAACGCGGGACTCATCGGACAGAAAGCTTTCCCACTCCCAAAACTTGGTATGTAATGTAGTGGACAGGCCTATCGAGGGTTTTCCAATGACAGCCAACTTTGCGTGCCTGGATCGGCGATCATAGCACGGCATTGTGAATTTTAGTAACAATCCTGTCGGTCGTAGCGTTTTGGAACGCTCATCATCTTCTGCCATGCTTAAATTCCAGCCCACCTTTTAACCTCAAAAACGAAGGGAAAAAGTCTTTAGTATGGAATGCAACTATTTTTGTATTTCTGTTAGGGTTAAACCCTTCAAAGCTCGTATTTCAGTTTTATTCATTTTGTGGAAAATATTAACACTAGTTTGTTTACATGATCGTCACAAACAAGTCAGAAACTTTATAACGCGCCATCTAAACAATGATATTGAACATAGTAATTCATAGTAATTTCGCCATCTTCACGACATCTCTGAGCCAGAACGAGAACTTTTAGATCACCCCTAGCAGAAGCGATCTATAGTTCTTTATATTTCATTTCAAAAAACGCCATTAATTAAAACACATTGTTGTTATCTTCTTCTTCTTCTTCTTCTTCTTCTTCTTCTTCTTCTTATTATTATTATTATTATTAGTATTATTATTATTATAATAATATTTGCGACCATATATTATTATTATTATTACGTTCATTTAAGGACTGCCATTACATTTTTTTGGTCATTAGCATCCCAAATTTAGGTTCTATAACTTTTGTTTAGAGCCTCTTATTTCGGCTTTAGGTTTCTTTAGCACCACAAATGTACATGGGACTCATGGAGTCATTTTCCTTCTGAAGGAAGCCATATTTAAGATGTTTATTGCCTAAAAAACACATAGAGCGGGTTTTAATCCACGACCTGGGGTCTACGAGACAAATATGATTACCACAGACCACCAGAACTAGCGATTAACTAGTATTGGGTATACAGCCCAGACTCGCTAGAGCTTAAAATCAATATTATGGAGACTGTTATAAAAGACTGCTATACAGCTATTGGCTTTTCGTTCAACCTTTTTGGACACTAATTAGGATGTGAGTCTATAATGCGACTAATAGTTGCTTCCTAGGTAATTTAGGAAATAAAATTACATGAATACATAATGATTTACCCATTTTAGGAAAAGAGAAGCTTAAAATGCCCACCAATTTCATATCATGTTAAAATGATAAGCTTGTTTTCAGTACTGGGTGTGGGCCGCTAGTTTGGTACGCCTGCGGGGAAAAACAAATCAAAGATTCGATATTTGTAGTTGTTTCCTTAATCTGAATTTATTAACACTGCAGTGAACTATACATTTCACAAAATATAATTGCTTTGTACATAAAGAGGCAAAAATAAACAGGAGAAAAAGTAGTAGATAATTATTTGAAATGCAAAGAATGTGAAAACACAGTGAATGCATTGGGAAAACGGCAGCACGCTACTTTAAAAAAATCCTGTAGTACCTCGAAAATTGACCCACTTTGGTTAATTGAGTACCTATCAAATACCGGTGCAAGTTTGTTTATGACAATTTAATTATTTGAACTGTATTTTAACCCCGGAAGTTTAATAAGGAGTATAGGCAACGAAATATACAATTTAATAATAACGAAAATAATCTTTATGGGTGCATATATTTATTTCCAATATTTTATGCTGCGTGTGAAATTTAAAAGCCGGTTATTATCGCAGGCTTATGAATTTACGAAAGAGTAATAAGGAAAGAGCATTTTACTCCAACTTAGTTGCAATTGACAAATTATAGAAAGTGATTCAAGGATACAAATTCAACAACAGTTGCAGGGATAGATTCTTTTCTAATAAATGTAGGGCATTTCGGGGAAGGAATTAAAATATTAGTTACAGTTATAAATATTTTGCTAAATCGTTCTGCATCTACTATTTTCTTAAAGTACTGGATTTTAAAAATTACATACTTCAGGGAAGGATTTCACTGGCACCCAGGTTCTTCTCCGTTTCACCAGTAAATAACTCAAATTAGAACTGCTGCGTTATATACCAAAAGTGTAAGTGATTATTGATTCTTCATGTTGATCTTTGACTTTTTATTTTCATTGAGTGTTAGTACACTGTTGTCCTGTAAATACTTGTAAAATATGTAATTTTTACACTTATTATGCTTGCCTTATCAAGAGTGAAGTTTTAATGTAAGAAACCATCCTTAAGTAAAGTATTCCTGTGGGGTTGTCACCACTTCGCTATATGGAACAGGAGTGCAGCCAAAATGCTTTTAGAGCAGGGGGCACTAACCATACTCTTTCACATTGCTAACGACATAACACACATAGCAGAAAAAAAAGGAGAAAAAGGAGATTTGCAATGATACATGGGCAGAAGAGCTTCAGTGCTATGTTTCTTGCTACTGCCATTAGGGGCGTTAGACCCCAACGACTGCACTAGGCGTTGAATGAAGGAGGTAGAGAGAGAGGAAGGAGAGGAGGAAAAAAGAAAGGAAGAAAACATAAAAATAATGTGAAGCAAGATAGAGCGCGACGATGAAAAACCTCCGTAAAGCAAAGACAAATTTTTTGGCAAATTCTTTGCGATGTTAAAATGTCGGAAATGAATTTCAAGATTTATAAAACAATAAAGGGTAAAAACTCAGATACCTTACATTGTATAATCTGGAGCTGTAAGAGTTGCGTTTTTTAGTTTTTCGGTGGCGTAATTATATACCTGTATTAACAATCTTCAAATAGTCCATAGCAGTACAATTATTTATAAATCATTCTTGAAGGACATTTTAAATTAAAAATAGTATCTGGAATGTACTAATAATTTTGTTTAGGCCTTTAGAAACTAATATATGACTTTGTTATGAATCTTAATTTCTGATATAAGTACTTTTTTTTCTTTGTCTGTAAATTAATTCTAATGAAGTAAACCCACAGCAACACATATTGAAAGGATTAAAGGAATAGTTAAATTATTGCATATTCATTTACCTTACAATGAAAAACTGCAAAACCAATAAAATGCTATTGTTTAAAACAATGAATAAGCACCAAAGACCATGGAGGACCTGGGATTGTGGATGCATCGTCTACCTCTGTCTTGCGACATCGTTGACAAGAGTGCAATATTGCATAGAGGGTGTGATCGGCGTACTACACCCCGCAGGGCGCTGTAAGACGGCGTTTATAATCTAAAGACGCTATTTCTCTATCATACAGCTCCCCAATTGTCCTCACGAGGTACCTTATTTTAACTTCACTATCTAGGACATTTCTAAGTTAGATCGATCGCGAAACCTCCCGGCAACGATAATTACTAGATCAAGTAGGCGACCAAGGTAAAACTACATATAATAAATATTAAATATGAATATATTATTTTTAAATTTAGATGACAACATTAAGTGTTATGTACAGAAGGTTCAGGCTGAGTAAACTGCCCGCTTCGCAGTTAGTGTTAGAAACTGGCATTGTTGCACAATTATTATGCCAATGAGCACACTGATACAATCAAATAAATTGAATGAGGAATAGCGGGTTCTTTAAGGTAATCCAGGTGGTATAGTGATAACCATACTTGCCTCTTAAGCCCAAGATCAAGGGTTCAATCCCGGCCAGGTTTGATGGATTTTTTGAGGCGTAAAATTGCAAAGTGTGGTGTCCTTCAGAAGAGAAGTGAAGTCGTAGGTCCCATATCGTAGATTTACGGCACGAAAGAGCACCTAAGCCTAAAAAGAGAGGCTTCTAAGCAAAATTTATCAGCCTTTTCACTACCTGAATTGAGTGGGACGCTGATGACCTGGAGGAAGAAATGATGTGACAGAGACATATTGTTTCCCAGATAGAGTACCCCAACGCTGGCGGAGCCTTCCCCCTTTGGCATTTTTTTTTTGTGTTTACATTTATTTGGTATAACATTTTCGTTAATTTAATTATTTTGTTCGGCATTTTTCCAAATAATTATTCCTCCTCCACATTTTGTTATAATTTTAATATTTACTATGAAGAAACCTGTTGTTTACTAACAAATTATATTTATCTATTGTAATGATACTTTTGGCTTTTTTACATCTTCCTTTTGCTTAAATGTGTGCTGATAACACCTTTTTATATGTACCAATATTATATTTTTTCTCTGTAAAACAGCGGAAAATCGACTGTACTTCACTTATGTAGAGCACGGAAATATATAAGAAAATAATTTTTCGTTCATCTGTATGGAAAATGCTGATTATGTAGTGTAATATTGATTGAGAATTTTGATTTTTCTATACCCACGTGTAAAAGTATCCCAAAGTTATTTCAACGCAAGAATCATACCAACACAACTGTTTATACAAAATGTGACAACTGGACATTATTTTCTTTATAATTCATATTTCGTACTGCGTTGGTAGCTAATATATCAAATATTTTATTACTAAATTCATTTCGCATTACCAAAGTAAGGTATCAGCATTACTCCGTGTCATCAACTTAGCTCATAATTTAAATTAAATCAAGTAGAGTTGCATTGTGGTTCGTATATCGCACGAAAGTATCTTTCCCTACTCGTTTCGAAATTTCGGACTCGGCTAACGTGTCTTCTGCAGTGCAGCAATCATTACTATCTGCACTAGATAAAGTATAAATCTTAAATGTGCACTTTGGTGTACTTGGTGAGAGCTTGTTATAATTTTTTATCTTGGTGGGATATCTACCTTTCAATCTGCGCTACACCATTTAGCGATGCTCTCGGTAGACCTAAAATTTGTTAACTTCTATTTATTTTATAAACATCTTTCCCTGCTTCCTCTACACTCCTTATTTCAGCTATTGTAGCATTCCATTTGCTTCTACACTTGTTGTGGCTGAATAAATTCTTTCCAGCCAATTTATTGTTATATCTGGAAGCTTTCTTAAACATGCTCTTATAACACCCTAGCTACTGTTCCTTTTGCTGTTGCTATTTTTCTATTCATTCCAATTTCCATTAGAACTTAATCTTGAAAATTATCACCAATATTTCTATCCCATTCTCTGATTTCATTTCATTTATTTTCAATCCCCATTCGTTGCAAAAATTATTCATACTTTAATTATCCTTATCAATTCTCCACTATATAGATCCAATTACTAAATCATCTGCAAAAAGCATCTTTATTTTTTATTGCTGGTAAATGTATTTTTTCCCTTTGAGTCTTGTCCAGAATTTCAACTTTCTTAATTGATGTAAATTATGAAGTTGTGAAAGTGATTATAACGTTAGGGAGGAAAAATGTAAATTTAATTGTAATGTTATTTGCTGAAATAAAATTAATTCATTCATAATCATACTTATGAGAGCTTGTCAATTAACACTTGACTCGTGTTGCCAGTATATGAAACCCCAATATTGTTTAGATATTTAAATTCTTACTTATTAACTGCAAAGTAAGGGTTGTATTATTAGTGGGTATACTTACATGGAAATAAACTTTGTTGCGACTTCTTCCTCATCTAAAACGTGAATACTACGCCTAGAAAACTTTGGGCTCATTTTATCATGAACTACAACCTCAAAAAATCTCTGGCAGTCGGCATGAGAAAATAACATCTTTCCCCCCCCCCCAAAAAAAAATAGGTATAAGTCCGCTAACATAGCTCTGAATAGTATCTTACAAGCTGGAAGCAGTAAAGTGGGACAGGAACTTTTATGCCGTCACATAAACATATACCAAAGCACACGAATAACAACGAAGAGGGACGGGATTAGATGAAGGAGGGAAAGTAGTAAAGAAGAGGTGCTGGTGGAGTAAAAGCTTGAAACGGAGCCTATTACGCTTAGCCGTGCTACGGTTTGGATTGCGGAACAAAAATTAATTTTTCAAATCTCTGGTTGGTCGATCTTGTAACTACAGTAGTAGCAATCATGTGCGTTTACTACTGATTCTTTACAATATCGTCCGCATGGATCTTTTGACATTACATGCTGTTAATACACAGACACTTATGGAACAAGAATTTGTATTTCAAACATGAACAAAAACATTTAATCGAGCGCGAAGGATTTATTTACTTCAGTAATTGTTGAGGAAATATATTTAGATGTATTGAAATGCATTTGTTTTCATTAACTGCAAACAACAACAACAGCAATAATAATAATAATAATAATAATAATAATAATAATAATAATAATTGTTATCATCATCACCGTATTATTTTCAGAGAGAACTGCTGTCCGCATATCAGCTACGAAATGATGTAGTAGGAATAGCCTTCTTGAATTCATCGGAAATTCCCTTAGTCACATTTCTCTTATCTTCATTGCCATGTTGCTATAATTCTATTTATGTCTGGTTCAACATGTTTGTGAATCGTTCTTTCCTATCATGCAAGAGAGCAGAAAGAAATTTTTGTGCATTTTTGCATGACCTCTCTATAAAATACTACTGCGATACTATACGGGACTCTTGCCTAATAATGATTCCTTTGATGCTCTCAAAGAAATCATTTTTGGTCATGGGGAAGATGCACCTTTCCACTTACACTGTGATTGCAACCCCCGTTCCAAATCTCTAATCCAAGTTTCATCATTGGTGACAATTTGATACAAGAACGTTTGACCTTCAACGTTCAAACTTTGTTTCAGTCCTTGGGTTTCTACTTCTTTTCAGCAAGCAGGAAGTGAGAGACCCGTCACGCACAAATGCTTCTCTTCTGTAAATTAATGGTCAAAATTTGGGTTACTGTTGGTGAAATCCTCGTGGCCTCTGAAAGCTCTTCACACATCTTACGACAACCTTTTTTAAGTGCATCCAAGTTTCATACTGTCTTTGCCTTCATGCTCGTCTATACTGATGAACAACAAACGATTAGCCAAATGTGTGCGATTTTTTTCACTTAAAATTTCGATCTTAATGGTCACAGCCCCGACATACCTCCATCTCAATTTCTAGCTCTTGTCATTTACACAAGCACTTCTTTCTCATGCTTTCGACTCCATATGATGTCTACGTCATCCAATCTGCAGAATCAACAAATTTTCCTTATTTATAAAGTTACCCACATAGTTTCTGTGCACCAGCACCGGAAAAAAAAAAAAAAAAGACGCACAACGTCCGACAGCAGCAAAACAGTTTAACATTTCCACACAAACTCAACAACTTGCGTTGCTTCTCAAATGCACTGCCTCGTAACGTTCGATTGCAGTTGTAATTTGTTAGGATTTTTCAGGAACAGTGCTGTGACAGAGCCTCATTATACAGAAATTAAGATGCATGCAGCTATTCCTCTATAGGGTTTGCTGAATTGCTGCCAACAAAACAATCTCAAAAATAAACAGTAGGTGGAATGAAATGCATTACATTTAAACAGACTTTACATTAAAATATAAATAACTGCAGGTGTTTACAGGTAAAGTTTAACAGCGACAAGGTATTTGTACGCCTCTTAATGTCGGGCGCGGAAATGCCGCGAGCTTCACTAACATCTAAAATGCTGTAAACCCAAAACTCCACAAGAACTGCAGGCAACATAAAGACGTGATTGTATGTAATCAGATACCTCACACTACTGAGTTGGACATTTTTAAACTCTTCTCCTTATCCTTACTCTTCCGTTTTTTTTCTTTCTTTCTTAATTCTCTTTCTGTTATCTCTTCTTGCATCAGCAGCTGCTATAATTTTCCTGGCCTCTTGACGTAACCCACCCATTACCGTCTTCTCATGCTTATTTGAGTGATTAATTATCAACTTTAATTAACTCAGTATTATATCATGAATAATTCTGCTCTTTTTTAAAGCACAGAGCGTGTGAAGGGGTAGAAATGTGATGTGAATCTCCAGTGACTGTACAGATGAATCACAAAAGCAAAGCATTCAGGACTTAATGAAGTCATTAATTGATCCCCACTCATTTATCCTGACTTTCATAAAATATCTTCAATAGTTCTCTAAATGTTTCCAGCATACTAAACTCTTATGAATTCTTATGAAGAACATCATTAATGGTTGAAGATTACTAATCGTTTGCATAGACATACAAAGCATAGAAGCATATATAATTTGGCATCTTTCAGAAAATGCTTTAAATGAATAATTTACACTGTCCATAATTGATTTAACAGTTTGCATAAGCTCTTAAATGAATATCCCATAGAAATTCTGTATGCTCATCTATTTATATCGGGCTATTTCGAACTCCCCTCCCCCAAATCCTCCAGGATAAGATGACGATGCATTCGTTTGCTATTCAAAGTGCTTGGTTTTTTTGTACTGTCGAAATATATTGTGAATTTAACTTAATGACCTCCATAAACAAACAAAAAATTTATCACAGGAATGTATATTATTAAAATATGATGTCTGTGTGTTTAATTTATCAGCGTAGCTTTGTGATTACAAGAAATAAACAGGGTGCGAAACGAATAGTCGATTGAATTATTTAAAGGAAGCAAAATATATAGTACAGAATAATAATTCAAAATTGCCAGAAGAACGTTTAAATTGTTTCTTTAACATTTTGCTCCTAACCACTATACTGGGTGGTGATGATTCAAATTTTCAGAGAGATGAAGAAGGCAAATTTGAGATAAAGAAACTGCAGTCCAGAAACTCTCCAGGCGCAAGTTATATAGCAAAATTGTTTTGGTATACCTATGAAAGTGAAATAAAAAACGTGCGAATCCTTGTAGATTAAAATTGCATTACTGCACTACTTTAACAAGCTGCGAAAACGTTTATTTCTAAATGATACCCTCAGCTTCGATGCAGGCATGACTACGTTACAGTAAATTCTGTCGTGTGCAATTTCCGCTTTCGTATACGTTATTTCGCTGGAGTGTACTCTTCAATTTGTAAACATAGACTGCAGTTTAGTAATACTCGTACATCGTGACTACTCACGTCAAATACACATCATGCATTGCATGATGCATTAATGGAGTTTCTTTCCCAGCCTCTCGTGATGTACGCCTACGTTTTGGCCCGGTTGCCTACCCTTATACTGCCATGGTCTACTTTAGAACTACTTGTCAAAGTATCATTCACTCATTTCATCATCATTAGGATATAACAAACACCCCTCCTCAAAATGAAGTGGAGGGGAAAAAAAAAAAAAAGAAGGAAATAATGAACCGTAATCTCTGCAAACACAAACACTTCTAAATTCAACGCAGTTTCATTTTGTTAACATACTCAATAATTTATCTATCCTTGAGTTGTTCGTGGTAAAGGTGACGCATCCCGGAGCAGATGTTACAGCGTTCTCTCTCTCTTCAACCTTGTGAGCTCTTTTCTCAAACTGCTAGAACACTATACATTCCGAGTATGCGCATGCTACGTTCAAACCTTCAACCGTCACATGCACAACTAACCGACTATATGCTACATTATCCCGATTGTTAATCGCCACTCATATGTCGCAATAGTATTGTTACAGGACCATCTGTAATCTACGAAAAACGACTTTGACTTAAACCTATTAAAATCTCTTCTCCATCACAAAAATATTCTTTGGTCATTTTTTATTTTTTATGAAACTCCTGAAATTTGTCTCATCATCCCGGTATACTGGATAGGAGAAAAATGTAGTTATCACAATAAACCACTTTACTACTGCTAAGCAGTGTAAAACAATGTTGCAACTCTGTCGTGTAATAAAGAGTAACCTAGATTTTGTTTTACTTTTGGGTGAAAAAAGTGTAATTTTTAAGATATTCACATTATATTCCAATTATTTCATATTATAATTATTTATACACTTTTCTATGCATTCAAAGGATGTTTGTCTAAGTATAGTGAAAGATTTACTATGATACCAGAATTTGTTTAAAGAATGTCAGAAAATTTAAAGATATTGCAGTTCCCTAAGAGCTGTGGGACATGAAGGATGCGCCTCTTCTCTCCAGGGCCTCTTCATCAGCATCCTCGGACGATAACACATTTTCATACCATGAGGTAATACTATTAAAAACTGCAGTAATAGGATGAAAATAATTTGATTTATCCTAAATTTCCTCTGGTTAGAATCCATGATGTAAAAGATACATAGGGATTAGGATTGAAGTATATCTCTAGTGTCCAGCCATTGGCTTAGTTACTGTAGGAAAAATAAGCGGTTGCTCTTTCGGGGCTGTGACAAAATGCATTGAAAAGTCCGTTATATTAAAGGGATATAAATAATGAAAAGTTTAATCAATTTACCAACGAGTTCGTCAAATTGCTAACGAGGAACTGTTAAGTATATACAGAATTAGTATGGGCTTAAAATTATAAAAGAAGAAGAAGAAAAAAGAAGGAGTACAAGTGCCTAATGGATTCTATACTAAAGTTTACTTGAATTCAAATGGCATCAGTAAATCCATAACGTTAGCTCTGGGCATTCCAGAGAAATGGTATTATCGATTGATTCGATATGATAACTTCCGACGGATATAAATCTCATAATTTGAAACCGAAGAGATATTATAGTTTGTAGCTCCTCTGTTGTGTATATTCCGTTAGGTATTTTCCATCAAAATAAAAATATAGCTTTTATTGGTGGGTATATACATACATATATACATACATACATACATACATACATACATACATACATAATGTGTGTGTGTGTGTGTGTGTGTGTGTGTGTGTGTTTTCGTTCCGAAAGATCTAAGAATTAGTTTGTAAAAGATTTATCAGTCCAAAATATTAATATGTATTTTACAAAATTTCAGAAATGTTGCTAAATACCAAAACAACGCAAAGTTTAAGAAAATAAGAACTTAACTACATACGAAGGTAAGTTATAAATCAGTTAAAAATGGATATAGAACTTAAATAATAACAGTATTGATTTGAAAAATACTTTTACTTCTCAATATAATCTTCCTGTATATTAAGACACTTGTTTCGTCGTTTCACAAGCCCACGAAATCCAGCAGCATAAACTTCTTTGGATAGCTGTCGGAACCAGGCGGTGACTTCCCTTTCTACAACTTCATCGTTCCCAAAGGTGGTGTTTAAGAGGATGGGTATACGCAGAATGCTCGAAGACTCCCGACCTGAAATTTCGCAGTGTCTCATTTGTCTTGTTACCAGTATGAGATCGCGCATTGGTGAGGAGTCCTTGTCACTTCCATTGAAAGGTCTTACGAAATTTTCTGAGGATGTTATAATAGGAATGGATATTTACGGTTTGTCGTTGACGCTGGGAAGCTCTAAGCAGCATGATTTCGTCATCACTTATGTACCGCAGGGAATTACTTTTAAATCCCCCCCCCCCCGCAGGCGACTCAGAATGTTTCCACTGCATTGACGCACTGAACCCAAGACACACCAATCATTGTGTATAAACTTTGTGAAGACCTAACCTGCTATGCATTGTGAGGTAGGGGATAATTAATAGCAGGTGCTATAGTGTCTGCTCAGATTAAATTTTCAACTCGTTGCAAACTCGCCTACGTGGCAATCTCCTTGACCGGCCGACGTGGCATTGGCCTTCGATGCATGTCCGCCCTTCAGAGAACCTCTGCACCAAATAGCCTGACGTGAAAGGCAATTCTCACAGTAAAAGAGAAGCATTTCTGTGTGAATATTCCATACCCTTTGTCCACAAAAATCACACAAGAGCGCTGCTATAGGATTGTGCACTCACTCAGAGGCGCCGCCGTTTTGCAAATGCTGTTTTGCTATTGTAAACTCGAATGCCTAATGTCGAAACTCACCAACTGACACCAAAATATAAGTTATCTATTCGTTATTCATTCAAACATATAATACCCCACATCAATTTGTATCTTACTTAATGGCTTACTTCGTATTTAGTTGAATGAATAACTGAACACTATTTCAGATGATATCTTCAGTAAACAGACAAGCTTTACGCAACATTCCAAGTACGCTGGACATATAGGTGAAGTCAGTTATTGTCATATGAAGCAAATATAATGATAATCAATACAGATACTTTTCAAAGCAAATCAATCATGATGGTTTGAAATACAAGATAAATTACAATATAAAGGAAGCTAAGGTGTTATATTTAAAAATTAGTTAATACAAGTTCGTGTGCCTGTTTATTGGCGTTTTCACTTATTACAATTATCTATAATGTTTAAAATAGTTTTACTTTAATAAAGGTTAATATCGTTCTTAATAAATTATGTATTTGACGGAAATTTGATATTCTTTAATGAAAACTTAGCCAAAACAATCGATGTGTATGCGTCAGGTTTATTTCCTTTTCACATACAACCAGATACTAACTGTTACCAACATGACTTCGATAATGTTTTACTACAGCACATTATTACCCCATTATTAATGCATAATTTCCATTATTAAGCACCTCATATGCCGTAATATGTCCAGACATTGGGCACTTCTATCACTGCTGACATGTTGAGTGAATGTTAGTTTATCTTTTTCCATCATAAAAAGTCACTCCGCACATGGACAGTATATTGGTACGAATACTAGTTTCAAATTAAGCATATCTCATTAATATACAGAAATCCTGAGCGAACCATACAAGTATCGATCATTCGCGCGACATTTGCTACACATAGAGACAGGCGGCTTATTGAAAGGTTAAAAAGTAAGGTCACCAATCACGAAAAAGCATTTAACTACTGTGTGGCAAGGTTCATTAATTCCGAAGTGCCTGATTGCAAAGTGCTTTGCAAAGTGCTTTACGGCTATTTTCTGGTAAACAATGAACATTTATCAATAACTCACAAATACAGACGATCGTTCCGTTCAGTTCTTCCACGAATTGAGCAAAGTTTATCTGACTTTTAAGTCCTAAGTATCAAATTATCAATAACTTAATTAAAACCATAAATGTTCGAAATAAAAAACAAAGTACGAACCAGCTAAACATTAGATGGCATATCACTGCTTTAAACGTTCGCATACCAAATTCATGACTTCTTTCTATCAAACAAACTTTCTTATAGTTCTATGGGTAAGTAGTATTTCAGTAATTGTGTTTCACAAACAGGATTGAAATTAGTTTCATTCTGAACATTCAACGATGCCCTCACCGCGTACCTATTGGCTCATTTGCTCTTCGCGAAAAGACTGCGTGATTGTTTAATATTCTGTACGTGTATATATAACTATCTCCTTCCCAGAAACCTTGTCATTCCCTTAAGCAACAATTTATACAGAGAGATTATTTGAGTTACGGGACTGCTGAGCGCGGGAAGTGCAACCGCCGCAACCGGAGAAAGGTATATAGAATCGCCGAACGTATAAAACAATTAACCTATACCAAGTAACAAACGAGGTACAAAAGTCTCCCTAAAATACGTTCTTGAGAACTAGCTTCTTCCAGAACGCAGTCGCGCTCTACAGGCATGTAACTCACTGTAAATTATCTTTGGGAATACACGTAAGGTCACAGAGCTAATTGTTTAGACAATAGGCAGACTTTCTTTTTCGAATAAAGGAATGCCAATGTAGTTACCAAAACTTATGATAAATGCATAGGTATATTCAAATTGTTCTGTAAGACCCGTTCTGACCATAGCTTTATGAAAGTTTTATTCCTTAACAGGAATTATCTGTGAGCGTATACATTTGCTCTACATCCAATAGTTGGGTGACTATCGAGTCGTTATTTTAAATATACTTAATTGATCGTTTCTTTGTGCAATGGAATAAATATGTGCATATTCCTTACACTCTTATGAGACTTCTGTAGGTTTGTGCTCCGAACACTAATTTCTTGTTAATTGTTAAGACTGAGTGTTAAATGAGTTTTCCATATTATTTTAATTTTATATCTTTGGTTTTCAGAATTTGATAATATTGGTTATTCAATTTGTCAAACCACCACGGGTGGCCGAAGCCGTTAAGGCGGAAGGTCTGCGGTTCTATTTCTGACTGCATCGTCCTCCTTGATTGAGGTTTTTTCCAAGATTTTCCTCAATACTCATAAATGGCAAATGACGGGGAGGTACCCTAAACTTCCTTTAAAAATAAAACCCTATCCCAGTTTATCATTTCATCTCATGTATCATCAGTGTCCATCGCCTGTGATACCTCAATAGTTAAACACTATACACTTCAATTTGCAAAAAACCAGCGTTTATATTATGCCCTAACTAATGTATATATTAATTGGGAAAGATTGAACGGCAGTTTGGAAGAACACACGGCGGATGAACGTTCGTTAACAAGCGGTTAAGTGAGCGGTCGGACCATTCAGCTAAGACCCATTTATAGGCAGAGATACGAATAGGTAAAACTATCAGAATGGTAGGAAAAAGTTACCTGGGTTAGGTGCTTTCAAGAATGTTGTGCATGCTCTCGTTTTTAATTATTAATAGCGGTTGCACTGTTGACCTAGCTCGCAAAGCCTGCTGCAGTGTTATGTAAAGTGGTGGTGATGTATTTCCATTCTATCAAAAGTTCTCAAGTCTGGTGCTTACTAGCACCACCTTTACCCTGCCGTAAAGGAACCCCTAATTTCCCTAGTCCCTAACCGCACCTTGCACCTGATTTACAGCCAAGCCGTTGGCAGCACGCCCGCCATCTTGAGCGGAAGTTTGTAAAAGAGACACTTCCCAAGTTTACCCCAAGCCATACCGCATTACGCTGTAGCCTGCAAGCTGCCAGCTCCCTGTGGCATGCTTTGGCACAAATATTGGGTGCTGCATTGTATGAAATGATTTATACACCATGTGGTCCACATTCTTACTTCGATTGATTAAATCACGTCATTATTCATCTCAGGCAAAACAGAGACACATAAGGCTTTAGCATTTGAGAAATTTGTTGGACATTTGACATGCGAAGTGACTGTTTCATTAACAAGTACAACTTAATGATACTTTTCCAAGTGTATGTAGAAATTATTTGAAATATAAAGCGAAAATTCCAGCATTTCCAAATAATATAATTACCCATCAAATGATGAAAGTTTAGGTATACTGTAACAAACAAGGAAAAGTTCATGATTGTACGGAAAGAGGAACGTTCCAGATCAAAATTAATCTTTCGTAATGTAGAATTCTCTTTGTGAGTGGGTGTTATATCGTACTGCTTAAATGTGATAGACAATTTTTTTAAATAAGATTAAGTAATGATGATGATGATAATGATGATGATGATGATAATAATAATAATAATAATAATAATAATAAAACTTTTTAAAAAACTTGTTAAAATACGAAGAACGATATTTACAGACATATAAATAGAAACATATTACATATTATTTATAATTACATTAGCTTTGCTTTCTATTCAGAAAATAAATTGCTTCGTACACTTTGGCTAAGAAAATGCCCACATTTATTTAACCAGTTAGTGTGATTCGCTAAAAGATCCCAGGATGCAGTTGTTTTAAAAAGTTTTCAGGAAACAGTGTTTTTCTCAGGTGTTCCCTGTGAGTACATTCGGCCAAAATATACACCTATTCCTCCTCCCCTCCACAAAATGGGTACATTCTTCTATCAGAACTATTCATTATTTTTTGAGCCTTACAACTTCCTGGTCTAACCTGATCTCACCTTTTTGCCTAGAACGAGCATATCCACCTCTTTACCTCAAATTAGTTTATTTTTACTTGATAGGCTCAAGGAGACTTTTGTGTTACGTTCTGCCTCGATTTCCTGCCTGCTGATATCCTCAAGCCTTCCATATGTTTTTATTATTTGCATGTTATCAATAGGACTGTACATTGACTCGTGTTTAATTACCAATGATATTAAACATGTTTCTAATAAATGTATCTAAAGCTCTATGATGTTCTGCTTTTGTATGTTGTCGAATTTAAAGACTGGAAACGATTCATGGAATAATCTCATTCAGTAGGGTGATAATGAAGCATATTACTCTTGAGTGAGGACTCTAGTATATGAGAATTAACAGCCTGGAAGCAGATTTCCTCGTTTTTTCTCCTGGAGATTATTTATTAAGGACCATTATCTCATCTGATGAGGTATTTATATAAAGAGAAAGGGATATGGCTTTCCAGCGTACCGCCGTAAAAGTTATGTGGTTCCGGGGTTGTTATTACCTAATAAACTTCCACGCCAAAGGTGTATAGTTCTCGTTATTGCCTGGAAAGCAGTGACGTACTGAGGAAACCAAAAACGTTCCCATTAACTATATTGTTTACTTCCTAAAGTGGGAAGAATTCCCAGAAATAGCAAGTGCTTCTAGAAACGAGAGTAAACGCCTAAGTTCCATCAATAACATTATCAAACACATGTTGCATTGATCGCATTTAAGAAGAAATTTGTAAGTAGAGATAAAAGATTTTCACTAATGAGGTTTCAAGTTTCATTCCGACCACGAACATCTTGTGCGGCATTTTGTTTTTTTTTTTTTGTTTTGTTTTGTTTTTTTTTTTTTGTTTTTTGCCTATAGTTCTTAATTAAGATGAACATGCAATTACCTTTCTTGAGGTGAGAAACATATCTAAGAGGAAGAAACATAAAGTAGCTTACATTTACTGAGATCCAGCCCAAAGTAAGCGGTTGGAAAGTGGAGTAAATCATAGAAATGGGGCAAACTATGAATTAAAACAGTGAAGATGAGAGAAATGTACAAAAAGATTTAGTGTGTTGTCTTTTATGTATTATTTTTATTGACAAATTGACGTAAATAGATTACTTCAATACTCAGCCTGCCTTGTCTAAGCGCAATAATGGTTTATTCACCTCATGTCTTGAAGTTTTCGTTAATGTGTAGGCTACCAAGCCTTGTTTCCACTCAGTTAATGGCGTCTTCCTTTTCTGATCAATTTAAAAAATATTATTTCGCCAATTTTGTTTGTATTGTAGTTTGAAATGATGTAATTATTTTATTTTAATAGTAAATGGATTTTTTGTATTTAATATTCATTCAGTCAGTCCTGACGGTCTAGTGGTAATCATATTGGCGTCGTATACTCAAGGTCGCGGGTTCAATCCGGGCTGGATGGATTTTTTTCGGACATTTAAATACTAAGGTATAACTCTCTTCGGTAGGGAAGTAAACCGTTGGCCCCGTGTCGTAGATTTACGGCACGAAAAAGAACCTAAAGCCTGAAGTCGCCACATCACGTCCTGAATAGAATGGTAACCTCATTTTTAAGAGGTTATAGAGCGTTCTTAAATAAAATTTGAAACTCAATTTGAAATTCTCTTAATTGTATTTAAGTTTACACTTTATCGTGAATAATATGTTAGGTTGATTGCTCTTTATTTGTAACTTTTACCCTCTATTTCCAACGTAATGCCAACAGCGGCATAACAGCGTGTTGTCTTTCAAGGAAAAGGGGCGGCTATATTTAAGCAAATGGTCAATAATTAATTTCGAAAGTGATTGGTGTATTATCTTAGAATAAGGACCGGAGGGTTGGGCTTATATACAAACAGATTTAAGGATGAGTTTTGGAAATGCTTTTTTTTTAAGTATTTTATGTAAATTAATTTAATTATAACTTAAATTAATGATAGTATATGCCATAATTTTAACGTGAAAGCATTTTATGCTAACGTTTCAGAACCATATTCGTGGTATATTTAAAATAAATTACATTCAACATTAATTTTGACATCCCATGTCTCTATACATAAACCCACACTACGCTGCTGCCTTAAATGCTGTATGATTGAATTAGATTTTTCTCCTTTGCAAAGGAAAGTGTTTTGAGTCTGAATTGCTCAACTGGCGGAAACAAGGTTGCTGTATACAGCAGATTAGATAAAACATCACATCAGAGATTTCTGTTTTACGTCATTTCAATTAGGTTTTGAAGCACGCCTATAAGAATTAATTTTGAAAGTAACGAATATGTAACTTTTACAATTTGCCGAGAAACAGTTTTTGTACATCGCACTATTTTGCAACCCAAAATGTACACAAGGAAGTTTTTGGAAATGTGTGAACCAGCTTTACGCGTTTATCTTGGAAAAAACAACTATTAGTTATTTTGATAGAGGAAACTAAAACAGGTGTCTCGAATGTTTTCTCAATGGAAGCCCTGACCTAATCGAATGCCTCACACACGTCTAAGTAACATTTCTACCTCCAGGACAAGTTGAGCGGTAACTATTCTATTTATATCCCTGGACGGCGAATCTGGCGTCATGACGCTTCCTACCGGATGCTGCTATCGTGGCCGACACCACTTGGATAGAAATAACTTCATTTTCACACACACACGCCCCGTTCGTCACTTCCTGGGCTTGCAGTCTCCAGAGTTCATCAAATCATCACATGGAAAAGAGAATTCTCCCTTACCTACTGGTGGTCATTTCCACCCTCCCGCTCTTTCCAGTCTGCTCCCTCTCCTAAAGGGGCTCTGATGGGTTCCAGTTAGTGACATTTCGGGTCTATTTCCTGCCACTAGACTGCACTGTTATTACATGGCCAACAGCAGTGCCATCTGTTGCCTTTCATTTGCACGGACGGCCAGGCTCTCACGTTCGGTAGAATACTTGTGCCCAGCACTGTTGATTGTTTTTGGTCCAAGCAATAATTACTTGACGCATCATAATTGAACTCCTGTCCCCTCTCCTGAACAGAAACACGCTATACACAGGGAGTTAAAGTGCAGCAATAGAGTCGCATTTCCTGGTTTGTGCGAAATAAGATTTTCACTCCAGCAGTTTCCCCAGGGATAGGTTTGAACATTTAATCTCCCACCAATCAGGATGTATGACTGCAATTTCACAGCCGAATGACGCAATCATACACCTAAACCATAGTGCTTTGTATGAATCTATTATTGCTGCAAAATTCAGCACATATTTTGAGTTTGAAGTTGATTACTGGTACGTTGTCAACAGCGTTCTCTGCATTGCAAACCCACTTTCAGGCACTGGCCGCACTAGAGCTTAGGGAATTTTTTGAAGTTTGTTTTTCATTTGTAACTGAAAGTGGAGAGTTATTTTATTAGATTTCTGTGCTAGGTTAGAGAAATATTAAGATGCATATAGATATACGGCACGTAAATATTAATAACGGCGAAAAACAATTGTTAGGAAAAGCGTTTTTATTTATCATATGGAGTAAAAGCGGACGGCTTAAATATATAAAAAGTATTAATACTGGCCAGGTAAAAATTAGAAGTAAAGAAAATGAAAGCTAATAAAATGCAAATTGTCTAGAATAAAAACAAACTGCTTAATTAATTGAAAATTAATCATCGTTATCCCTCCTCTGCAAGACTCTGATTTTACATTACAATCCTTTCTTTAAGACTATATTTATGTAGTGGCATAACTAACTAAACAAAATTAGTACATAATTTACACGCAACGAAAGCACCTAGTAACACACGAACGCAGAGAGCCACCCTCAAACTAACTAAACTAGTAACCTGCACTTGCATTATACATACCCGCGTTTTGCAGATCCATAACCGAGTCTTATTGTATATTGCGGTAAACATGAATGTAGTTTATTTCAGACATTCTCGTTACGTCAGTTCGTGTACACCGATCTTTCTGAGCTTTTTTGATAGTGTTTAACGCCCATTTTAATTACTGAGGCATCACAGGCGTTGGACACTGATGACATATGAGATGATAAATTGGGAAATGATTATTCTTTTTAAAGGAAGCACCAGACCTAAATCTGGCACCTCCCCGGCATTTAGCATTTTTGAGGACTGAGGAAAACCTGGAAAAAAGCTGCCAGAAAGGAAAATCCTGGTGGGAATCAAACCCCCAGACTTCCCGCTCACGAATTCGCGCCTTAATTACCTCGGCTACCTCAGAAAAATGTAAATATACTTTATGATAATGTGTAGCCAGCAACGAGGTATGGTATATGAATACCACACAAATTAACGAATAAATTATGGTATATTTCCTTCATAGTTTTAAAATTAATTTAATGTTGGTAACTGTCTCTATATATGGTATTTATGACAAGTGCCTAAACATTCTGGTTCAGTTTACCATGGAATAAAACTTTCGACAAAAATTTACGGCGCGTGTTGCAAAAGAACCGTGAATGAAATCGAAGGGGAATTGGAAATTTGCAAACATTTGAAAGGATGAACTAGTGTTGAACTGCAAATAAGTTTTACAACTATACATATTTGCAACCAATTATATACTTGTGACATGTAAGTGGAAGCTAAACATACGGGAATCCCAGTTAAGTTTATCGTTTGGTAACCATGGTTTATAAGCAAAGTTGGAAATATTCCATATTGTGTATAATATTTGAGAAATTATTACAACTATAAAATTTGTCTCTAATGTTCATAAGACAGCAGAGACTACTGTTTATCTAGACTTCTGAGATTAGAGTTTATTTCTGTCGATAAAATCACTGTAAACTATGGAGGCGTGTTCCAGATAATGAGAATAGAAAGAAATGGCACTGGCCTGATGAGGGATTTAGACTAATCAAGAAGACTTGTTCTTAGTTACATTTATCGAGCGTAAAATGAGACAGTTTACTTTTTCTTTTGCTGGGCTGGAGCACTCAAACTCCATTGCAGCCTTTTCAGAACCGTCTCTGGAGTCCCCTGCATTAGCGGAAAATGGGAGCTTTGTATTGGTCGTAGCGAGAAACTGACCAACTTTCTGCTTCATGGAAAAGTCCAGCTAAATTCCGAAAGCAAAAACGTTTCCAACGCCTCTACAGTGCAATGGGGACCGCCTTGTTTTGACCGGGTCAAATTTCCGCAAATAAAGTAGCAGTGTTTAAATAGTGGGCAAACCGGAACACGTATAACTATGAATAATAAAAAATAGCTGTTCATGAACTTCAACTCCAAGTTTTTTTTCCTCTTTACCAAAAAGTGACAAGTGCTTCTATTTGCGTTAATTTTCTGGTTAATTCGCTCTGGTACATATGCACACTTTAAAGTTTTATTGACAATTCAAGAAGCCACACCATGATGGTCGTGTTTTAAATATGGCTAAGTGATAATAAAACTTTATTCCTATATGTTGTTAAATTGCATAGATGTGAATTAAAGCTCAGGGTATTCTACTTGCTTTCCTTATATCCTAACTATTAGCTACTATCGTCGATTTTAAGCCTGATTCACTAAATTAGGAAGGTATTTATTTATTTGGTACAGGTGAGTGGACTTCCACGTGGGTAAGTTGTACATAGCTAAGTATTCCATGCTTTATTTTCTCGCACTTGTAAACATTTTCCCGTGATGTTTCATTTACTTGCAGTCTCTTGATTGAAGCAATTTTCTTTTTATACATGGTATTCCTCATGTGCAATGTATGTGTAATTTGGTTCCTGTTAAAAATTAATCTTAAATTAATTGCAGCTTTAATGAAATCGCTTTCATTAAATGTGTTTTTTTTTTCTAATTGCTTTTTATTCAAAAGCAATGATAATGTAAACACTTTTAGTATGTAAAAACGAATTTACGACTGAATTATTTAGATGCGCACCGATCACGCATTCTGCAGAACATGCTGTATTTCAATTAAATACACTCACAACTTTTTAATTGCATTACACCTTGCGTTCCATTTATAGTTGGGCCATAGATTGCTTATATGCGTAGTTCGCTTGCACTGCTGTGATCTCGGTATTATTCCAGTACCGGTCTTTCACCCGCTCAAGGCTACGTTTATAAACTGGTTATACTGTGTCAGTTGCTGCCTTCTGTTCGAACTGTAGAGTTTGTTCATTGTGCATCTCAAAAGTGAAAGTTTATTCAAGACCTCTGTGTTGTGTGTGAATTACATTAAATTATTCTTATTATTCTACAGAAATGCCTACCGAAAAATTCACGTTTGAACAAAAAAAAAAAAAAGTACGATATATACGTAAAAACCGAGTATGTTGATAGATGTGTAGAGAATTTCACGATAAATTTCCTGGTGTTCCACTTCAAGATAGGGAAACTGCTAGATGTCTGGTAAATAAGTTTAGGACAGCGGGATCGCTAAACGCTAAACCTAAGAAGCGAAAAAGAAAGTTCTAACAGAGGAAAAAATTGACGCATCATTCGGACGTTCTCCAAAGAAGTGTCTAAGCAAGTGGGTGTTTCAAAAATCTCCAGGACTGTCTGAATTCAAATGTACACCTCTTTCAATTCCGCTTATAACAAGGTTAGTAGTCATTATAGTCCATGTTACTATCACTCATGAGTAAGTAACGCGGGAGTTTTAGGACGGAAATCCCCCAGTGTAATGGGCAGTGCACGCTCTGTATATTTAATGAATGAATAGAGGCAGTTTTTTTTAACCAGTAACACTTAGTACACTGCTATTATAGTACCTGTAATTAATAGTTGTACTTTGACTTTTTAAAATGTGGGGACGACGGTGTTACCATATTTGGCGACATTGCGTAGAGGCCAGAGCGACTGCAGGTAGAAAATTTTTGGAAATTTTCGAAATGCCATTGAGTATTTCACAACAAAAGTGTAGACTTTCTGTGGTAATGACAATGCGTGAGTCAAACATGAAAGAAATGAAGCTAAGATTGCTAATGAGTAAGATGTTAACATGTTAAAGGGCTGGTTACAGTACATCCACTGCCTTGTTTAACGTAGCTGAGGCTATGAATGTGAGCGAATTGTCATAAATCTCATTGATATCTTTTTGAACGTTTGGCTCAAACGATTTTAAAATCTTCAATTGCATTTATCTGAGAACTCGATCGAGTGACTTCACTTTTTCTCTACTGTGACTACAGTATGTTGCATTAGGAGATCGCTTTTCGCCCTGGACGTTAGTGGAGTGTGGAGTACCACAAGGGTCAATATATAAGCATTTTGAATGGTGTTTAACGCCCGTTTTAACTACTGAGGCACCACAGGCGATGGACACTGATGACACATGAGATGAAATGATAAATTAGGAGTGGATATTTTTAAGGAAGGAAACGTTCCAGGCCTAAGTTTACGGTGCCTCCTCGGAAATTGCTATTTATGAGGACTGAAAAAAGAAGGGAAAAATAACCTGTCATGGAGTACAGTCCTGATGGGAATCGATCCCCAGACCTCCCGCTCACGAGTCCGCGTCTTAACGACCGCGGCCACCCTTAGCGGTAATAATTGAAGCAATATTATTTTATACTTATACGTATTACGTCACTGACCTCATTAAGCTTTTCAGACACTTTTTATGTGACGACCTACACTCACTACTACTAGACTTACTCTTCAACACCATAGCTGAACTTAACGAAGACATGAGCTAAACAAAAGAATTTTATCACAAATCCGGGGAAATTACAAACAATGGGACATAATCGATTACTGAATAACATTAATCAAACAGTAATCATTCTCATGAAACTTTATGAATCAAAAGTGCCAACAAAATCCTTTGTACAAAACCTCGATGTTTATATTGACAGTAATTTATCAAATTCAATCAAAAGAAACTTGTAAAAAGTATTTCAATATTCCATTCATTGAAATGGCTTCAGAAATTTCTCTAGTTCAATTTGGAAAGAAAAAGAGATAGGACCTGTTGAAATCCCCCTGATGTCCTTTTATTTTTGACTATATTAGCAAGCAAAATGACCGTTTTGGGGATAACGAGAATCCTCGGCAATTTCATCATTAGCGTTGCACAGGCAAATGTGAAAAGTATGGTATAAAAACTTTCACTGATTCCAATTGCCCCATATGCACGGGCACTTAGGAGAGAGCATGCAGCTACTACAGTTTGTTATCTCACCGCTTTAACTACAGTCTCATCCTATTAGAACTGCATTTACCATCCTGTATCTTCTGAGATTTTTATTATAATGAAATTATTATTTTTAGTATTACTATTGCAATTTACTCCTGGGTTTTCTATCTTGGCCGCTGAGGTATAAACATATTTTTTCAGATCTTTGAAAGGAGACACGTATTTAGTTATTTATGGACACGGAGATGCGTGCCAAGTGAAGGACATTTAATTATGTCTTAGATCTTTTCATTGTCTATGGTTCTTGATTTCAATTTCTGTGTCATCTAAAGAAAGATATTACCTCACTTGCTCGTTTAAAATTCAATTAGAAGGATACAATGATTTGTTTAAAATATTGAAACTACTGTAACGTAAGCCTATATGAAATTTTGTCAGTACATAGAATATTTCAAAATGCCAAACAATCCTCAGGGTCTGGCTTAAAATGAAAATATATGAAATATAAAAATATAACTTTAAAGATAGAGAAGTGTGGTATTGCATTAGTAACTTGCCTATTTAATTTCGGGTTTAATGTTTTAAATACATATATAATTATCCAAACTTATCTAGTTCGAATAATTTAAGTGCTGTGGCGTCCTTTTTGGAGAGCAATTCAAAGACAAATATTTAAATCGTAGTTACAGCAACTTTAGGCTAATTTAAGGCTATTAAAATATTCTGTAAAACAAAGGGTTCTATCAGCTGAGATCTTTATGAAGGGGGTTCACGAGTTGAAAAGTTTGGGAAGCATTTTATTAAAAGATACCAGAATCACACTCTCATTCTGAACAGCCGCATCTCCCGATTTGGGTTCACTGAATCTGAATGGTCCCACAATTTTCCTCTAGGAGTATTACAGCCCCGAGCCTTCGAAACCCTTCCAGCAGCATAACTTCATGGCTAGACTGTACAAGTGATCTGAGAACAGCGGCAACCAACTGCATGACGTGATTTCAAAACTTAATCGTCTCAGACTGTGCCATGGTCCATGGCGGCATTGGCGTTTGAATGCAAATATATTGCAAAGTATTAAAGTGAATAAATGCAAATTTAACATGAAATATCTTAGGAATTAAATAAAGCTATTTACTAAAGTTTATGGACAACGGAAGTATCAGAAACACAAAACAGATCAGAGTGGTATTTTTTTGACTTTGATGTAAAGTTTTCACGATAAACGTGTAACATTTACTTTTCACAGAAGACCTTATTTGTGTATTTTCTCCAGGTTGTACAGCTTTTTAATTAGCATCAGACTGCAACTACAAAACTGCTTACAGAACTACTGAAATAATTTAATTGGAAAAATAAGTGTAATTGTAACTATATAGATGAAAACAGTTAAAAATTATACAAGAAATGCATTCAAATTAATTTTAAATTATTTCAGGTAAAAAGCATCATCTATTATTTAAAGAAATTATGCTGTTTGAATTATAGGAAAGAATTAATGTGGCAAGCAACTTGAAATTCATTATTATTATTATTATTATTATTATTATTATTATTATTATTATGTAAAAGACCTCCAAAAGTGTATACTGTAATCCTCTTTGGGAAGTAAACTCCGAAGATACAGTTGACTCACACGTTATAACCTCTATTAAACGTTCCCGAAAATTTTATTACAACTTTTGTGATGACTGTGCGTCGGAAGCCACAGTAAACATAAGAACAAATGTAGTAGAAATGTAAGTTGTAAAGTCGGCGCAGTTTTATGCTACTAATCTACTGCCCTCATCCGTTTAGTGCTCTATATTTGGCTGTAGCTTTTTTTTTAGCAGCTAGCTACTAAGTACCAGTATTTATGGAGCTATAAATTCAGCCAAATGCAGTCCTGCAACTCCATAAAAGAATCGTATGTGTGGGGTATAAAATATGACTTGCATATAGCGTACGGCAATGCTACAAAGTTTTCTGCATTTTCCTTCTCAAGGAACAAAGACATTGAACTGGTAGTTCATATAAGATAGCGTACCAGATTCTTCTTCTCATTTCACGTCCCGTTAAAATGTCTTATACCTCGTAGTTCTTCGGCAAGAATTTTTGGTATAGGCCTTTCGCAATTCAGCTTCTTAACTTATAGATAATATTATTTTTGGAAACGTGTTTTATTATTTTTAGATCATGTTTAGAACTGTTCTCTTTTTGATAACTTCGTCATTTGTGAATTTACTTCTTTTTCCTTCATATTTTTGCTTAGATAAAACAGGCAATCTTGGGAAATTCTGGTGATGTAAACGTCATTCATTTTTATAACAATCAATCAATCAGTTCACTTATTTATCATAATCATCAAGTACAGTGCTAGGAAAATACTAAACTACATATAAAAATCATGCATCTATATTTGACTTTAAAAATGGAAGTTTGGTATTAAATTATTAGCCATTGCATTATAGCTTCTCTGGTATTTTGTCGCAATAGTATTCGGTTTATTTACGGACGCGTTTTAACATCTCATGTCAATAAGTTTTACTCAGAGGCCTCTTCTTTCAGGTTTGGGGTTCTTATATTGCCGTAAATCTTCGACACGGGACCCACGGCATTATTTCCCTTCTGAAGGAAGCCAAAAATCCATCGACCCTGGCCGATATTGAAACTGGGATGTTGGGTCTACGAGGCAAGTATGTTTCCGCCACATCACCAGGAGGACCATGCATATCAAGAGGACCTTTATATCTAGTGTTATGATCGTGATAAACTGATCTTTTTGATAATCGCTTAAATTTGCCTTATTTTTAATGCATCAATGTATACATTAATTATAGTTAAATGTTTCCAAAGTACATAAACAAAGGCTTACAGTGAGCAACATAGGAAAAACCTAAGATTCTTATACTTTGCTTTTGCAGTATATTAATCATTGCTACTATTGCCCCCCAAAAAGAATACCATAAACTAAAATATTATTAAAAATAGCAAAATATGCATCTCTAATATATTCTTTCAGCACAATATATTTCAAGGATCATAAATGGAATCAATATGCGCATTATAACTTAACTTTTAGAGCACCTCCTTGGTCTAGTGGTTAGTGTTGCTGACTGCTGTCCGGGAGGCCTGGATCCGATTCCCGGTAACTACTTTGGAATTTTTCTAAGTTAGGGAGGTCTGGAATGGGGTCCATCCAGCCTCGTGAGGACACCCCGATTGTAGTGCCAAATGATAAGAGGAGAACTTACTTTGTATCAAGTGTAATTCCTAATTTATCATCGATATGTAAGTTTTACCAGCATTTTACCATTGGCCTGAAATCACCTATTTGCCTCATTTAATAAGGCAGAATATCATATTTTACATCGTTAACATTATATTTGTAGTTTTTTGGAAATAAAACAGTCCGGAAAATGTTAACTCAGGTCAATGATCTTAATCAAAAACGGCCCAAAATGAATATAACTGAATTGAAAGCGCTCAGAAAGATAAGATTCAATTAATTGTTCCATATTCATTATAAATAAAATAAATTTTTATAGAAATCCCCAAACTTTTATGGAATTTGGGAACAAACTCTTCTGCAAATATTGTTGATTACGAAATTTTGGTAAGGAAGGTCAACCTGAGCAACCCAGGGTACTGCTAGAGCTCTTTCATTGCTTTTATAATTGTGGGTTTTGACGTTCGTATAGATACAACCAATAGTGTATATACATTACTTTTTCAACCGAATCAGTATGTCCTGGGATATTTTTTATTTTATTTATTTATTTTTTTTTTTGTAATAGTGTAACGCTCGTTTTTACTCTTGTGCCACCACAGGCGGTGGACACTGATGATATATGAGATAAAATGATAAACCAGAAAAGGATATTTTTATAACGTTCCAGGCCTAAGTTTAGGGTACCTCCCCGGCATTTGTCATTTATGAGGATTGAGGAAAACCTGGAAAAAAACACAGCCAGGGAGGATTGTCCTGGTGGAAACCGAACTCCAGACCACCCGCTTACGAGTCCACACTTTAACAACCTCGGCCAAGCGTGGCGGTTGGGAATCTAGTGGTAGCCATACTCGCCTCGTAGACCCAAGATAATGGATTTTTTTTTCATCCTAAGTGTGGCTCCCTTCCGTGTGCCTTGTCGAATATTTACGGCATGTAAAAGGCCCTCAAGCTTGAAAGAAGAGGCAAAATTTATCGGACGTTTCACGCTCTGAATTTAATGGAACGCTGAAGACCTATGTTAAAGAGCGTTAGTAAATGAACCAAATCAACAACTGAATCCGATTTCTTATGCAGTGAATCGCAGTGAAGAACACCAAATAATTCTCGTTATCGCTACACCTTTGATATAATGTATAGTTAATATGATTGAACCGAACATTCTTTCCAAAGCTTTACTTTCAACAGGCAAAATCCTCGGGTTCGAATAAATAACTCCAAAATTTATAGGAAATTTACTTACCTTTGAGTTTAAAAGTGATATTAGTTTTTCTACTGTTAGTCAGTAGTGAGTGGTGTCTGAAGACAAGTATCAATCTGAAGCAAGATATACAACCACCTGCATCCTCTCGACTGGCATTTCATAGGGAGAACAAATAGTGACTAAATGCAGCAACCCTCTGGTGATAACTTCAGCGTTTTATTACGAATTCAGTGGTAATTAAATTGCCTAAAACTAAACTGTGGTGAAAATTTGTTTGTTTGAATCATAGAGTTTCCCTTGTTTGTCTCGTCCGGTAGATATGAAGACGTCTATATCAAACAGCAATAACATTATTGTCTTTAAAATTATTCACAACCAAGTGGAATTTATGCAGTAAATAAATTATCCAAAAGCAGTGGATGACAAATAATTTTATCCCTTTGCACAATCTGCTGATGAAAAATAACTGTAGAAAGTGTTTGTTTAAAGTTTGTAATATAAAAGTAATTCTACGGTTAAAGGTACGCATTTTTATTAAAAAATTATAGCACGTTTAAGAGAGACATGGTATATATTTCAAGCACTCAGGAGGAATGGAAAGAATATGTTGTAAAATACTGATGATATTATATAGTAATGAAAACAAAGCGTGATGCTTTTAGCTGTTTTTATTTGAAAATTAGAGAAGGCATTTATTTTACCTGCCGTTTTTGCACGCATTTCATTAGTTACTAACGCCTTTCCCCTTTCCTTCACCCATTCCTTGCTAACTGGACACGCCATTCCTTGACTTTTGGCATTCCTTCTCAATTATTTAGGGATTATGTTCATGAATACCATTCTCACCTCTTTAGTAACAAAGCTCTTCATTATCTTTAAGAAGTTAAGATTCAAAATTTTCATTTTAAAGCTACATTTACCATATTTCCATCAACCAATTCATTGGAAGCATTGAAACCTTCACGTATGAGTTTTAAACTACTCCTGCTATTCAATATATAATGTTTTTCATTAATTCTTCTTCTGTTTTGCACGGACTTCTGATGATTTGAAAACTCGAACATTTGTTCCATTAATTACATTTTATAAAAATATAATGTCCAACCATTTGAGTCGTAACGAAATACAGCATCAAATAATATGACCGGTGACATACAGCCTGCGGGGTTCCTGAAACTCAGGTTAAATCAACATTGATTGCAATACCTGAATGTTTACGGAGCAGACGAAGAGCTATGGGTAGCAAGTGCTTTTGATAATGTTTATTTGAAAAATAAACACATCAATGTTTCCGTTTAATCTTTTCTACCTAGGAGGACCAACAAACAGAAAATGAAAGGTGTATTCGTCCCAGCGTCAGCAAACAGTGAAATATAATAGAATACAACAGATGCACAAGTTTGTAGTTTTTCATTCTCTCGGGAATAACTGCCCGAATTCCCAGAGCAAAAGAGAGAGAATGGGGACGCAAAGCAAAAAGCGCAGTTTTCCTGGTTCTTTAGTGGTCTGTATGTCATTAAAGAAACAAATTTCTATTGCATGTAAATCATTTTCTGAAAACGTCCATGGCGTTCATGATTAACTCAAGTACATACTCACTTAGGGGCTATTAAAGGATTGCACAAGGGTGTGGTTAATATTAGAGCTCTATTTTATTAGTATTTATTGTAACGGGACTCAAACGAACGAGCCTAACCTGTCCATTGAGGTCAAACACGATTTAATCGCTAATGAGGGAAAACAAGAGAATAGGCATTAGTCATTCACTTTTTCAAAGCTCTTCCCGGAACAAATAGTCGCTTTCAATTGATTATACTTTATCTTACTTTACTTTACTTTACCTTAACACACACACACACACACACATTGAAAAGTTGTTATTATCTTTCGTTTTCTCCTAATTTATTGTTTGTTTCTATATATAAAAATACTGTTAATAGTACTGTAAATTTTTCCTGTATCCCTTAGTTTGAAAATTGTTGCTCTAGGCAATGGAGCTATGCATATGGCGAGAGTAACGTTGCTATTTTATTTGTAAGTTTATTACAATAAAAATAGCCTACCTGCTACATAATAAAATGCAATAACCGGAGACTACAGTGTAGAAAAGAAACAAAGAAAGCATTTGAATACTGGAACTTTTTAAAAAGAAAATCAACTCAAATTGGTCACTAAACCAGGCATTTCTGAAGCGTAGGTAGTATGAATGTGAAATAAAACAATTAGTAGTAAAATGATTACGTAGTATTGGTAATCAATCTAAAGGAAAAAGAAGAGTGTATCAAAGAAAGCAGCAGGTAGAAGATGTGCTTTCACATTGATACAAATAATTCAATATGTCATGTAGGAAACGGCATATGAATAAAAATAAAAACAAATTAAGAAGCATCTAAACGTTTACGTTATACATTTTAATATTATAGTTTAATAACTCCCGCAATAAGAACAAAAATGTTTAATAATTTAGATGGATTATTTCACTTATGTGACATCATCTTAAAATCGAACAATGAGACGAAACAACATTTTAAATTTTGGCCAATTACATCTGGGTTACGGAGTGAAATTATCAGTATATAATAGCTCAACTCGCATCACTAATCACTTTTGCTAGAGGTGCTGGGGAGCAACAAAGTTATGGACAATCAACAATCATAACGCAAAAAGGAGGGTTCTTCAAATCGTTTTGGTGATGCATCAAATGTTCAAAATGATCTTATCATTAAGAATTCCAAACCACAGAATACAAAGAAAAATAGACACGCTGTATGTTACGCTGAATTATATGCCGAGTTTCGTTGGGACAAAACAAAATTTGCGATACGATCGATGGAGATTTGGAAAGATTGTTTAAAACTAATTACATTAGTGCAATTTTAATAGCTTACATTCCTTCTGAATTTGCTAAAATAAATAATTAACAAATAAATTAATTAAAATATAGATTATTTACAAAATTTGTAAATGAGCAAAATTTGTCGGCCGTTTCACGCCCTGAGTAGAATGGGACGCTGATGACCTAAGATGTTAAAGAGCTTCCTTAAATAAACAAATAAAACACACAGAAACAAAAAGAAACCACAATAGACATTGAAAATGAAACTTTTCACTAGAATAAGGTAAACCAAATATTAAAGTCACAATTTACATCTTGCAATCGTCACTTTTGATTGCAGATTCAATTGCCTTTTCCGCAATAATTCGTAAATACAAATAGGAAAATCCTTTTAATTGTTCATTGTAGCCCTGTGCATTTACTGCAGCTTTCGTACCTCTGTAATGTAATTGAAAAATTTACTCCCATACAGTCAATTTCAAATAACTTTTCCAAGTGCTCTAAAAAGTTGGAAACACTGCACAGCAGTATATTTGTGATTACTGTCATAGTGCGATGAGTACGATTTTCGGGTGCTTAGATCGTTTTATTTAATTTTATACAGCAAGACCATTGGATGAATAAAATAATTTTAGGAGTTGAACTACCTGACAGCTACTTAACTTATCAATAAAACGTCGAAAAGCAAAGTGTAGAATACTGTCTGTAATTTGTGAAAAAAGTGATAAATAGTGTTATATAAAATTAAGAGAGGAATGAAATATACACAGTTTAAAGTTTTCCAACCCAAACTAGTGAAATGCTAAAATGTTCGCTGAACTATGATACCAGGCAATACTGATTACATGTTACGAAGGTCGGTTGAAAAATTTGGTACAAAAGCAATTATAAACACATTTTTGAGAAAATATAAAATTTATTTCTCAAAGGCTCTGTGGTCCAGCGAGTTACCAATTTTTTTTAACTAAAGGTGTCCGTCAAAATAACTAAAAAAGATAAATGCCACGCGCAGCTCTGACTTCCGCTGTGACGTCATACGCAAGCAAAATTGTTGCGGCTAACACTAAGCCATATTACAAAGGAATACATTGGGTGTTGTGAATCACCTTTCACGTCAAATGGCGGGTGTACAAGGAATAAAGAATTCTGGGTATAAAATAGGAGCTGTAATCTACATTTTAAGAGATGAAATAACACAGTAAATTATTTTATTATGTATAACCGTCAATTTGAAGTCAATGTAAATATTCTGCAGTGAAGATGAAGTTATCTTTAACCAATTTTAGTACATCGACATATAACGGTGATTCTAAGAAACTACCAAATATGTATACATTGATGTATAAAATACAAATATTGAACGTACGACTTATTCTGTCGTTCATTTCATCTTCTTCGATTCAGGTCAGTTCATTGTGGACACATGTATACGCAATGTTCGGTGGAGGATAAAACATATTGCAAAGTATTTTTTAATATCGAAAGTCTTTTATGAAAATATGTTGTTACAGCTGTCCCGTTTTTACTGCCTGTACGAATTAATTTATGCTGCTAGCATTGCGAAAAAGCATGTTTGGTATATGCTTTATTGAATTAATTAAGAAGAGAAATTTCCTGTTCTAAACACCAGCTTTTATTTTATTTAGTTTTTGTTTTTTATTTAATTTTTTACGCTTTTCGTTCTCCTTTTAATGCAGCATTATCTGCTTTGAGCACAGTACGGTGTTTACACTTATGATAGAATTGGAAACAATGCTATCTTAATTACTAAATTCACACAAAAAGTATCCTGCAGTACTAAATTACTAGCAAGTTTTTTTCGCATTCTAACTTTCATTCTTGCACGTCGCTTACTGTCTCCTTAACAACTAACCTCTTCACTACCTGGTAGCTGCAAATGTCCTTTAACCTCCGCTGTGATTGTGGGATTCAGCTTTTAAAACAATAATGTAATTCATGGTATCAAAATGATTTCATATCTCAACCTTGAACGAGTCTGCTCACTGAACTACGAGAATCTCTCTGTTTTCCAGGAAGTAATGCTTCCATGGAGAGAGTTTTCCCTTCAATGAATATACAAAAGTCCAGAATGGGTTTAAAAACTATCTGAGGCACTCTTGCCATCTTAATAAACTTAATCAAGATCTGTCAAGAATTTGCGACAAATTAAGATCCACAGAAGACCAGCACAAAAATATTCTTTCTTTGGGCAAGTATCATTAATTAAGTACAATTAACATTTTCAGCACGTAAGTAGAAAGAGTATTTTCATGTTTTAAAAATGTACATTGCTGGTCATTAATATTGCAACACGCTGTATATATTTATAATAGCCGTAAAGGATGTCTTGTTTCCCCGTTTGAATTGACTGACCGGATCGTTGGGATCCTTTACGTCTGTGTGTTCATCCTACCTCCATCCACTGATCTCACATTCGTTTTGCTGTGGACGCAAAACATTGGCACCAGTTTCTCGGAATGACATCCCGCACCCTCTGCATGCTACACCATTCCTTGATTAAATTCAGACACTTGCAGTCTTACTGAGTCATACTCGTCCTTCTGAGAAAATGTGAGGTCGGTTTAACGCTCCTCATATGAACCATTAGCTATGAAACTAGTTAACTGAATGGCAAGCTAACATACAACACATTACAATAGCAGTTTTAATTATATTTATATCTTTCCCCGCAAAAATTATTAAAATAAGTGGTAACCTTATCTTATAGTAATTTCTACCTTAATTGTTGTTTGAAAGCAATAACAATGGAAGAAGACCTGTATATGTCTAGAGTCCAGGATATAGAACTTGTAAATGTACGTTGTTCCGATAGTATCAATACCAAATAAAACTTAAGGAGCTGTTTCATGGACATTTACTGAACTTTTCGAATAAACCATGTGCATTTTGTTCTTCACTATGATGGAGAAAGAAAAACGCTTTTTCTGCAATGGTAATTCCTCTGGAAACGCTTTGAAAGAACATTGGGGGTTGAATTATACCCACATTCGCAATAAATGAACATACAACATTTACGGGTTTCTTTGAAATATTAATTTAAGATTGCCGTCTTCATTGCCTGCTCAAACTACAGCATCGTGGTGCATAGTTTTGTTTTGAGATTGGTATCTAACGCTTGTGAGTCTTTATCAAAACTTTGCTTGAGTTATATCGTGATGTATATTTTTATTATGTATGTTTTCAAATATACATGAGTACGAAATTCATAGAAAGATGAAGGAAAAAGAAAAACACACTGCGCTACTTGTAAAAAGAAGAAAAAGTGGACACGAACATGATGAGAGAGAGAAAGAGCGAGTGTGTGCGTGTGTGTATGTGTTTTACGATTGTAGAGGAATTTCTCCGGATCGGAGCAATCTAAAGTTACAGACGATTTAGTTCAACGACTTGGGCGACGAAGACGACGTGGGGAGGGGCGGGCTAATACAAGCATGCAACCGTCGACGTCGTAGGCGCCGATTCGGAATAATTTAGCTCGGGAGAGCAGACGTCTTTCCTCTCAATATGGTGCTTGGTTTCACAAACAATGCTGTGTTCGTTCGTTCGCTCGCTGGCGGCCAAGTGGAAGCAGACTAATTCAGACCTTCTTGTTCAGAAAAGAGAGAGACTGTTTGTGTGTGCATTTTACTACAATAGCTGCATAATCATCGCCCCAAATGCGCTGCTCCACAATTTTCAAGCTCACTTTAGACTGCTGCTATCTACTCGACTTCTTTGTAGGAGTTGTTATGTTCGGCAGAGTTCGCCATTACTTGTTCCTATGCAGTGTAAACACGCATACTTCAACAAACTTTAGTACAACGGTTTCCAAGTTTCGCTAATTGTCATTAAATAAACGTTTGATATACAGGGGGTTTCAAAATTATTCCCTTCATTTCAAATGGGTATAATTCCCCATCTGTTAACCGTGCATTAGTTTTACGTACGACAAATTAGAGAGGAGGTGTACTTCAGCTCTGTTTTTAACAGATATTGAATTAATTTTATCCGTAATCTAGGGAAAAGTTTAAACAAACATCAGCATACTGCAATTTTCAAAGTGGGAATCCGCATCTGGTGGAACAGGTGGATCACCGCCTCTTAACCCATGGAACTTTTCTTTAGGAGTATGTCAAGGTTTTTGTGCCACAACTAAAATGGCACTGTCACAACTGTTCATTTAATATGGGCCAATATGTAGAGGGAGTATGGGAGGAACTTAACTTCCAGCTAAATGTTACTCGTGTCACATAGAGGACCTATAATGTGTGAATCAAATATTGGACACACTTTCTTGGAAACTTACTCTGTTAATTTCCGTTTTAAAAACTAATTCATTATTAATAAATATGGAATGATACTCATTTTAAATCTGTGCAATAATTTTGATAGACCTTATGCTGAAAAACATATGTAATGATTTGTGCATAAAAATAGTTAATTGCAAAACTAACGTTTCCTTGTACTGGTGAGCTATACAGATTTGCTCACAAAGTCCACAGCAGCATGTTCCGTTCAATAAGTCCACTTTTAAATGAGAAATATTTAATTGAGAATTGTGTGTTCGGTAACATTTGTTTTCTGTTTATCTATAATTCATACATACTCGAAGACAGGGAAAATCGCTTTGATTTTTTCGAGTTACATATCGTAAATTTGAAGCACAATTTTAATAAAGACTCCCAGTGTATAAACTTCCACATCTTCAATTATCTAGTTGATAAGGGAAGAATTTCAGATAAAATGAATACAATTCTGATGGCAGAATCATTGTAGACATTAGCCATCACTTGCAAAATCATCAAGCAAATTTTGTTTCACAACAAACGATTGTATGACATCAGTAATTTATATGGATTTATTTGATTAATTGTTGATTTATCGATACTTAACGCTGCCCATAATCTGTAACTAAAGGCGCATTCATTGGATTCCAAAGAACTATTTGTGTTGTATTTGAGCAGAGAGACGTAGGGTAGAAAGAGAGAGAAAGTGAAGAACAATTGAGAATAGCTTTAAACATTTTCTCTTTTACTTTTTTGCTACCAGACTTGAACTGTAATTCAAAATTTAAATTTTTTATTAGGTACATATTGTAAATTTTGTAGCATTTTTGTGACCTTTGTGGCAATATTAGAGCTCTAAAGGGAGTAGTAAAGAACGATTGCTGAATTTTTCATAACTACAGTTATATGATTGATTTATTCATGCTCATTTGCGGCCCGGTCATAAAGGCACGGATTCTTGAATGAGAAATCTGTGGTTCGATTCCTGCTAGGAGCGACCTTCCTGCCTGAGATTTGTTTTAGGTTTTTCTCTTACTATTCACGGTAAACTTAGGCCTGTAATGCTTCCATACAATATTTTAAGTATATACGTACATACACACTATGAAGAGGAAAATAATATTTTTGACGTATGTTCATTCCCCTTTGATTATGAATTGTTTTGTGATTTTGGCGATATTTTATTAAAATTGTATTAACGTATTGTATATTAATTGTATACAATATATAATAATATACAATATACAATTGTATTGTAATTATAGATATTCAGTATATGTTGTGCATAACTTTAATGTGAAAACAAGCTCATAACTAACGTTGTTCCCTTCTGTAATCGTTGTCATTTTAAATGCTACGAATTAGGATCAGTGATGTCAAATTAAATTTTGAGAACCCAAATGATCCACATTAAACATGTAAATTGAACTTATTTCAAAACGCTCTGAACGTTGAAAAGGATAGCAAGAGAGACTTTTTTTTTATTTCTGTTTGTCTATCCTTATTATTGTAATCCGATGCATTAATATATTACAGCATATGTAATTTTATCTTTCAAACAGTATGTCAACGTATAAAATATTGATTACTGGCATGAAATAAACCTATAAACTTATGGCACATTTTTTCCTTTTACTAATACTAGTTTTATAGCTATAATTATTTAAAACAGACTAATTTTTAGATTTATATTTTCAAGGCGGAATTTTAATGTGGACAATTTAGTAAAAGTTTATTTGTATTTGGTATATTCATCCATTTCTTGCAATCATCGATTGTAAATATATCTCTGTTGATAAAACGCATTTGAAAAACCACGTCTGAAGAGGATTTTTATCTAAAGTCAAATTTAAGCTTGTGAATGTTGGAAAATAATCTTGACGAAATTTAATGCTCAGTGTGTTCATTTCTGTTTCCCTGTGGATTGATCTAATTCTTCTCCGGCCCAGACTTAAGTGATTATACTTTCTGGTAGGTTGCTTCGTTCTGTATACAGGTGTTGCTCGTTTAATATACCAAATAGATAATTTTCTTCATTATTAATTAATTTATCTCATCGAAGACGTTTCGTATTAAATATGGAAAGATTGTTCTTAGAAAGTAAAAATCAGTGAGCGGGCTGGATAGAAAACATAATACAAATGTAAAGTATAAGGGCTGAAATGGCGATGATTTGCAGATGTTTCCTGCCAAGCTGACTTTTGAGATCCGGTAAAATTTGTAGTTCAAGGCAGTTTCTGGTACGATAAATCAAATACATTTTGGTTATTTTTTACTTGCACTACACCACTCGGATGGTGTTCTACTATTGCTAAAACTTGTCTACATGTTATTAGACGACGCGGTTTATTTTTCCAGAATGTTTGGCTAGTGTCCTGTAGAAAGAATGCTTCTTTTTGTGATGAGAGATAATTATAATTCATTTATCGTATATACAAACAAGAAAGAACAACTCAGGAAACTGCACCTAATTTTTAAAATTCTAAAAACCTGAGTAATGTGAACTTGTGCACTTTGCAACCAATGGAACTGTAACTAAAGCTAGTGATAGTTTTTCTTCGTCGATCAATTTCTCGCGATCTCATATTTTAAAATAGTATTCCTTTTTACCTGAATAATATACTAAACCTATAGAAGTGATAGTGCCTTTGGTTAAAGTATTACCTTTCCTTTATTGTTTTTTCCTTATAATAAATACGTTAAAATCACGTGAACTCATTTATTATGAGGTGATTGAAATACAACTCGAAAACAATTTTAAAAGCATAATTGATCTATTACCGATTCCTCCATACATTTTGTACTATAAAGTGATGGCTTTCCCCTTCCTAATAAAACCTTTGACTAGTTCCCAGTGTACGAGGGCGCTCTCTATCTGTACTAAGTTGAACCTCACCCGTTTCCCATTGACCTTACTTCCGTTACTGCACTAAATCGATGCCCCTACATCTCCAGTGTTTTTTGTCCGCAGTATCAGTGCATATATAAATCAATGTCAGCATTGTCCCTTCTTTGCACAAGCATCCCACGACTAACACACTTTCAAAATCCATTTTTTATCCTTTCTACTCGTATAAATGCTTCCTACTCTGAACAGAATGAAAACACAGCAAATCGCTTTCAGAATTATTCGTGTTGTATGTAGCTTGATCTTGCACCATGCAGACTCATTTTATTTCTAGATATGAATGCAGGACGACACCAATCTTGTATGATTTGAGCTTCATAGATAAAACTATCAACTAGAAATAGTCTGCTCAAAGATGAAATATAGGTCAAGCTTTTGACCTTCTCCTTAAAGATGTATGTTATTAGTACGATTAGCTAGCCTAAGGTCTAGGAACCTTAAAAAAAAGTAAATTTAAGAAATTTTGGATGTATTTTAAAAGTCATTCTGCACTTATTATTTTATGCTAACTCGTACTTAACGACATTATCATAGGGATTTACATTCGGAAATTCCGGTTC